>VWZI01006872.1:19147-57029 GCA_013396835.1 Psilopogon haemacephalus
TCATGTTGAGCTTCTTGTCCACCAGCACCCCTAAGTCTCTCTCCGCAGGGCTTCTCTCCAGCCAATCACTGCCCAGTCTGTATTTGTGCCTGGGATTGCCTTGACCCAGATTCATGACCTTGCACTTGGTCTTGTTGAACCTCATGAGGTTGGCTTGTGCCCACCTCTTCAGGCTGTCCAGGTCTGGTTGCAGTGCTACTTTCTTCTTCTTCTTTGTGAAATACCTACCAAAATATCTTCCTTTTCTTAATTTTTTTAGCATCTATTTCTTCATTTTATTTTGAGGACTACGACAAAATTTCTATATGCTTGTTGGTGTTGCTCACCCTTTCACAGTGGAGTACAATATTAGGATTCAAACTTAGGCCTCCAGTGGTCAACTCATTGGATACAGACTTCCATTTCATTAACATCATAGAATCAGCCAGGTTGGAAGAGACCTCCAAGATCATCCAGTCCAACCTATCACCTAGCCCTTGTCCAAACAACTAGGGCCTGGCACAAGGAGTCCCATCCGGTCTTTTGTTGAACATCTCCAGGGACATCATCCCACAGAGCAGGAAAGTTCCACAGAGTGTGCTGAATCAGTAAGCATACTCTGCAGGAATACATGACCGCTTGGTTAGATCTCGTTGGAAAAAACACAGCTTCTTAAATCTTTATCTCAGGGTGTGAATAAGAGGGCTTAGTATTTTAGAGTTCAGTCTGTCTCTTTGGAACAATACATTTCAGGATACTTGTATATATTATAGATACAACTCCTGTAGATGTGTCCTTCTGTCAAAACACTGGCTGTATATACTCTTGTGAAAGAACCTGTCAGATGTCAGTTTCATGCCCTATGCAGTTGCACAAATCGAATGGAAGTATGTCAGGTTTTCCACTTCTTCACAGCTGCTGGTATTGCTGGTTGTATGGCTGTTTTAAAGGCTTGTGTTGGTTTGAGCTAATTGGAGAATTTGTGTGAGAAATTAGACTGTTGCCTGAGAGTGAGAAATTAAACACTGTGTCCCTTCACCCAGTTTTGACTGAGAGAGAAGCAGGTTGTTTTGAGAATGTTCCCAAAACATCCAGATAAGCCAGTGTGCTTGCGCAGTTCAGTTGGCTCTGGGTCGGCGCTGGATTTCAGCAGCTTCTTTCCTTTGTCTCTCTGCCTTTGAACTAATTCAGAGTAAAATTACTAAAACCATTCATTCCTTCCTGCCACTAATCTTTCTGACCGATCTTCAGCTTATCTGCAACATCATCAAGTGGTGAGATAAAGCTGGGGGAAGGAGGGAGAGGTGGTACAGGGGGGTTTGGTTTCCCTCTCTTGGGGATTTTGGTCTCCAGGAGGGGTGTGGTGTCTGTATTTCTATTTTACTGTATATTTGTGTAAATATCTGTTATATCTTGTAAATATTTGCTTGTATATTCGCATTGCTGTAAATATAAAGCTTCATTTATTAACTTCCAGTGTGTTTTTCTGAGTTTTAGCCGGGGTTTCAAAAGGTGGGGGGGGGCAGGTCACTGCAAACCCACTACAAGGCTGAAGATCAGATTCTGTACAGCGTGGTAGAGTAGCTTGTACTTCAGTAGCTTGTGGCTGTAAATGTGGCAGTTGGCAGTTGTCTCATCCAAGTCATGTAAAGGAACCATTGAATTAATCTGATAGCAAAAGAAACAGACTGGATAGATTGAAGCGAGGCATGACAGCACTTTCAGTAACTGATACTCTCTGTTATCAGTGAGTATGGCTCCTGATTTAGTTCAGACATGTGATTAATTTCAGTTATTTGATCATAATATTTAAAGGCTAAGAAAAATGACAAGAAGCCATGATGTGAGCTTCTGAGATTTAACCTGTAATCCTTAAACAATACTTTCAGTCATTTAAAACCACCCAAAAAAGGCAAAACCATAAGGCTTTACTCCCTGGGCTGTTCATCAGAAAAAAAGCAACCCTGAGCTGTAGAATTTACATCAATGGGAGATAGTGAAAACATGGCAGGTGTAACAACTGAAGAATTACAGGAGGTTGGAGAAGCTTGGAAGCCTTGTCCAGGACAGCTTCCCTTCCTAGTCTTCTTTCTAAGAACATGACTGTAGTATGGTATGCAGTGTGTAACATTCTTCACTGAATCTTCATCCCGAATGGTTACTACTGGTTTTTTGTTTTTTGTTTTTTGTTTTTTTTGCTGGAAGTACACATCTTGTTTGAAACTTAATAGCAGAATTAGCTCTTAGTCAAATCTGTCCAACCAATCTCTTAACCTTCTTACTATCTAAACTCTTAGGATTGAAGAACTTGTGCTTTTCAAATACCTTTTAGGACAACAGATGCAGTCCCTTGCAGAGACATTTTTGTTCAAATTTGGGCTTATTTTTTTTCTGTACTCTCATCTTTATAATTTGGTTTAATCTGGTTATAAATCAGTATTATTTTCCAGCATTGTTTCAAGTTGAGGATTAGCAAAATGAGTTGAAATTATCATCTCCAAACTGGCATAGCATTCACCTTATAGCAGCAAAGTAATGCATTTTATATCTATGTCCATGAAGGGAGTCCTGTCTTACATTTCTGTTGATAAAAAAATGTACATCCATATTATGAATCACTGAGTTGATGTACTTACAGTGACTGTTCAGTTCACTACACAGTTGGATTTTTTTAATAGCACTGCTATTTGAAGTGTGAATGTTGACTCATAATTGCATAAACCCAGTCAAAAAAACCTACTTGTATTGTATCCTTACCATGGAAAGCCACAGTTTTCACAGATTTTACATGAACCAATTTCACTGGTGACCGTAAGTGAATTGTAATATAGCAGGTAGATTGAGGCTTACCTCTTGAAATACAAGTTTTCAATCTGCAATAGGCAGTATACACAGATGTGTATGTATCTCTGTGTAATTCTGTCATGGGAGAAAATACTTGTGCAAAGTACTCCAAATGTAAACCATACACAGAATTGGGTAAAGTTGTTTTGTCAGATAGATAATGCAGTGTTGGCTAACTTGGTCTCTTGTTTCTTCTGCTGGTGTCTCAAAGCATGTCTAGGAAACCTGTCCCATTTTAAACTTGAAAAATTGCAAGAATCTAGATGTTTCATGCACCTCTTAACTGCTAGTGTTACTCACTCAAGCTGTCTTTCTTCCATGCCAAGTATTTTGTCACACATATAAAGTGAACAAGCTTGTGTAGAATTCATACATTTTTCTTACATCTCTTGTTGCTGCTTCTGTATTATTTCAGTGCCCACCTTTCTGAGAACCTGACCTTTCAAATTTCTGTATTAAATTAAAACAAAATTACTTTTGTGTGAGATAAAAAACCATTTTATTCCTGGCATAAATTCTGGACCTTAAGCCATGTGTCCAAGATGGTGTGTTTCACTTTTCTGAAGAACCGGAAGTCCTTAAAGAACTTTGGCTCTTAAAGGAGCAGGGACTTTGTCATAGGTATGGCAGAATCTCTGTATCCTGTTGCAGTGAGTTTAGGAATACATTCCAAACATTTAGTTGAACTTCCATCTGTTGAAAAACAGGAAATACAAGACTTTACAATGTAGTATAATGCAGCCTTCCTTCCCCCTTGCATCCTTCTCCTAGAACAGAGGTGTCTTTCATACTTCTTAGAATTTGTAGTAATTCTGTACAAGATTGAATTTCCTTTCATTGTAGAAATTGGCTTTTATTGATGGTTGGTTTACGTGTGCTCCAAGTAACTTTTCAGTAACTCCTTTAATTTTACTTGTTTTCCTGGGAGTGAAAAAAAAAGTTTGTATCTAATGCTTGGGTTTTAAATTAAGTTGGCTTTTTTTTCCCCTTTCTTGTTACATTGGATGCTCCAGAGAAACAAAACAGTTTTAATTTACCTCAGCAGACACAGTGTGATACTAAAATACTTAAGTGAAGGCACATTTTACATGACATGTATTTATATTAAGGATATACAGCGGTGAGAGGTAAATGTTTACTAGGAGGAACTTGGTATTGGTTGATTACTCACAAGAGTTGAACTCAGCAGTGCGATCCAGAAGTAACCTTAAATGAAAAAAACATAAAAACAATATTTTATTTTGCATTTTACAAAATAATTCAGAAATATGTGGGAATATTTTAAAGCGTAAGTTTTTTGGTTGGGATTTTCTGTTGTTGCTGTGGTTTTTTCCTTTTTAAGATATAAAAAATTAAGAAGTATGCAGTGGGTGAGGAAATACATGTAGTAAAAGGATGAAATAACTACACTGCAATTCCTGTTCTCTAATCTGTATATTAAGGGTTTAGGAGAAAGTGCTGCAAGAAATAAAGAACAAAGGCTGCAGGTAACTAGTCCTGATTTTTCATGCCAGTGACTTTTGAAATACTAGTGTTTTTGGATATTGAATGAGGGTCCTTGCCTCTCTTTGGATACCAATGTTACCAAATTGAGATGTGGGTGGGAGCAGGAATTATTTGATTCATGAATAAATAAATGAAGGACCTACTCTGTTTTTTTTTTCTCCTTCTTAATGTGTAAACTAGGGACAAATAATAATTCAGATAATTTGGAGTAAGGTGTATTCAGTGATGTATTACATCTGCAGTTGGTGACATTGATGATACAGCCATACAAATTCTGGTCAGTGGCATTAAATATTAAAACCTGCACACAATCGGAATTGCTGTAGATACTACAGTAGCGGTACCATTTTTAAGCATAAAATTATATTAAGACACATGTCTCTATAGAGTAACTGGGATTTAATAAAAGGCTTATCTCTGTGTCCAAAAAAACATTTAGAGTGCTTGAGCACTTTAATGCTACTTCAGTGATGGATGACATGCTACTTGTAAGTATGCTCAATAAATGGTTGTTACTATAGTATCCGTAGTTAACTTGGATATTTATAGTACTAGTCTATAGACTATATCATCAGAACACTGCCAAGAGAAAGTTGCTACTAGAAGGAGCCATTATACTTTTTGCCCTGTCAAAACCATGTAAAACTCTGGAAGTATCATTCCTCATAGATAAGCAACTTCTCTCCCCCACTCCATTCATTTTGTGGTTTCTATTACTTTTTACCATTGCCTTCCTTTCTCTTCTTCTTTTAGTCAGTGTTTAGCTCTTAGCTAAAGTTTTATCTGTGTTTATGACTTTTATTTCCTTTAAATGCTTTTCACTGAAGGACTTCATAGAAGTGAGATTTTATGGTTAAATGGCTTTCGGTATCTTTTTTTGTCTGGCAGTAATGCTGGGAATTTACAATTAGATTGATGGGGGTTCTGTTTATATTGACTTTGATTTAAAATTTTAAGATGACTGGTTTCATACTAATGAACATCACTGAGTGCTATGTGATTAGTAATATTCTCTAAATGCTTTTTGGGGATGACTTGACGTCATTGTTCATGTCTGCAGGTAAGATGCTCTTTGTCTTGCAGCCTCCCTTTTTTAAATCTTTATTTTGGAGGAAGAGTTGGAGGCAGAAGTGACAGTATTACTTTAGCATCTGACAGAATTTAAGGTGGTTGTATTTTCTGACAAGTAGGGAGTACTTAATACATATGCTAAAACCTATCTATGCTAGCCTGTGAAGACAGCAGCTAAATCGTGTACTTCATCTAGTGTTTGCTGCAAAATGTTATTCTGTATTTGGACAATGTGTTCTTCTGTGTGGAGGAGGAAGACAAACATTCTCTTTGACCTCATTTTCTGCAAGATGAGAATATAGGTCAATGGGACTATAAAGATAGTGCTAGAGTCCTGTGTATCAAGACTAAAGCTGTCATAGGTAAACATTTTGTAAAGGTTATTTTTTCATGTTGCCCTATTTCAGTACCTGATAAATAGGAAGCAGTTTAGCATACTGGCCACCTTACAGTAGATATCTCTGGTAATCTATACTTTCAGCAAGAGAGGTGCAGATATCTTGTTTTTCACACATTTTAAACCCACACCTACATAAAAGTCTTAGCTATTAATAAAAAATTGCATTGTATACATTACTAATGATACAGAGAAAAATTTTCCAAATATGTTTAGAGTAGTAGTTCTTGATTGCTTTCTCCTTTTGCACTTGTAGAAAACAGCCTCTCTGAGTGAGCTCTGGCTACTTCCAGTGTTCTTTACACTACAATGCATCGCTAAGTTCCTAATAAATCTTGAAAGAATGTCGCTCAGTTATTTTTTTTGTGTGAACGTTGATACTCTGCAGTAATGTAGAAACAGTGTGCATTCAAACTTGAATAACTTGCAAATTAATATTTGTCACTTTCATTGCAGATGGTTCTGACTCCAGAGATAAGCCAAAGCTCTATCGTCTACAATTAAGTGTCACTGAAGTTGGAACTGAAAAATTTGATGACAATTCCATTCAGGTATGGGAAAAAAGTAGGCTTAGATGACAGAACTGATCTGATGTCAGGTCTGTAATGTGTAATTGTGGAAACTAGTAAAATACTCAGTGTATATCCTTCAAAGCCAGAAGGATAACATATTTCTACAATTTCATATTAGTGATCATAACATCCTCTCTCTTGATTTAAGAGTAAAGTAAGGGTTTCAATATTTAAAATGCAGTATTCTTTCTTCATCACTGAATCAAGTGGTAAGTATCAGTGCTTAATGGCTTTCAGGTCCTATTCTTAACCCATTTTGAGTGAGATTAGGATTTCTTAAATTTGTAAAAGTAGTAAACTCTACGAAGTTCATGTTAGTCTCTCTTATAGCACCACAGGTCCACATTAGTGCAGTCAATTAACTTGTAAATATTTGCATTGTTAGATTTTGTACATCAAAACAGTAGGTGGTAGAGCACAGTTCTGAACAGCCTGTGACCAAAAAGGCAGAAGACTTTTTATTAAGGGATTTCTGCTGCATGTTAATTGTTTCATTTTCTCTGTTGCAAGGAAAATTAATGTGAAGGTCAAATGATTTTTTTTTTCGTACTATTTATCGGTTACATTCAAAAGCAAGCAAAGTTACTTAGCCTGTAAATAGGGTAAGCTGAATCTCAGTCTTCTTGTTTTAATTTCTCCTGCTACGTAACTTATTTTATTCCATATTAATGAATTATGTTTTCAGTTATTTGGTCCAGGAATTCAGCCTCATCATTGTGACCTCACTAATATGGATGGAGTTGTTACTGTAACCCCAAGAAGCATTGATGCTGAAACTTATGTGGAAGGTCAGCGTATTTCAGAAACCACTATGCTACAAAGTGGAATGAAAGTTCAGTTTGGATCATCTCATGTATTTAAGTTTGTGGATCCTACTCAGGATCATATTATTCCTAAAAGACCTATTGATGCAAGTCTTATGGGAAAAGGTCCAAGACACAAAACTGGGTAAGTAAAATTTTTTTTCCTATTGATGTGAAAGGGAGAGCCTTAAGAAGTAAAGAATGAGAGCATTATAAATGGCCTGTAGCTAGAGTACTGCTTTAAGTGAGTTCTGAGTAGCTGTGTTAAATGTATGGTAACTATTTTAATACTGGAGCTCCACCTTGTGACTTGTTTTTGGATTAGCAAGCATGTTTTTCCTTACAAATTATTCACACAAGCTTTCATGATCCAACTAATAGGAAAAATAAATAATTCTCCGAATATTTTCAGAGAGCCTGATATTTTTTATTTTTCAATCCCTCCTCCCCCAATTTGTTTGTTTTGTGTAGTGTTTTGATTTTTTTGTTTGTTTACAGGGTTTTTTGTTGTGTCTTTTTTTGGTGTTTTTTTTGGGTTTGTGGTGTTCTTGTGGTGTGGGGGTTTTGTTTGTTTGTTTGATTGTATTTTGTAGTATTTTTGTCATATAGTAACTTCTAAAATTCTACCAGAAGGATTTGGAGATTCAATAGGATAGTCACAAAATGAGACTTTGAGAGTAGAGAACTAAATGTCTTTAAATAGCAATAACTACATACAGTGTGATTACTTACCTTCTAGTTTCTGTTTTTCAACTACTAACAGTCCGGAAGTCTATCATTTTGTTTCTCTATATATTTGTGTTTTTGATAGGTGCATATTAAATTTACTGATTGTAGATTTAGTAACTTGTAGGAGCTCAGGTATTTTATTGAGTGTCTACAGAAGTATTCAGGAGAAAAAATTGTAAAATCAACTGTATAGCTTGGGGAAAAATAACATCATATCTTCCATCCCCTCTGGGTCTACATGAGGCTACTATTGTAGTGTAAGTATATTGTGGTTTAGACAATAAGCAAAGTGGCTTTGAAAATATGAGGGCGAGATACCTAGGAAAAGAGGCTTTTATGACTGTGTTAATAATGACTGTGTAATCTGCTGTGTTAATATAGATCTGTATTTCAACTGTTTTTTTTTTTTTTTCCCCCTCAATTTTTACGTAGGAATACACCATGTGATTGTTGCAGAACCTGTATGCATGATCGCATCCAGCCTTTTAACTGTTACATAATACGTTTTAACTTAAATCTTGAATTCATTCTCCATCTAGGATGCAGATCAATAAACAAGTGCTCTTACAGGTTTACGTAGTTAGCTGCAAAGCACTGTACTGCTGCAGAGCTTTACCTGGACTGCAAAATCTCTGGCTAAGGTTCAAGCTGGCTACTGCAGCTTGAACAATCAAATATTTTAAAAAATCTTTAGAGCAAAACAGATAGTAAAATGCATTACTGTGATAGATGAATTATCTACTTTATCAAGATTATTGTATGTTAAGAGCTGAGCAAAAAAATTTAGTGATTCTACTGCAGTGAATACAATACCTTGAACATATTTTAATCTGTTTTTTCCAAAGGAAATTATTGGTACAAATATTTGTAGTGTTTTTATAAAAAAAATTGTTAGTGTTTTAAAAAGTAAATGTTAACTGGAGTCATGGTATACCTTTTGAATTTTAGTTTCCTAAGTTTAGCTACTCTCTTCCTTGTTTGTTAAATGTTTAGCAATAAAATTTCTAAAACGTGCTTGAAATATTATTTTGCTTTTAGAGCTGTTCAGGAAACCACATTTGATTTGGAGGGAGATGTTCACAGTGGAACAGCATTACCAGCAAGCAAGGTATTATGTTATGACTAAATAAACAATAAATAATAAAAGATCATGTGTAAGGTAGATGAAAATTATAAAATCAGTTATATTTGGTAAAGTGTGGCCAGTTCATCTTTCTCCACAGCCATTTCCTCTTCTGGATGCGTTATCTTTTTTTTTTTTTTTTTCCTTCCCATAAAACTGTTCTGTTTAAGTTTGTATTAGCATTTGGCATGCTTTCTATGGCAAGAACAGTAACTTCAGAAAGGGAGATTCCTCAGGCCTGGTATATTTTCTCCCCAAACTGACCTATTTGGAGGCAGAGTAAGTGCAAATAGAGATTCGCATTAGAAATCATACATCATTATCTCATGTATGTAGCACATGACTGTTGTAATTTGCAATAGGCTAAGTAAATGTTTTATACAAAATGTGAATTTTGACTTAACTTGGCTTTTAAAATTTAATGGATGTGACTTTTGACTTAATAAAGCTGCTTCACACATGTTCACTAGACAAATTGTCTCTGTGGTCATAGCTATAAACATTTAATGAGGTGATAATATCTTGTTTTCTTTCTGTTAATGTATTCTGTGCCAGAGTTGTGTTTACCAAGAGCAAACAAATCAAGCAGAATGACACAGTGGTTAATGTCTGTCTTGGTGCTATGATCACATGCCTCAGGTGAAATGTGGGAATGAATTATTTCAGCTGTATGAAATGTAGTAGTCCTCTCACAAATGCATTTCCTTTTGTATTTTATTGCTACTATTATCAAATCTTAATACTTGTAAAGAAAGCTAATGTTATTGGTGTGGCAGTGTAGGTATTAATAACAATACTCTGATAGCTTCTGGGTAGATTTGTTAGTCTCTTTTCTTGCCACTGACCTCTGATTCAGTGCTTCTGCTTTCACTGTAGCCTTATTAGTTACCATGTTTTCTGTTGGATGCAGTATTTACCTCAAAATTGCCTAGACCTGAAGTTTCTTACATTACAAGAATATGAAGTATGCTAGATAATAATCATCAGAAATATACTTTTAGTGGAACTAGGGAAGCTTGGGAAGTTTTGAAGTTTTGATGGCTGTGGTTTGGTGGTTTTTGGGGTTTTTTTATACTATTTAAGAATGTGTGTGGCATCTTTGAAATAACTGGTGAATCACTTCTTTTCTAACAGTTGCTCTAATGAGTTTGCTTTTTCTGTTTGAAAAAGGGGCCACAATAACTTCAGTGAAAATTCCCTGAGATCTAGTGGTGAAAAGTTATTAATTGATTGGCATGTCAGTGCTGAAAAAAATATTTTGTTCAAAATACCGAGATGCACTTTTAGGAAGATTTTCTTGTATCAAAGCAAATTATTTAGTGCTAGCAATTTTGTAGAAGTATCAAAACACTTCATATTTTACCAATGTTTGCTTTTCTACTGTTTATAATGAAAAATAATTGCTACATATTTTGCTGCTTAAAACAGCATGTTTTGCCCCTTCCTGAAAGAGTTTAAGGTAATTGGAAATGATGAGTTGAAAGCTTCCTATTGAGGCGCTTATGACACTGAATGAAAACAAATTAAATTCTACCTAAAAAATTGTATAGTCTGATTTTCTGTTTCTTGTTTGGAAACTTATGTACTCTCTAGCAGATCAGATTTTACTTATGAATAGGATAAATTATGACATGGAGCAGAGTAGATGAGCACATCCAGTCTTGAATCTGTTAATGTACTTAATTTTGCCTCTTAGTTAAAGTTTTCATTAACAATTAATTATTTCTTGACATAGCTATAAATATAACTTTTAAATAAAAACAAATTTTCATTATACACTCTTGCAATGCATTAAGTAGTAGCTGCTTCTAGCTGGCCATTGATGTCTTTTGAATTTCAAGTGTGCTCTTCGATGCTTCCTTGGAGAGAAAAGTCCTGCTGAGCTGCTGGATTCTCTGCTGTACTCTTCTGTTTTCCCATCTCTTTCATGCCTCAAACTGACACTTTTCATAGTGCTGAGCACAATTTTAGTAGTGCCAAGCACAAATACTGGCTAATGCAATGTTTCCATGCTAAGCATCTGTCTCACTGTTTTGATTTAGAGCACCAGCAGGCTTGATGGTGACAGGACATCATCGGCATCCAGCACAGCAGAACGAGGAATGGTGAAGCCAATGATTAGAATAGAGCAGCAGCAAGATTACCGCAGACAGGAAAGCAGGTAGGAAATATGTAATCCATTACTTCTAGTAATGGAAAAGGCTGGATACTGTTTTTCTGATAGATCTCAAGCAATGTGTTTAAAATATTGTAAACTGCCTAATTTTCCCACTGGAAAATGAGATCTCACTCCGAATAAAATCCAACTAAAGCAAAAAGCAAGTAATTACTTCTTTGCTTCAGTATTCTATTATTTATAGTTTCCTTTTTGTAAAGCAAATCTGGTAGTGATAGCATACAATTGTTGATTTGACGTTAGACATGTTTTGTGAAGGTCCTTTAACGGAAGTACAATTACTTGAAATTTTCATTAGTCAGTGGCAAGATTGTCATTTACTCTGGAGAAAGAAGTTACAGTAGTATTGTTGACAAGTACTGTGAGAGAGAATTTTAGCTACCTCTGAATTTTCTTGCCTTGTGCAATTATGCAATTTATAAAAATCAAGGAGGTGATTTTATATGTATTTGGGTTTTTTTTATACAGTGGCTGTTAGTAAGTACTTCTGTGCACAGGCCCTTTTCTTTCAGGTGCAAAATGATACTTTCCATGCCCTCCATATTTTGTTTTCAAATCCACAGTGGAAGACACTGCCTTAAAGACATGTAGCCATTTGCTTACTATTCAGTATCTGTTATCGTAATAACTTTTTAAATTTTACGTTGTGCCCATTCAAAAGAGCTCAACTCCTTGTTAGACAGTATCTTCTAACGTTAGCATTGTTTCAAAAATTGTAACCATTTTCCATTATAAATAGAGAAGCTTTGATGGCATGCATCCAAAGATTCTGGGAGCTGGCCAACATGATTGCTGAGCTTCTCTCTTGTCTTTGAAAGGTCACAATTTTTTTTCCCCCAAATCTTAAGAAAAATAAAATTTTGAATTCCTGTCTACATAAAACAGCTTTTAAATGTAGATGAACTTGCTGTGATAAGTGGATGAAAGGTTAGATGAATGTACTAGAATCATAGAATGAATCATAGAATGGTTTAGGTTGGAAGAGACCTTAAAGATCATCCAGTTCCAACCCCCTGCCATAGGCAGGGACACCTCCCACTAGATCAGGATGCTCAAGACCTCATCCAGCCTGGCCTTGAACACATCCAGGGAGGGAGCAGACACAACTTCCCTGGGCAACCTGTTCTAGTGCCTCACCACCCTCACTGTGAAGAACTTCTTTGTAACATCCCGTTTAAATCTCCCCTCNCAGTACTCCAGGTGGGGTCTGACGAGAGCAGAGTAGAGGGGGAGAATCACCTCCCTTGCCCTGCTGGCAATTCTTTTCTTAATGCAGCCCAGGACACAGTTGCTGTCTGAGCTGCGTGTGCACACTGTTGGCTCATGTTGAGCTTCTCATCCACCCAGACCTCCAGGTCCTTTTCCTCAGGGCTGCTCTCCAGCCACTCACCACCCAGCCTGGAGTTGTGCTTGGGATTGCAGCGACCCAGGTGCAGGACCTTACACTTGGCCTTGTTAAATTTCATGAGGTTGGCCTGGGCCCACCTCTCCAGCCTGTCCAGGTCTCTCTGGGTGGCATCCCTGCCCTCCAGCAAGTCAACTGTGCCACACAGCTTGGTGCCATCTGCAAACTTGCTGAGAATGCACTCAATTCCTCTGTCCATGTTGTTGACAAAGATGTTAAACAGCACTGGTCCCAGCGCTGACCCCAGAGGGACGCCACTTGTCACTAGTCTCCAGGTGGACATTGTACTACAGGGTTAAAATGCAGTGATTCAAGTTCTGAATCTTCTAGCATGCAATGTCTACTACCTTTAGGTGTATTCATTATTTACTAAACAGAAAATAGAGTTGAGAGATGAGTGGTAGGAAAGAAAAAAAATGGGAAAAAAGGAGAAAGATTGTTCAGGTAAAAGGCACAGAATTCCTGATATTCTAGGATTTTGTAACAGTGACGTCTTTTAAATCCTTTCAGTGAAGATAAAGTAGAATACAGTAGTCATTTTTGTCTGCAGTCTCTTGGTAGAGTGCCTAGGCATCTTAAACATCTTTTTCAGAACCCTTTTAAAAAAGTTGCTGAACATTTAATTCCTTCTTGGTGAATTATTACTACTTTAACTGTAATTTTCCTCTAATGAAGAATAAAAACATTTTGGTGAACTTTTTATGGCTTCAGAAGTCCTTCAGGCTTCTACTGTTAATAATTCTTGAGTTCTAGTAGTGCATTTCTATGCATACAAAGGTTACTAAATCTATGTATTTCTCCCATTTCAGCAAGAGCACTTGTGCAGATGATATTTTGTGCTATAGTTATATGTTCTAAAAATACAGAGCCATTTTTTAGCTGCTTATTGGTTTCATTTGTATTTTGGGGGAAAAAACCAAACAAAAACCCCCAAAGAAACAACAGAAAAACCCCAAACCAAAAACTTTTAAAAGTCCTTCTAAAGAGAGTACATGTATTAGTTTTACTATACAGGTTGGGTTTTGTTCATCATCCCCACCCAGCGTGGTACCTGTGGCAGAAAATATTTTTCAGGGAGGCATCCAAATTACATGCAGGTTTGTGATAGCTACAACTACAGAGATTTTTTTATTGCCAGATTTGATACTGATATTTTATTTCTTTATATAACTGTGTGTGGTATGCATTGTGTAATTACACAGAGGCTTATTTATCTGCATACAGTATTTCTATCACATATTTTTTTGAGGTGTATTTGCTATGCTGAAATTAATAGGTTATCAAAGTCAGACCATTGAATTAGGAAGTGCCAGGCAATGAGTTGTTCAAAGTGGATTTGTCAGTTTTGTGGATATGTTCTTGATGGATGTACTTTATTTAGGCTGCCTCTGGCGTACTCATCTCACTTTGTGAACTGTAAGGACAGTAATTATGGAGGGAAATATCTGCTATGGTAGTTAGGAAACAAAAAAAACCTCACTGAGCAGTTCAAGGTGTTTACTGCAGTACAACTGCTCTGCCTAAGTCTGTACTAAATTTCTGTGTTTGTCCTTTTTCTGTGTATTCATCTCTGCTTTTCAAAGATAAATAGTAAGACAAGACTTTCTTTCAGTCATTCATCGAATGAACTGAAGACCATTACAACTTGACTGCCTTATTTTTTAATTTCTAGTCTTGAGGAAAAAAAAAAATCTGAGAATATAATTTCACTCTAATTATTGGATATGGTCGTTCTAATTGAAATGTGATTCTGTGAAATAAAAGGTAACTATTTAATTAAGGATTGTAGTCACACATTGTTCTTCGAAAAATGGACTACAATTAGCATGACAAGCATATAAGAAAAAAAAAGTTAATTTTTTGCTTTGGATACCCTTCAAGACGTGTTTGATTGGAAATGAGAATAATGTTGTAAAAGTGGTGTTAATGGAATACAAACGCTTACCTGATTCCTAGTTTCAGCATGCGTTGCAAAATTTGTATGTTGGCTAAAACAACCACACAAAGAGGGTAGTTAGTTTTTTAAAATGCAATTTATCATAGACAAAATAGTTTAGGAGAAATGAGAATTTTTTTTTTTTAATGCAGTTTTTCAGTGCACTATTACCTGACGCTATACTTAGAGAGGAGGAAACTCCTAATCAGTATTTTATGGCCTTACTGGACATACCGTAACTACACTTTCAGGCTGATTTTGCTCAAAGAACTTAATCACTGCAGAGAGGAGCTTTCTGTAGAAGCACTAATGCAACGGCAATATATACTTAAAATATATCCAATAACAATGCAGGCTGGCATGCTGTTATCATAGAAGCATAGAATGGTTTAGGTTGGAAGAGACTTGAAAGATCATCCAGTTCCAACCCCATGTCAGAAGCAGAATTGTTTTAACTTAAATTTCCTATTTTCAAAGCTTAATTGGAGAGTATTTCTTTACTGTGTGCATAGAAGAAGCAGTAAATGGTATGTTAGTTGAAGGAAACTCATACTGAGTTAGCTAAAATAATTAACTTACTGCATCTGCTTCTAGAGAGCTAATTTACAGGTAAAGCTAGATTAACATGTTTTAAAAGAAGTCTTTCCTCTTCCTACTTCATTAATTTCTCTTAAAGCAATTTCCAAAATTCTTTAAGCAGTCTTGTACTAATCCTTATCAGTTCTCATCTACAATTCTACTTTCTCACTCTTTGGAGAAAGACTGAGAACCACCACATTCCGTCCTTTGTGCTGAAAGTGATATTTCTGTTCTAAAGAAAAGGAAACAAATCATTAGCTGGAATCTATCACTGGTTTAACAGCCAGTTTGTTGCAGCATTTATTTGTCTTATTACCATTCCTATAGTGATATAAAAATTTATTTGGAGTTGTTGTTAGAGCTCTATTGTGATAATGCTTTGTGAGTAGTACTCTTCTGTAGAG
Organism: Psilopogon haemacephalus; assembly: GCA_013396835.1. Classification (NCBI taxonomy): domain Eukaryota; kingdom Metazoa; phylum Chordata; class Aves; order Piciformes; family Megalaimidae; genus Psilopogon; species Psilopogon haemacephalus. The sequence continues at coordinate 34,672 of VWZI01006872.1, forward strand.
ATAAGCTTTCAGTTAAGAGAACACAAACCACACTTTTGACAGTGTGGAAGTAGGGAGAAAGTAGGTTATCTAAAATTTGTAGAATTAGAAACAGAATAAATGCTACAATTTACCCACTGACTAACCTTCACCAAAAGCATGCTGTCGTCTTTGAAATGTAGCTGAACTGGCAGAAGTTTGTGTGCATATTATTCTGCTGTCCTTAACTTTCAGCTGCTCAGAACTTTGTTTTGCTGAGATTTTTTTATAGTGAAGTATTATCTAGATCACATAACTAAGTTTTGCAAGTTTGGGAAAAAAAAAATAAAATTACCAAATCCCAAAGGTGTGACCGTAGTTTTTTGATAGGATATGCTAAAATTTAATTTTGAATCTTTCAACATGAGCATTCAAATTTAATCTTGTGGATTTTTGCTACTTGAAATAGGATGCTGAGGTCCTTTATTCAGCTATCTCTGCTTTGTGACATAACTAAAATTTCTCAGGAGAGTGAGGCTTCCATAATTGTATTGCATTCCTTCCTTTATCAAAGAGTAAAAAAAGCTAAGTATTGTGTTACATATGGTAAAAATGGCTATTGTGTGCAGAAGACCATGAACTTTTACATATTACCTGAAAATTGGTGCCTAACTAGAGGGTGTAGCTCAGATAATGCTTTTGCTTAAATGAGGAATGAAATATGTGCTTAGCCTTTTGGAGACATTGGAAAAAAAAATTCTGTTAATTTTTCTCATCTGTTAATTCTCTGGTAGATACTGATAAGAAAAAGCGTTGCTATCAGTTTAAGTGAGGATACAGTTATTAAGTTAATGGAATGACTGCATTTTTTAACATGGCTTAGCAACAGCCAGGTGACGGTATGGGCTAGAGTTTACCTCTTTCTCCTCCTTTCCAAAAGAAAGGACAAATAAGTTGACCAAGTTCCCATTGTTTGTGAGGGCATTAAAGATAGGAAGTTAGATTAGTTGTAATCAAGCTGATATTTCAGGTGAAGCTTCATTCACTTTCTTTCATGTGTCCATGAATAATTTGTTACTTGAGTCCTGTCAATGGCAGATGGCAAACTGATCCTATCAGTCTGATACACAGATCAGAAGAGGGTGTTCATTAGTATCACAGACTGCACAACTAAAGTCTGTGTTTTCATCTTCTGTGTTGCTGGCAAATACACTCAGTGATTCTGGATAAAAGGGAAAGTAGAATCATTTTGGAGGAAGATACTGCGTGAGCATTTTGAGCCAGTGTATTTGGAGAAATAAGGTTTTTTACAATGAAGTTAATATCAGCCATGTGAATTGTTTCATTCTTTTTTTGTCTCCTTTCTTTAGACCTCAGGATACCCATGGACCAGAACTGATCCTACCTGCCAGTATTGAATTCAGGGAAAGCTGTGAGTGAATTGCAAAGTTATAACAGCAACCTACTGAATTTTTTTTTATAGTGTAATATTTTAGTGCGATTAAGGACTTAAATTATTTTTAAGTAAACATAGAAAAGGGTAGTGATTAAACAGATGATAGTTAATTTGGGTATTGGAACGGGTTCACGCTTACCTGATTCCAATTGCATTTCAACTCTTTTATCTTCCAATAATCAAATTTAACTGTGAAAAACAATTAATTCAACCTTCTCAACAGTACTTAAAAGTCATTATCTTCTGCACAGTTCTCCATGCCTTGGATAATAGATTGCATCTTGGTAAAAATGTAGTTTGTAAAGTCCTTCTCTAAATTTTTGTTTAGAATTTTTTTTTTGTTACTATGGTCCCCAGATTTTTAAGTTCTCTTAAGGCAGAAAATACTGTATCAGAGGTTGTTCAGACTTCAGGTATATGAAACTAAGTGGATTTGTGAGTAAGTAAAGACAGATTTTTTTTTAGTAGTATAAAATTCCCTGTAATAAGAGAGTTTTGTAGGAAGATAAGCATGCATTTTTTTGGTTTTCTTGGAGATAAAAATTTTCAATGAAGAGACAAGAAATAATAAAGAAATGTTTGCTGATGCTACGATCTTCTTGCTTTATATGGAAATCTGTTGTTATTCTGCTTAAGTAACCACAACACATAGCAAGCAACTTTGAGTTCAGATTCCTGTAGATTACTTACCTGTCCCCCTTGAAGAAGAAATCCTCTTTCCCTCTATTTAATTTCACTTTCTTTGCATCTTTGCTTATGCCATGTTTTTTCCTCTTTACTTTGTAGCTGAAGATGCCTTCTTATCTGCCATTATAAATTACACAAATAGCTCAACAGTTCATTTCAAGCTGTCACCTACATATGTTTTGTATATGACTTGTCGGTATGTATTGTCAAGCCAGTACAGACCTGACATCACTCCTACTGAGCGTACTCACAAAGTTATTGCTATAGTCAACAAGATGGTCAATATGATGGAAGGAGTTATACAGGTGAGTTTCCCTGCAAAAACATTTCAAGGGAATTAAATACATTTTGTAGGTTATCTAGTAACTACCTTAGTCTTAATGTTTAACCAGCTGTTGTTAAAGATCTGTCCCAATTGCTTATATGAAGGTTTACGTTTGTGTCAGTGAATAATGTGAGAGGTAGGAAATTCTGAGCTCTGTGGGAGGTTAGGGAAGGGCTGTTGCTCTGAAGATATGTTGTCTGTCAAGAAGTTACTCTTGTGTACTCTGGAAGGCAAGATCTTTGCAAGTATTTCTGGCAGTGAGCTCTTGGAAAACAAGTTGCATTTGCTTATTAAAGAATAGCATAGAGACAGCAGCTGTTCGCACTAATTGGTGCTTGACATGAACATATTAAGCCAAATATGACTTTTTTAATGTTACACTAAAATGGTAATAACATTGGGCTATTTTCAAACAAGTTGACAAAATTACTTTTTATAAAGAGAAATGTAAATTCTCAAATGTTCCAACATCATCTATGTAATCTTATGCTATTGTTAATACACATGCAAGACTTTACAGAATCATGGGGGAGTTCTGTTTTGTCTAGGAATGAAAGATGAGCTTGACTGAGTTGTCTGTGAAATTAGACAATACCTTGCTTTGTGTAACTGTTAATAAAATATAACGGTCATTTCTTGAAAAAGGAATGCTAATCCGGGTACCATCAATAATTAATGATTATAACTTCTTTGCATTTTTTCCCCACAGGAAAAATTGAAATACATTTCTACATGTATTAAAACACATATATTTGATGCAAAAAGTACTGCCATGGTAGCCCACATATAGAGCAAGGACTCTGCTGTGCTTGGCAGTGTGCAAGCATAACAAATGCATCAGTCCTGCTTTAGAGAGTTTATGATGCAAGTATTACAAAACATGTTGATTAAGGGAGAAGTAAACAGCAAAGGGGTGATGTTAAAGTCACAGCAAATCAAAGCTGTTCAGATTTTTTAAAGGTTTTTGCAAAACTTAGTGGAATTTTCAGCAGGGAGAACATTAATGATTAGACAGTTCTCTAAACAGTTACAAAAGGCTTCCACCTTTCATAAAAAAGAACTGGAGAAAATGCCAGTATTGGAAACACTTTATGCTAAGAAAGGAAAAACTGCCCTGTCATGTACCTTCTGATAAGAGGTGGTAAGGTGGTTTGAATCTGAAGTAGTAGTACGTTGTTTTGAGTCTTGATACCATGGTGTAAAATATGTATTTGGTAAAATTGAGTTGGTATCAAAAGCAAAATATTCAGGTTCTGTCATTAAAAAGAAATATCTGACTGTGGAAAAGTGAATTCGTTAGTCAGAAGGGAGATTGTGGCAGTGGTGCAGCACAGAACGCAGAGACCTTGAACACAAGCAGTTCACTTGGGAACATGGAAAGTAAATAGTGAAAGGGTAGGCTTCAGATACAGTCTGAAAGTTCAGTGCTGAAACAAAGAAAGCCACTTGGTTTATATAACTAATATAAACTAGTAGAAATTACACCAAAAAGCTTAAGGTGATGGGAATGGTTGTAGTGGAAAAGCAAAGATAAGTTCTGTGTTCTTTGTGTTAAAGTGGGTAACCATGTAACTGCTAAAAAGATACTAGCGAGGTTAGCTCAAACATCAGTTTGATTTGAAAGCAGATCAAAGCTAGAAAACAGATCATCCTGTGAAAAATCCAGCCTTGTGGTTGTTGCAATCAAGTGTATTTTATGATCCTGTTAATAGTGCTACAAAACTGTTAAATGTTTCTTGAGACTTAGTGAAAAAACATTTCTACGTCCTTGCTGCTCCAAAGTTGCAGTCTAATTTGCAACCTAACATTTAAGGAAGACATCAAAAAGGAAGTGATAGCTAAAGAAGCTGGAGGAAAGAGGGATTACAAATGCGATGAAAGAGTAGAACTTCAGTGCATTTAGAAGGTTAATGGGCTGGAGACAAATGCATTGATTCTAAAGTTTGACCGAGAAAATGTCATTAGCTTGAACCTGTCTCAGTGGACATATAAACACTAGACACTAAGCTAAATCATATTATGTAATCTAAGCTGTAGTATGTGTGATTGTATTGATGACTGTCACAGTTAAATTGCTATAATAATTTGCTGGTTTATAACAGCTTTTTTGGTATCTCGACTGTAAAGCATGCCTACAGTGAAAGGCATTGGAGGGTGTGAAAAAGGGGAGGCAAGGGGAGAGAGCCACCCAAAGCATAAGTGGAGAAAAGGTGTACGAATTCTTGTGCTGTGTTGTGGGAGTAAAATTGTTTTGCCTGCCTTTATCATAAGAAGACTTGATAGCTTTCTGAAGTTACTCTAGAAGTGCTTCCTAACAAGTTAAGTCTGTGACTTTCTGCAGGCTTTGCATTAGCATATGCAGGCATAGAAGACTTAGTTTAAGATAGGGCTAGAATTATCTGTGAGAAGGTTCAGTGCTTTCAATAAAAATCAAGGAACAAAAGCTTAATTTATTTTTAAAAGCCTACTTTTGGTAGCCTAGTTTTTCCTACCATCAAATAATTGTGACATTTCTTTGCAAGTTTTAACATTTATTTGTGCAAGGAGCATCTCTTTTTGTTCTGTGCCAACACATCTTCAGTTATTTCAGAGTGACTTGGTTGGAAAGGAGGAAGAAACAAAAGCAGTGGCAGTTTTTTTAAGCTGTAACTAAAATGGTAATAGTAACAGCAAATGACACTTAAAAGTTTTGCATGTGAGATTGTTGTTTTTCCATATGAGGAAGACTGGTCTGATTAGAAAGCCAAAAATAATTAAATAGGAGCTTAGTTTTAAATAATCAGAAAAACACGTGTGATGTGAGGTTTTTTTGTTTGACTCAGCTAGTTCATATGTACGAGCATTTAAGAAGTTTAGTCTGGTATTTCATTTGACTCTTTTGTTTCAAATGAACAGTCTTTCTTTTCTTTAATTGAAAAGCCATTAAATGATTAAACCTGTCCTAAGTGTTTTATGTTTTTGGTTGGTTTTGTGTTTTTGTGGGGTTTTTTTGTTTTTTTTTTTTTTCTTACGGGGCTTTCCTGTCCCCTTTTGTGTTTGTTTGTACATTGTCTTCATTGAGCAGTGTGGGCAAACAATTCCTTACATCTGTTACTCAGATGGCTAGTTTACCCCACTGCCTGCAAAAGCTGAGGTTTCTGTGCTGCACTGAGCATGGAATAACCAACTACATGGGATGTCACCTAGCGCAGAACATTCCTTGAATTAATTCTCAAGTGGGCACTTCAGTTTTTAGCTGTTGTGCTACTAGTCCTATTAAAACAATTTTTAAAAAGGGGCTCAGCTGCATCATAGCTACTGATTAATGCATCTGTGTTTAACTGTGAACATAAGTGTTGTACCTTCATATTTAGTGTTTGATTTTTAAAGCTATCATGATTGTTCACAAGTTTCTTTCTTCTATTCTGTTTGATTTCCTTCGTCCGTTTTTCTCCAGGAGGTAGACCAGGTTGATCAGGTAGGATATATTGCTGGGAACTGATCCTAGCTATGTTGGCTTAGCTCAGTTTCTCATGCTGCTTCCATATCAAAATACAATACTCAAACAGCTGGACTTGAACAGTTCATAACACTCATTCAGCAACTGGAACATGCAGTACTAAAATCCTTTTTTGACTTTGCAACTTTTACGGCATTCCATAATTTCTGCTTAACGCACTTCAATGTGGATATGAAATGACCAAAGTTCCTTTTCTTCCCTTTATTTTCTTTTTTTTGTTGTTTGTGGTTCCTATTCTTTGGATTTCATCTGAGGTTGCCTGGCCTGGCATTTGTGGTCGGGAGATGGTGAGATAGATCAGTACTTGATACTGAGTCACCTGGTATGAGAGCCAGTGAGCCCAGTATCGGAAGTGGCAGTGGGCAGTAGTGAATCCACGCTTACAAGTGCACAGATTACCAGATACTGCATTCCGCTAAGCTCTTAGCGCTATATAACTAGATGCTTCTGTTGTGGCTTTATTGGTATGGCTACTGGCAATTTAACAGTATTTCATATGTTTGGTGAATGTGTTAAAATTGACTGTACTAGTTGCAGCAATTGCAATACTACATACAAAGATTCTGCAAATATCTGGTATCTGGGACATGTTTGGTGAAATGGGAGAAGGTACTGGTCTATCTTTTGGAGCCTTTCTAAGCTGCTGCACTTTATCAGAAAACTGTTTCCCTGTATTATTTTTGGTTTCTTTCTACTTACAGAAACAGAAGAATATTGCTGGGGCACTTGCCTTTTGGATGGCAAATGCGTCTGAGTTACTGAATTTCATAAAGCAAGACAGAGATCTTAGCCGAATTACTGTGGACGCACAAGACGTTTTGGCACACTTGGTTCAAATGGCATTCAAGTAAGGCTGTCAGACTTCTGTTTTCTTTAACATAATTGATTCCTCTGTAGTTTTTAGAGGAAAAAATGCCAAATTTCAAATACAGCAATAATGTCCTTTGAGTAATGTTGAATATCTGAGAAAAAGACTTAGAAGCTACACACTTCTTTGGACAGATGCTCTGTTTTGAGTATGGATCACTGGGCTATGAAGGAGCTCCATCTGTCAGTTGAGGCTGCCAATGTAAATTCTAGGAAAATGTTACTTTAAATTTAGTTTGTGTTGATTGCTTTCTCTTAAGCTGAGTTTTTTTATGGAGATGTGAAGAAATATTATTTTCGTTCTTTATATATAAGTGCGTAGGCTTAAATGTTTATAAATCTCTGAAGTAATGAACCTTGTTCTCTTTGAAGGTTTCTGTGTATAATATACTTAAGTAATTGCATAAATAGCAATTTGCACACTGGTTTGTTTCAGGTTTTTCTTAAAAATAGAAGCCCAGGATTTGGCTTAAAATCAGTCTCTGCTTGTTAGCTCAGGCATTTACAGTACTGATTCTGAATGAAGTATCCAATGAGAAGGAAGCTGTCTGAGGGTCCTTGAATAAAAATAACGATGTCAAGTGAGCACAGTATTAATCAATAAGAAAGGCCTAACTTTTGTTCATATTTTGATTTGTGTTTTTTTTTTCCACAAGCCATTACTAAGTATTTCTCAGCAAATTTGTCCCTGAAACTAGCACTCAGACAAGTGACATACCCAGCCTTTCCCAACTTGTAGAGGATCTATTTTAAATACAATCTCTTCATACTTAATGTAACAACACAGGATATAATCTTATTTTTATATGTACTATTACAGAATTGGAGGCCCTAACCACGGAATTAGATCATTGGTTATGAAAAGAAAATGATGAAGTCTGTATCATTCATTGGTTTGCTGAGAGAGATAAAATGCCAAAAAGTAAACTATTTGTCCCACTCTGATCTGGGACACTGGATCTATTCACGTGCTCCAATATCTCTCTGCTACTCTTGGCTAGCACATAACAACGTACATTTTGCTGATTGGTTGTCTGTCTGGGAAAGTAGAGTGAGAAAGAGAGGGTAGCTTTGAGCCCCTTCTGGGCAGTTTTAATTTGTCCAGGAGAAAGTTTGGATTTCTCTATTATTTCTGATTTATGTATAATTGGAAATACTTCCTAACCCACCGCAGATAGTAACAACTAGCATGCACCAGAGTTGGTTGAAATTACCATGGTTTGTATCTTCTAGCAATTGAGGGTACTTGAAAAATGTTAGCAGTTGAACAGGAGAGGTGTAGAAAGACATTAAATATTTTCCATTACATACATGATTGCAATTTAACTCCATTTTAGTTCCCGTCAGATGTGTACATGAATTAGCAAAACTGGTGTTAAATGCAATAATAATTAGAAGAGAAAGAATACTAAAACAGGTTTTTCACATTTCATTTAATTTTCATAGTTAAAGGAAAGATAAACACAAGAATTTAAAAATTGTTTGCAGAACACACTAAGGCACTTTCAGGATCTATTAAACATTGTCTCAATAGAAAAATTTGTTCTATGGGGGTGTTTTTTGTTGTTTTTTTTTTTTAAATTATCTGAAGTTTGGTCTTGGTAAGAGGTTAAAACAGAGAATTTCTGTGTGGAAAATAGATCTCTTTTGTTTAGAAGCATTTATGGTGAAAATATGTAGGATTTAATTATATTTTTTTTTTCCCCACCACTGCTTTCCAGGTACCTGGTTCATTGTCTGCAATCAGAGCTTAATAACTACATGCCAGCATTCCTTGATGATCCAGAGGAAAATAATCCTCAGAGACCTAAAATAGGTTAGATTATTTGATCTTTTGTCTTCTAAACTATACAATTAATTATTAACAAAGAGAATTTTTCTTAACAGTGATGCAACATTTACAAGTTACCCTGACCCTCTAGAATTCTTTGGGTCAGTTTTGTGCGAATGATAACAAAGAGCAGCATTGACATCCAAATTATCTGTACTTGGGTTAAAAAATGTGTTCTTTTCAGTGGAACATCAGGATGTCATCTAATCCAATGTCTTGATCAAAATTGGTGCCCTTCTTGTGCTGGGGAGTCTGAAACTGGATGCTGTGCTCCAGATGGAGTCAGACAAATAATATATAGGAAGGGAAGAGGAAGGATTGTCTGTCTCCTTTCTGTTAGCTGTGCTGCTGCTAACTAAATGGCTTAGTATGCAGCTGGCTACCTTTCAAGCAAAGACACACTATTTAGCTTCACGTTTGCCAGGATCTTTACATCTTTTTCAGCAGGACTACTTCATATCTAGAGAGTGCCTGGCCTATGCTGTTGATCAGACTTTTTCCTTCCCAGGTGCAGAACATGGCAGGTTGCCTTTGAACTTCAAGAAGTTCATGTTAGCCCATTTCTCTAGCCTACTGAGGCCCTTCTGAAAATTCCACTGCTCTTCAGCATGTCAGTGTTCCCTCACAACTTAGTATCATCTGTGCATTTCCCAAGAATGCATTCCATAATGACTCTAGGTCATAAATAAAATCATTAAAGAGTATTAGTCCCAGCCTCGATCCATAAGGAAAGTTCTTAATAGCTGAATGCCAGCTGGTCTCCACAAATCCAGTGGTCTAGCCAGTTTTCTCCCTACATTATGATCTGCTTATCCAGTCCTTATCTCAGCAATTTCACTGTCAGGTTGCTATGGGAGAATCTGACAAAGTACCTCCCAGGTACTAAGGTTAAGCTGACTGGCCTTGTGGATTCTTGCCAATGATCCCTGCCATGATATTTTAAATATGATAGCGCCTCACTGCGATGTCAGCCTCCTGGGCTGTTCCTGCCCATGAGAGCACTCTGGTCGTGTGTGCTATCCCACTGTGTCTGTAATTCTGGCTCACTGACTGTGCTCAGACTTCCAGTGCCTCTTGGTATCATACGTGCACAGGTCCCTTAGAGCCCCTGCTGTGCTTTCATGGGGATAATGTGAGAACCTCCAGCATTACGTAACCTGATAACTAAAGAATAAACATAAAATACTTGAGTTTCAAGAACTATCCAGAGGTAGAATGTTAGGAGGAGTTTAGAAAGTAATGACGTTGTAAATAACTGAAGTAAAGATGATCTGAAAAGCTATTAAGTACAGCTTTTCTTTTAAACTACAGGAAGTATAGTATACAGAATTCATATATACTCCTTGGTCTTTTGGGTATTAAGCTTTGTGTGATTGCAGTTTCATCAGAGAGTAGCTGTATTGCATAATGCATGTGAAGAACAATTACAATATGCATTTGAAACCGTAGAATATAAAGTTTTTAACTTGTTAGTAAAAATAACAGAAAAATTATTTAACTATGAGATGTACTCATGTACTAAATATTTCCCCCACAGAATTTATTTTCATTTCAGGATTTAAAGGACCATGGAGCCATAAATTTATTCTTTGAAAGTCTGTGTAACTTTAATGCATGTAGGAGTCACCTAGCATTTGTGAGTTGACTTGGCTATTCCTGTTTTTTACGTTGTAGAATGTGAATGAGATTTGTTTCTTGTTTTATCTCTCTAGATGATGTGCTGCATACATTGACTGGAGCTATGTCCTTGTTGCGACGATGTAGAGTAAATGCTGCTTTGACTATACAGCTCTTCTCTCAGCTGTTTCATTTTATCAACATGTGGCTTTTTAATAGATTAGTTACAGCCCCTGATTCAGGATTATGTTCACATTATTGGGGTGCTATTGTTCGTCAACAGTTGGGCCACATTGAAGCCTGGGCAGAAAAACAGGGTTTAGAATTGGCTGCTGATTGCCACCTAAGCAGAATAGTGCAGGTGAGTGTGTGTGGTTTTGATTAACATTTCTCACATCATTGTATGTTCTAAGAATATTTTTATATTCTGCTTTCCTAGAGAACAACATGTGGGCAAGCGTAGTTTGTATGAGTCAGTCCTGGAATGCTGAGGTAGCATGGAAAGACAGAAAGCATATTTTCAGGAATATTAAGTTGCAAGTGAAATTAATAATTAGTGACTTCAGAAAATTTCTTCTTACAAGATTTAGCTATGACTATGCTGAACAGACACGAGAAGTGTAGCTGAAGAATGGAAATGCCTCATTTGTGATAGGTGTAGTATTTGTCTTGGAGGTCTTATCTCCTAAGATAAGATTTAGGGTTGGTTTTGGGGATGTTTATGTGGCTTGTTTTACAAATGTGGCTTTTTGCTTTTATCTTTTCCAGTTCAAATAACACTCAGAAATAAGGTTTAAGGATTCATTCTGGTTTGGATTACTTTCCCATGACTATTTTTTTTCCCCATATTTAGGCAACCACATTGCTTACCATGGACAAGTACTCACATGCAGATGTTCCAAATATTAACAGTACTTGCTTTAAGCTGAATTCTCTGCAGCTACAAGCTTTGCTGCAGAATTATCACTGTGCTCCAGATGAACCGCTCATCCCAACAGTAAGTCACTTCTGTATGTTTTAACATACCTGAGGAATACAGGCTTAAAGGAAAATCACTGACTGAAAATAGTTAGCTTATTTTTCATTGTTTTGGAACTGTTATGAGAAGAATCAGAATCTGCTCTTCATACCATGAGAAGTATAGGTGATACCAGCCTGGGCACCAGCTTTGGTGGGTGTACATCACTGAAATTTGAGCAGGATGTTGCCAAAAATCTCCTTTACACCAAGTTGTGAAAAGGTAACACTGTATATTGAACATACTTGCAGAGGTGTCACTGTGCTTTGCACCATTTGTGGATGAAATCCAGTATGATGGTAGAAGGGTGGTGCACAAAGCACCAGAGCATAGAGCTGGTTCCTTCTGTAAACAGAAGAAACAAAGATTCATAAATTGAAGAAATAAGTGAAAGAAGCAGGAACACTAAGGTTTTTTACACGTGGGATGTAAAAATCCATGCATCTTAAACCTGTCCACTGCTTGTATGAAGGGATCCTCCTTTGATGGACAGACATATGGAACATGTCTGTAGGTACATATATAAAGCTGTTTGCAGAACTCTTCTTATATTGATACTTAAGACATAATTGACTATTCTAAGTTCTATCCATGGGAAAAATCTTTCTGGTGAAAGTCAGAGGAGGTTTTGCATTGTAGAATTGTAAAAAAACTTACAAGGTAAACCCTGATAATGGTCTAATCACAAAAAAATCTCACAAAGCTAGGTGAAGATAGTCTAACATTTATATAACTGAATGCATTGTCTGCAAAATCTGCTTTTCAAACAGATGCAAATACATTTGTTTGTTAAATCAAAGGTACTAATACAACTGTTCTAGAGGTGTTTAGAGAGTCCTGTAGCTTGGATATATTTTTTTGTATTGGCTACCAAACCAAAAAGTACTGCTGAAGAACACAGCATACATTTCCGGTTGATTGTGGTGCAGATAGAGTTCCAAAGTTGTTGTTTGCTTGCTGTTATTACCATTTATTTGTTATTGTTATTGTAGGACTTCTGAAGAAATAAAGTACTGTATTTGGCAGGTGTTCTTTGTGTCAGAGGAAGGATTATAGTATGGCTGGTTTGCCCTTTTGCTGTGGTGTTGGGAACTTTTGTGTAAAAAGGACCCTGACTTACTGCTGCCAATTTGGAAATTTTTCAAGGCTTGGAATTTGTTCAGTGGAATAGAAATTAATTTACTTATATATACTTTAGCGTTAAAGTGATTATTTTTAAAATTAGTACCTGTTATGATAATAAAGCCCTTCTTGAAGATCACTTATAAAGACAGGCTGGATCTATCTGACTTCCCTCTGGAAATCTGTAGAAGCTGAACATTCACATGAGAACGTTTACATGGTCTTGTTTGAACTGTGTTCTACTTTGTACTTCAGTAATAAAATTGCTGTATCGAGCAATTACAGTATCTGCGACACATGTTAGATGCATGGGGTGAGATTAAGACTAAGGTGTTAAACTGGGTTTGGGAGCCAAGTAGAAACTATATGAAGAATGATATCTCAATCTTTGGTAAAGCAAATACTTGTGTTAAAGGAATCTATACGTAATATTTGTAGCAGCTTCAGAGAAATTCTGTCTTAAGGCCAGCAGAATCATAGTTCTCTTCCAGAACGAATGAAGGTTAACTGGAGGTAAAGTTATTTTTAAGTATCGGTGCCACCTGCTTGTTCAAATGTAGCTATAATTCAAACCTGGGCTAATTACTTTGTTCCAAAGGTAGTGCATGGGTGATTTCCTTGGTTCCCCAGGATGGGCATGCAACTTGGAAGAGACTGAGGATTCAGCGAATTACTGTTTGCATCTTTTTCTAAAAGTTGCCTGTAACTTGTTTCATTTAGCAAGTCTGAATACTTTTATGCTAAAACTAAGGCCAGCCTAAGGTATATAAAGTAAGAGAAAAATGGAGGAATGCTTGGAGAGAGGGAGAGGAGCTTTCTCACTGTCCATTTTGAGAAATTTGGGATAAGCGGAAGAATGCAGAAACACAAAGTACTGTTTGGACTTTCATTTCTTGTGAAGATGTTAGGAATTATGTTTTTTTTTTTAACTTCGGAATTTTCTCAGTACGTATGATCTAGTAACAGATACCTTACTGATTTATTTGAGATCTCTCAAAAATGTAGAAGAGAGACTACTCTGTGCTGCACCCAACCACAGGTAGTGAGATAGCAACACAAAAAGCTCTATAATGACATGGTATTTTTAACTAAGTAGAAGAGTTGTGCAACAAATGAAGAACTTAAAAGTTACCTGGTACATCTGGAGTGATCTTGCTCATGTTGTGTGCTTCTGCTGTGCTGTTTGAAAATCGGGTGTCTACCGTAAGAGATGAAATCAAGCAATGCAGTGTGCTGACTGTATGTAATGGAGCCAAAGAAGTTTTATATCTGATAACTTACTTTCCAAATTCCTTTTTGTTTGCAATCTTGTTTTCTTAATGGTAGATTATTTTCCTGAATGAAAATTATCCCTTGATAGTAACAATATCTTTCTGCCTTCTGTCCAGGAATTGATAGAGAATGTAGTAACTGTTGCAGAAAATACAGCTGATGAACTTGCACGCAGTGATGGCCGAGAAGTCCAGCTGGAAGAGGATCCTGACTTACAGCTACCTTTTCTTTTACCAGAAGATGGCTATTCCTGTGATGTTGTCAGAAATGTTCCAAGTGGTTTACAAGAGTTTTTAGATCCTCTCTGTCAGAGAGGTTAGTTCATCCCTTTTTTTGCCCCATTGATGCTTTTCTGTTTGTTTGATGGTGGTTATGTTTGAGTTTGTTGGTGGTGTTTGTTTTGTTTTTGTTTTGTTGGTTGGTTGGTTTGGGAGGGATTTTTTGGTTTTGTGAACACAGAAAGCAAAATATATTTTAGTTACATGTAAACCACTTCCTTTTTCTTTATATATGTTTTAATCTTTTTATATTATGTTATTCACGTGTTTACTTCTGCAACCCATAAAAAGTATGCTTGGCTTTAGAATTGTTACTCTCTGCCCCTTTCATGCACTTTTAAGTTTCTAATTAAGCAGTGCTGAGCTACTAGTGCCCACTGAAACTTTATTTTGCCTTTACTGGAGGTTTTGGGTGGTTTTTTTTTTATGCAGCAAAAATGTACATGAATACAGTCTTTTGTAATGTGTCAACAATTTCACAGTGAAACTTCATTTTAAAGCTAACATGAATTAAATAGTTGAGAAATGTTTTTTCACTCATTGGTTGCCTCCCCATAACTTTAAAAATCCATAAACTTGAAAGAGTTCTTTTAATGTTAATCAACATAATTTATGATTTGGGCATTTGTAGTCCCAACAAGACTTCACATAATTAAAGATCTTCTGTGGTTGAACCAAGGTGACCTACTCTTGAGACAGTAAAATAGAGGGCCTATCATAGCATTTACAGTAAACAAACAAGTTGTGGTTCTTACATTGTGATACTGAGCTCTATTAAGAACTTTTTTATTACATAATTTTATGCTTAAAAAATGGTTATTTAAATTTTTTTACAGGACTATGGTGGTAAGTAGGGCATCAAAGGAGCCTATCAGCAAAACAGACTTAGGCTACCCCACAGTGAAGTTTTGCAATTCTAGGTTCCATCTTAGTTTATAAGAAAGTTGAGTTCTAGTATTTAAAATGGAATCTGACTTTTTTGAAAGTACAGAGAGTTAGAGACTAAGGGAGACTAACAGAATAAATTTTAATAAATGTTATTTCATTTGCCAGGTAAATGTATTGTTATTACAAGTAAGGCCTTTGTAATACATGCATTCAAAATTTTACTTCGCAGATATCTCTTAAATTATGCCTAGCACCTAGTTTGCAGCAGATCACTGAAAACTGAATTGCTGAAAGATGGTCATTTGGAGGAGAAGAATCTCATCTGGTTGAAGTGTGGATTCTCACTGTCTCTGATTTAAGGCACAGTGTTTGATACATCTCAGCTGCTCTGGCTGCCTTTTTTTTCAAAATTCTACAAATCACTTAATTAACAAAACAAAACAGTTAAAAACCTCAAACAGAAAAATGACTTCTAATTGCATAGTTGCATTAAAAAAGTAATGCTTTCATCTCTGCCAAATCTATGTTGAGACTGGTCAGGTAAACTCTCTGTAAACCAGAGTGGTCTGTCTTACTCAAAGTTCTAGTGGTTTGGATTCTAAATATTGACTTGGTGTTTCAGAGGTCTTGAGTCTGGTTTGTACAAGCTATTTTGCCACCAAAGAGTTTTCTGTGATCTTGTATTTTTTTTGTATGTATTTCTCAGTAGAGCTGGTATAGAACTTATAGTATCCTGTAGGTACCATAAAGTTGCAGTGGAGCATATAATAACATTTAAGATGAAAGATTCAACATACAATAAAAATATAAATACTGCTAGAGGGTATTTCATTGTGGCAAGCTATTTTATTTTAACTAAAGGATTAATGAAAATTATAAACATAGTTATGGTGTTGTTATTTTCTCATTTAGGTTTTTGTAGACTGACACCTCATCCACGGTCACCAGGCACGTGGACAATATACTTTGAAGGTGCAGACTATGAAAGTCACATGTCACATGAGAATGCTGAGCTAGTAAGTGTTGATTTAGTGAATAATTCTAACGATTGTTACCTTGGAAAGTTTGGATATTTTATGTGATGAATTTTAATCCTGAAGAACAGATTTCATCATTAAGCAGGTAGCTCATCAGTGGTTTAGTAAATTTAAGGAACTATTTGCAGTTTTTTGTTAAGTCAGGGTTGTTCTAGTCTGCAGTTGATTCTTACATAAACAGACTTTGTTGTCTTCTGCCAATTGCAAGTAACAGAAGCAAAAATATGTAGAGTTGTGCATCTGTAAATTACTTGTTATGTGAATGGAGCTGCAGACTGCTTTTATTTACAAACTGGCAGCTACCAACTAGTTGTTTAGTTATGTTGTAGTGTGGGGTTATTTTCTTTTTTTCTGCTGGGATTTTTTTTTCCTTTAGTTTTTTGTGTGTGTTGTGGTTTTATTTTGGGCTAGTTTAGTTCGTGTGTTTGGGTTTTTTTGTTTTGTTTAGTTTGTTGGTTTTCTTGTTTGTTTTTTTTTTATCATGTGCGATAACCAAAAGTTTTACAGCATAAGTAGAGAGAAATTGCCTTATATTTCCAATTAATATTTCAGTGAAATCAGGAAGGCCAGCATGTAACTAGAGTTATTTTCTGAAGGCCTACTATGAAAAATACTTGTCCCTTGCTTTTTAGCATTTGAAAGCTTCCTGTACTCTGTTCAGAAGTTTACATTAGTTGAGTGGCATTATGCAGCCTTGATGCAAAGACATAATGAACATGTTTACAGAGAAGCACATCTTCTACATCTTTGTGATAGTTAGAGCAGAACCCAGTCTTGAACCAGTAAGCTAAACTCTGTAGTCTTGGTATCTTGGTAAATGGCCATTTGACTGAAGAAGATAAAGCGGAGGCATTCTTTAAACGTGATTTTTGTGATTCTTGTCCTTCTCCCTTTGTTGCTCTGAAGAAATGCATTTTTTGAGCAAAAATAATTTGCAGTTTACTTACTCTTCCTCATACTAAGAAAAAGCTAAAATAGTTCTGGCCAGTCTTCCTTAAAAAGGCTTGATAAAGAAATGCAGGATGAGTGGATGTTACTGCTACTTTGGTTATCCATGGGAATGAAAACAATGTAAGACTGCTCAAATAGTCACATCTAATGCATGTTAATGTGCTAAGCCTTAGAGTTCTAAAAGTCTTCAGTCTTGGTGCCTAAGCAATATTCTAGATGATAGTTCACAGATTGCCAGCATGTCTACAGAATCTAAATACTATATAAATGTTCCATACTGGTGAGGCTTTGGCATAGTTTCTGTTTGTTTGTTTGATTGACTGATTTTTATGTTTTCAAGTTTTTTTTAACCCAAGACGAAACTATGGCCATGCTTTTCTTTTGGTAGTCTGAGGAATTGCCTGAGCTAGGCAGTCCTCAAATTTTTACTGAATTTCTTCATTCTTAGACCAAGAGAGAAATTCAGTATAGGCTAATTACAAAGTTTTTTTCTAGTAGCTCAGTGCTTCCATTGTGTGATTTTTGTGTTGGTTTTTGGCTTTTTTACAAAATTGCATTAGTTCAATAAAGTTTCTGTTTAAATTAATGGTAAAAATCCTAGATAAAGTAGGAACAGATTCTGTTCTTCTGCAATCCACAGGAGTACTAAGGTACTCCTAGCTTAAAAAAATACTTATTTTCCAAATACTCAGAATTATTTTTTTAAAAGGTAAGTATTTTTTAAATCCTTTGCATGTGTTTTAACTTTGTCATGGGTCTTGTGGAACTTGTAGTTAGGATTTCATATAAACATAAATTAGGATGCTTTAACTTATGTGTTTCAGTTAATGAAGACTGATGAAAACATTTTGACTAGAGGGAACTGGCAGTGTTGCAAAGGTAGAAAAAGTAACAGTATTTGAATTGCAGAGTTTTTAGATGTAATTTTTATTTTAAAAAAATTTCTTCCAAGGCTGTAAGTCTGCTTTTGAAATTAATTGGTCTCTTAATGTATTTGGAGAATTACTGTCTTCTAGATGCAACACTAAAAACTGAGTTCCATTTAGATCACCCTCACCTTTCACATTGAGCCTACTGAGTCTGAAATTAAGTTTTCGTTAAAAGTTACTGCAGTTTTATACAGCTATTACACTTCAAATTGTGAGTTAGAGAAGGAGAAACAAATGAATAGAATTCAAAACCTCAGCAGTGTTCATAACACAGATGTAGTACATGATAATGTGAATCTGTATTAATTAAATACTGAAGATTTAACATGGAGGACCAGACGTTTTGTTTAGGACGTGAGATCTGCTGCTGTGCAAATAATTTAGGATTGTACTAATAATTTAGGGTTGTAGGTGAACTATTTTGCACAGTAATATTCTTAGCCTAGCAGTGAATATAAATTCTCATCTTACTTACTTTCTTTTTTTTTTTTCTTTCCTTTTCTTTCTCCTGTTGGGTAGGCTCAACCTTTGAGGAAAGAACCTGAAATTATCACTGTAACACTAAAAAAACAAAATGGAATGGGCCTGAGCATTGTTGCTGCCAAGGTATGGAAGTCAGTTTAACTATTGCTGAAGAAAAGCTTTCCTTTTTTTTTTTTTTTTCCCAATCAGCCTACTGTGGAAAATGTTAATGGAAAAAAAATCTATTTCCCTTAAATTTGTTGTGTGCATCATGTTTGTTGTAGTTTTCTTCTGGTTGGTAAATGTTTCTTTAAAATACATAGATGTAAACAACACAAGAGCAAGCATAATGTGGATGTAGTTATGGCACTTAAGTTTAAAACTACTGTAGATTTATTCATTTTTTTAAAACAAATATTGGCAGTGCAATGAAAGAGTTAAGAAACAAGGCTTATTTAGCACTTCTAAGTAGCAGATGTATCTAGGAAAGAAAAGAATATCAGGATTTTAAAAAATCGTTGAATAAAATCAAGCACATTATGATGTATATAATATCTTCTCTTAAGAGAAAAATCTTACGTTTTGCATGCTGTACAGATGCCTGTATGACAGTTTTGCTTCTTTATAGTATCTTGGTGAGGGAGGGTAGGCTTCTTGTGTTAACTTGACAAAATTGCGGGTGTATGCTACTCTTAGTAGCAATAGAATGTATAGAATGCATATACAAAGTCAACCACCAGATGGAGGACTCTGCTAAGCTGGTTGTTCTTGCTTTATTAACTAGGTCACATAGCAGACATAACCTTTAAGTTTTAAGCTTCTTATAAATTGTGCAACAGCGATGTCCAAAAGTTCTTGTAATTATATGCTGTACAACAGTCAGAACAAGTTTTTCCTTCACAGTGTAGTACGTGGAACTTCAGAGTGCTCTAGTCATCCTTGGCACCTAGTATGTGGGCTGAGAACATTATTTCACTAAAGTTATTTCATGTAGTTAATTGCTTCTAAATGGCACTATTTTTGTTTCTACAACTTTCGTCATTTTACAGTCTGTTCTTGAAATTATAATCTTTGGTGGTTATCAGCTTTTAAAAGATTTATTTCCAACATTTGTAAAGGAATATCAGGTGTCAGGTTTATAATGCTAACAGTCAGTAGTTACTGAGGAAACTATACAGGATCTGAAAAAGGGAACTCAATATTCTACTCTTAATTTTGTGTAGTTGGTTAATAATTTGGGAAGCAAATGCTAGATGTTAAGATACACCAGATTAAATATGCATCAGACTTATGACTGCCGTCTGTGTTTTTATTGAATGTTTCCAAGTATGCAGTGGAAATTATTTTCTCTTTTTTTTTTTTCCACTTTAAACTTTGAAATCTGATTTCTCACATGGAGAGAAGCAGGATATAGCAGGAGGTAAAATCATTGGAGCTCACTGGCTTCTGCAGTGTTTTAACAACTGATGCTCTAAATTTCCATTAGCAGTATGTACAGCATACACACTGTACAGCCGCAGAGCTACTGGGTAGTGTGAAAGCTTGATTTTAACAAGTGTTGGTCTATCTAGTGATTTCTTTAAAATGATCAGTTATGGAAGGAGCATAGTTGCAGAAACCCTGTTTCATGCAGTTACTACACTTCATCTTGCTGCTGTGTCCCTGCCATAATACTGGAATTCTGATTTTTGAAATGGTTGTCTTGAATCTTGATCTGAAATAAGTAAGAGACCGATTTTTATTTTAGTTTCAGTGCATGCTGAATAGAAGCTTTTGCTTAGTTTCAAGTCAGCAGAGTATTCACTAGATAGAAATAAAAATCTTGCTTCAAAACTGTTGAAAGAAGTTGCAGAAGTAGTTAAATGGGATTAATTTTAAGGCGTTACTTCAAGAGATTTGAGGTTGCTTATTGTAAGTAAGTAATAGCATGTTTTTCCCATAATAGGCTTCTTTAAAAAAACCCCAAACAAACCAAAAATGCCACAACCAAAAAAACCCAAAAGAAAACCAGACAACTGAGTAGGAATGATACATAGACTTTCATTTTCTCCGTCTGGCCAGAACACAACACATTAGAGAATTGCATGAGTATGATGAGAAACTTGCAGTATTGGGTTGATTTTTTTCTATCTATTCCTATTTTGTTGACTTCTATTAATAATTATGACATGTCTCAATTCATGTATATTTTTATCAGTGTAAAAATTGAAATTCTTGTTTTTCCCTTTGGCTGAGGAAAATGGAAGAAGTCCAGTAGACTATTTGCTAGAAGTTACTAACTGTTAACTGGGTGGAATACCTGAAATAGGAGGGAGAGGCAAGTGTGAGAACAGATTAGTGATTTTCTAACTTTTTTTTTAATAGTAAAAGGCTGTCTATCAAATATTCCTTAGAATATACCTTATTTCTGAAAACAACTCCAATTTTAATTTATTCAGCTATAATCAGTTATTGCTTCCTTGCACAGGATTCCAGTTTCATTCACGACTCAATTGCATGTATTGAACTACTGATTTCTATGGTCATTCAGAAGTGCTGTAGTAAAATCAGATTCTGCAGCTGGTCAACAGGTGGCCCTGCTCCAACCAATGGAAGACTACTCTAAATCTATTCGGCTTTGGTTAGGAAAAGAGTTATGTGTTTTTACTGTGATGTGACAAATAATTGCTCTCAGTATTGTGCTACAAGAATGTCTTTGTCTATCAGTGCTGACTTGCCTTGCTTATTAAGTCTTAATATACTCCTCATACTTATCACTGGCTTTGGGTGAAGTTTGTTAAAATGTAGGTTGATGGTATTCTAGAGAGAGATTAAATGGCCCAGCTCAGATCACAAAGAAAAGTAATTCCTTCTGACTGCTTTTCTTTTTCTCTACCCACTGCAAAAAGTACACACTTTTGTAGTAATCTGTGCTTATCTGTGAGGAAGAACCTCAACATTTATAATTTGATGACTCTGAGTTTTTCTTAGTTTTCAGAGGTTTGTAGATAGTCTGTGCCAATTAAGATTTTTGAAGGGGAAATTAGATACCATACCTTACATACCCCTTCCACAACAAATGTTGATTACCAGGTGACTGTCACACCTCTGCTACAGTCAAAAATATTACTTCAGTCAAAGCTAAGGTTATAGGAGCAGAGAAGCAATGCAGCTTGCGTTGAAATGCTCTGCACTTGCTTGGTCTTAAAATAGTTTCAGTTTGTGGTAGTAGGTGGTTGCAAACATACTGACATTAATTTAAAAAACACCGAAAGCGAAAACAAAAACAGAAAAACCTGAAAGTGAGTCAAGGAGTATATGGAAGTGTTAGGTCACTGGGAAACCTTGTATTTGATTCTCTTTTCACCTAATCTTAGGTGAAATATTTAAGTGCAATTCTTCTAATTAAATAAAACATTAGTAGCTGTGAAACAGGGGTTGTAAAGGTCTGCCATGTGTGCCACAGAGAGCAGAAATGCTGTGTATCACATATTGCACCTCACTGTGCTGGAAGGGTGTGTTCAGAAGCAGGACAGCCCCTTTCAGCAACCATGTAGTAAACATGTACACTGTAAGCATACATACCAGAGAAAGCAAGTTTGGTTATGAAACAACTGTTAGCTGCCAGAGCACTGTAAACAGTGTTGTGTGTGTTTGGGTTTTGTTGTGCTTTGTTTTAAAGTTACTAAACAGCATTTCTTAAGCTCAGTACCTCACACGGATTTTGATTTTTATTTTAAGATAAATTGTATAGCTTCAGATGATACCCAGAAAGGTAACTTGTTCTACCCTTTTGTAGGTGTTGCATGTTGTCTTGCAGTAATATTCCTGCAACTTTATTAGCAGTAGCTTTGGTAATAGGTATATGGAAATGTGGTTGGTAGGAGTGGTTGGGCATCGGGAACAGCATTGCTTTTTGAGGTTGTGTGCAGATTTTGGTTGCTCTAACCCTGAAAGATGTTTCACTGTTAAAAGCTGCCTGACTCCCAACCACATTGCGGTCAGTTTTTTATGAAATCCAGATGATTTGGAAGCAGTTTGCACATGAAGTTTACTTTAAAAATATATCGCTTTTTTTGGGGGCTTTCACATGTGACTTCTCATCCATATGTGGGCCGGCACATTGCTTCCTGTTTAATTTGGAGGGTGTTTGTCTTTTGTACAAGAAGGCTCTTTTTTTTT
>VWZI01006872.1:57079-100596 GCA_013396835.1 Psilopogon haemacephalus
TTTTAATTTTTTTATTCCCTAGCAGTTTTTGAAGTTTAATAAAGTCTCTAAAGTAAATGGAAGTCAGAACAGCATAGCTGATTGCGTAAGAGTCTGAATATTGTATTGGTTATAGCTGATGTTGATAAATGCTGCACTGTGTCATAGCATCCAGCTCCGAGTTATCTTGATGGGTATCTTGGAAAATCCATCAGACTAGAGCGGTGGTTGCTGTTGAGGGCTGAAAGAGAAGTGGAGAATTGTTTTTTTTCTTTCAAGGATCTATAGTCCCGGAGCTCAAAATGTGGTTTTCTGTTGTTGGAAGAACAGAATCGGTGGTAAGTCTGTTCAGGTTTCTGTTGGGATTGTTTTTCTCTGAAGTTTTAAATACTATCCCTCTACTTTTTCCTGCTCTCTTGCTTGTTTAAACCTGCCAGTAGTTACTTGTTCATGTAGCAACAATGTAATGCAGCATGCAGTTAAATATAGACAGATGTTAGTAGCTAACTTTCTAAAATCTAGAAGGAAAAATATTAACTCATTTTTTAGCTTGTACTTCATTTGCACTTCTCAAATTTATGGGAGTGACTATTAATATTCAAAGTTTCAGGTGTGATAACCAATGTTTTACTGTGGCAGAGCATGAATAGCATGACCTGTGATCTGTTTACTTGTCATAATAGTTGGCATTAATCCAGATGCCTTTAAAAGTCTGTTTTCCCCTTATAAAGCCTTAGGAGAATAATTAAAATTCCAAACAGTGTATAGGAGATTTAATACTTGGGTGGACCCTTCTGAAAAGATCAGAGCATGGAAATATGTTGTTGCAGTTAGGATATCTTATGTTCAACACATTCACAGAGTAGAGATGTTTGAGTTCTGTTTAGATTGCTGCTGCACACAAGAAAGGATTCCTCCATTCTACAAGAACGATAGAGCAGAATTTGTTGCTTAATCATCACATGCTGGTTTTATTTATTTATGTGCTGTGATTTAGGTCTTAAAAATGCCGGCACACTTCTATTTCTTAGTCTTATTTTATTAGTGTAACAGAAAGTGTTACATTAAAATTTGCACAAGCACCTTAAAATACATGTATATACCCTTGTATGGTTGTAAGTGTATTTTTTTTTGTTTTTAAACAGATGATTAAATATTTTTTAGTGCTTGCTAAAATAGGATGAGATGGTGATAAGATGCTTCTTTTTAAGTAGAAGTGTTTAAATCAGTGAATGTGACAGTTCATCAAATATTCTGACAAAGAGGATTGTCTAAATACAAGTGTTGCATCTTAACTGTAAATAATTTGTGTTATTTGGCAACCTTGCTTGTTCTCAAGGTTTCATTAAATCATTTTAAGTTACTTTATTTACTAACCCATTGTTCATCACTTAAGGTGTTACATATGAGTAGGATTTGAGACTGCCAGGAATATCAATTTAAATGTGAAATTTTTCTGAAAGTATGTTGTACAAATACCTTGTAGGTATTTTTAAATCTTTTAAAATATTACACTTTTTTTTCCCCAAAAATAATTGAAAAATATGTTTAAAGTTGTTAATACTGGTAATATAGTAGACAAATTTGATTATCTTTACTCTGCATTTGCAAATACAGACAGTTGATGGGATGGTTTTTACTTTTTTTTTTTCAGCTGTGTTAGCTCGTGTCCCCATCTTAAGACTATTTAAGACTTCGGATGCCTCAGTATTTGAAGTCTTGCTTGCTTGTGCTTTCCACTTATGGAAGGATTTTTTTTTTTTATTTTTTTTTAAGTTTTTCTCTCAACATCAATTAATTGAAGTGTTTGAGTAAGAAGATTTAGAAGTTGGTTTGGTTAGGTTTTTTACTGTTTGATACTAATTCACATCAGCAGACTGAAATACTGCTGTTAACCTTAGCAGAATTTTTATGAGGAACTTAAACTAAAAATGTAGGTTTTAATTGTCATTTCCAGCACAGATTTCTGAGTCTCACAGGAATAAAGAAAGCATGTATGTTGACAGTTCATTGTGAACAAATAAATAGTTATATTTCAGCAATTTGCTTTTTTCTTCTTGATTTATTATTTCTAGTGGAGGTTTTAGTTAAACCTTTGGTGCCTTATAGACGTTCTATAAAATTCTAATAATGCTTCTATATGCTGTGTAAAAACTAAACCCTATGCCAACCCAGCAAAATTTTTCTTCTCACTAGCTGTGAGACCACAACTCAGCTCAAATAGAGTGGTTTTATCTTTTTTATATGCTTTTATTTAGACTAATATTGCAAACAGATTATTTGTATTTAAAGTTTTCTGGAACAAAGTAGGTTTTAAAGTACAGGTGCCAGTTCTTCCTTGTACTTACAAACAAGCCTACAAAAGCCTTAGCTAGAATTCCTCTGCCAGGTTTCATTCAATTCTAACATTCAAATTATTTCCAAAATTCCTTATAGATACATGTTTTTACAGCATTTAAATTTTTTGCTCTGATTAATGGAAGACTTCAAAAGTTAAATTCTGTGTAGACTTTTTTACCTGTATAAATAATACTCTAAACCAGGGTAGAAATGTAGGTGATTAATAGTGTGTGATACTGTATGCAGTGATACTGCATTCAGTTGTATCCATCTGAAACTGCAGAGTAGCATTACGTGGACGATTGTTCTGTGGCAGTTTTTTGGTTGTAATTTCCCCTTAGCTACAGCTCCAAGAGCCATTTCTTTGAAAAAGTGCTGAGATACAGGATGCGTTTTTTCCAAAACAGACTGCCTGGTGTGTTTTGGCTGTAACATCCTATCCACAGACCTAATTAAGCTAAGGCATTGATTTCAGAGTTGCCTGAACAGGGAAAAGCATCACAAATCTGCAGTACACCTTGTGGAATGGTGCATGACTGAATGGCCCTTAATGCATTGGTGCTCTTAGAGGATTTATGCAAAAAAGTTCAAACAGGTTCACGTATTTGATTTGTTTTTTTTTAATTAAGTGGGGGTTTTGCATTATAGAATCACAGAATTGTTTTGGTTGGAAAAGACCTCTAAGATCATGAAGTCCAGCTGTCAACCCAACATGACCATGGCCATTAAACCATATCCTGTAGTGTCATGTTTATGTGCATTTGTGGAATAGCATATGAATGTTGTTAGTTGCAGCATTTATAATAATAAGAGGCTTGCTTTTCAGAAAGGTGAAGAAAGACTGATGAATAAACTTTACTTAGTCTTTCACAAATGTCCTATATGAAGCATTTTTCCTTTACTTACCACTTTTCCTGTTTCATGAGAGGAAGTTGTATACTTGATTCCAGTCTCACAGTGAGGCTTTAGGCCAATCGCTTTAGCTAAGCTGGTTCATTTAGTTGCTTTCACTTTATCAAAGGAAGTATCTTTCGGAAGCACTCAGTTCCCAGAGTATGAAAGAAATCACATTGTTACAAACTTGTATACTTCTGTCAAGCACAGAAGGCACTACAGCTGTTTGTATTAGCATGCCTGTTTTTCATGTTTATCTAATTCCCTTATTAATGTTTCTGAATACTGTAATTTTGGGTAAGGTTTTTGTTTGTTTGTTGGATTTTGGGGTTTTTTTTTGTGAAGAAATATGACTGCATATTCACAAGACTGTAGTACTTTTCATTAATGCCATTTCAGGAAGTCCGTTTCAGAACATTCTGGATTCTTTGCTTCTTCCAGGAGATAAAACCATGCTTTTGGAAGATTGAGGGTGTTTTCACTTGCTTTGTGTTCAAGTAAATTTTGATTGCTAGCATTTGTTTATAAAAATGTGACTGATAACCCTATTCCATTAAAAAGAACAACTGAATTCTTCAGTCTGTTCTCTTTACTCCTTTCGAAGCTATTTCTAGCTTCAAATAGGGCTTTTGGATTTACTGGATATAAAGTTTTGAGGTTGTTGGGTGTTTGAGGCCTGTGATACTGTGCTGCTTGCAATCTAGTATTTTTTTTCTTCCCTGAATAGTGAGACACTTCAATTTTTTACCTGCCTTCTGACCCAGTGCAACTTATAGCTAGAATGGAATTGCTTGTAAATATTAAATGTTTGATGTTTCTGAAAAATGTTGCTTGTCACCAAAATTTAAATCTCTACTGCCTGTTTTCTTTAATTGGTAATGTTTTGCCTCCTTGTGACTGTAGTCTGTCTACCACTGAAAATGTGTGATTTCCACCCTCTCAGCTCCTTGTCGTGAAGGAGAGTTTGAGAGGGGAAATCAGAAGTTTATGTATGTGGAGCATGGGTCAGTTTTGAGGTTCTTTTTAAGCCAGAGTAGTCTGATTCAGCAGCTGTAGCCACAACTACAGCAATAGTTGTCACAACAACTAACAGACCAGTTTTACATATGGTAGAATGGTTTGCCTCATTTTATATTTGGAAATTATATAGGGCATGCTAAAAACCACTTTGTCTAACAAAGACAAGTATCCACATTCTCTGCATTGGTCTTGAGGAGGCCAAGGCCATCAGTTCCTCTTGAAAAGATGCTTTTTTTTTCTGATCTTCAAGTCCAGGGAAGTTTGCCCTCACTGAAGGCAGGACCAGTAACTACAAAGTTAGTCTTTCTCAGTACTGTGGGCTGACAGCAAGTTAAGTACATAGATACATATGTACTCTTCCAGATACAACCTACAAAATGCTTCCCGCTTTAGGGAATGTGAATGTTTGGGTGATGAAAAACCTTTGATTTTGACTCCTAGAGACTACTTTTGTAAACTGGCTGCATAGTTTACTAAACTGGTATTCTTTAAAATGTTTACAAGCTTGGGTTTTTTAAATGTTCCTAGACTAATTACTTGCCAGAGAGTTCAGATTGAAACTTGATTCTGTTGCATAAGCTTGTCTTCAAGGATGTTTACGCAGAAGATCTCAAAGTTTTTATAAACTTAGGGGCCTGGAATTAGAGTATTAGCCTAGATGAAAATCAGTAAAAACTACTGTAGACAAGATTTCAAGCCTGAAGACTCATACCAGGTTTGACAGCTACATTTCTGTCCTTTTTTCATTAGAGACACATTAGTTGCAGGGATTAATTTGGTTTTTAAACTGTTTGATTTCTGGAAAATACAAGAGAAGCTTAACAGAATACACTGACTTGGGGAAACAGTGTCATTCTTGAAATGTTATGAGACATACCAGATTCTAATATTCCAGTGACACGTACATACACGTATATGTGATATCTATATTGTTAATAGTAACTAGTTTCTACAATTTTTGCATAATCATGCAAAATTCAAGAAAGTCTTAAAATACTCCTGTTAAACTCTCCAGTGGTTTGTATCTGGAGCCTCGTAATTGGTCTGTTACTCTGAAAAGGAAAACCGCTTCAATAATCAGGTGTCCTAAGACAGGAATCTTCAAGTCAGTGTTGAAAGGTCATTAGGAAGACTCCTTTGCATTTAGATGTAAATAAAAGCAGGTTTTAATACATGTAACATAAAAAAACCCAAACCTTGTTGAAGTGGTTTTTTTCCCTTTAAGTCTAACATGATTCTGCCTGCCTGTATTGGAAGCTGTTCATCACTCCAGTTTTATTGGAGTGGTAAACAAAGTATGTGAAATGAAACAGGTATGGGCAAATGGTGATTTTAGAACAAGTAACGACAAGACCTCACTGTTACCTGTCTGGAACATTACTTGTTTGGTTAAGTGCTATGCCTGCAGGTATGTTCTGCAGATGCATAGTTTTTTCTTAATTACTACAATTTTGCTGTCATTCCTAACTGCTAGAAAAATGTTCTTGTAATAGTTTTCATAGTTTTAATTCTAATTATAGGTATTGAAATAACTAGGTCACCCTACAGATCTGTTAAAATTGTAAGAATATTACTAACCTTGCAGAAAGTACAGATAGTTTGTGATTGACTGAACCTAGTTGTAGGACATGATGTTTTAGAGTAGGAGTGGCTTGACTGTTACCATTCCTGTCAACAGATGGACCTTCATTCCTACTCTGTGCTAGCAACTTTTAGATTTGGGTACTGGTGACGCTATATGGTGTCTTAGCACCTTCAGGCCATCATGCCACTGGTGGCAGACTCTACATGGCACTGCACAGCATGGGTGGCTTGCCTGGGAACCCAGGTATGCATGTTTTGACACAAAGTAGAAGGAACTGACAGCTCTTTTCACGGTGTGGTTACGGCTAGCAAATACCAAATAGGAATGAGGAGCAGGCAGGATTGCTTTTTGCTTGATTTTAGTGCTTTCCATAGTGTCTTCAGTTACTTGCTAGCTGTGGTGCTGCCATCAGGAGGATTAAATCTGATGGATATTCTTGTTGTTCAAACTGCTACTTGATATATAGTTGCAGTATACAGCCTGTTCTTATAGCTGATGCAATCTGTGTGAACTGAAATTTCTGATGTTTGTTACTGACAAGGAGGTGTTACAAAACTCATCTTGTGATTTAGAAACACTACAAGCGTGAACTGTTCCCTTTAAATGCTTTCTTCAGTTCTGTATTTTTTTTCAAATAATTTCTACTGCAGTTTTGTACACACACAATTTTACATTCTTTGAATGGAAGGAATTTATTTTCTTTCTTGGTATGATTACTGCATAGAAGAAGCTGTAATTTTTTTAGTTCTCTCTCTTCTTTTTCTATAGTCCTCAGTCATTTTTAAGCAGTACAGTATTTTGAGTGCAGTCCTGTTCAGATCAAGGAGGGTGTGCCAATTTGAGGCTAATAGGAATATTTTAATGAGGAAAATTAGATCATTGGTTGTGAAAAGAAAATAATTATTAACTCTCTTAGCAAACCAATTAATGATATAGAGATAAAAAGCCAAAATGTAAATAATCTGTCTCTTTTGCCTCCTTTGCTCCTAAGCACTGGATCTATTCGCTTTAATATCTTCCACTAACTAGATAACAAGTAAGATTTACTAGTTGTTTTGGTTTCTCTCTGGGAAGAGAGAGAGAGTTTGAGCCCTTTCTGGGCAATTTCTTTGTCTGGGAGGGAATTTAGATTTCTGTATTATTTCTAATTTGTATGTAATTGTAAATATTTGTAAATATTGTGTTTTTATATATATGCTTATTATTTTTACTTTGCTTTAAATGTAGCTTTATCTTACTTCCAAGCCCTCTGAGCTGGTCTGGTAAATTCCAAAGGAAGTGGGGTGAGGGAGAAGTTCCTAACCCACCACAGAGGGGCTTGCAAAATGTTAATTGTGAAAACATGTATGGACTACCGTAGACCAATGTGTTGCTTGATAGATGGCCCAGATGATAAGTGTATATGATGGAAAATGATTTGTTTCTTGTTAGGCTGTCTCAAAATCTGAAGTTAGATTGCATTATCCAACTCAATACTTCTAACTTCTTTAACATAATACTATTTTTGTAGTCAAGCAGAGAATCATGCCAGGCTTAAAAAAGAGCAAATACCCTTTTTTGGACAGTAGGTATGAAATTTTTGCATACCTTTTGTCTACCAGAAATATTATCTAGGGCATATTTTTGTGATTTCTTGTTGTTTTATGGTTGGGTTTTGTTGTCGTTCGGTTGTTTGTCAGGTTTTTGGAAATTTTTTGGGAGAGGAGTACTTGTTTGGGTTTTGTTTGGGTTTTTTTCACTATTGTTTTGTGGGAGGTTGTTCGGGTTTTTTACTGCTTTCAGTGCATGATTAGTTTGGCACTGTTGTATCAACTTTTGTTTTCTTCCATCCTCCTGCTTCCAGCATATTTTCAGATGTTTTTGAGTTTGAGGTCTTGTGACGCATAGCTAATATTTGAGAAGGGTTGTTATTTTCTTCACCTTCCAAGTTTTATTTTAATGAGGGATTTTAGCATTGGACAATTAAAAAAAATTATTTCCCACACACCCCCTGTGTCAGTGCCATGGCTCTGAGCTATGTTGTACCAACATTCTAGAGATTTTTTTGAAAGAAACAAAAGCTCTTGCTGAAATTCCATCTGGTTAACTGTCTTTGGTCATCTTTTCAGATGAACTTCTGTTGGTACTGAAAGTGTATTGAGGCTTCATGAGAATTTTTTTGTGTGTGCAGTTGATTGGGGTTTGGTTGTTTGTTTTGTTTGTTTGGGTGGAGTTTTTTGGGGGTTTTTGGGGGGTTTTGGTGGGGGTTTTAAATTTTTTTTTCTTTGATTCAGTGTGTTGGAGGAACGATTTAAAAAATCCCCTGAAACAAATTAAACTCATGCTTTTTTTGGTCTTGCACATACAAACTATTTATTTCTTGTTCATTAAATCCTCTGCTATTTTAGTACTTCTACACATCACTTTATGGCTTAGGAATATATTCTGCAATTTAAATTTGTTCTTACAGATCACAGTGTTATGTTGTGGAAAAAAAAAGTTGTTTAGGAAGTGTCTTAAATATTTTATAAGATACTCAATTTCATTACTATAAGGGGTATATCAAAATTTTCCCTGATCATTTTGTAGTGTTTTGGAGATGAGTTATGGTATTTTACAGTGTTTAGGAGTTGAACTGCACTATTTTCTACATGAGTAGACTTCAGATGCAGAACTTTCAGTGTCAAGCTCTCTGCAGGGTCTACTCAGTTATTTGAGGAGGTCTCTTGTCAATTCAGCTACAAGCTGCCAGAAAAATCGGTATCCCTTGTTCTAATTAAGTTTTCTTTGTATTCATTAGATTGCAATGCAACTGAACATTACCGATGCTTACACTGAACCGGGGCCTAATTAGTACCACTTCAATAATTTGAAGTTTTCCATTAGTTTCAAATAAAGAGCTAGATTTGTATGGACTACAAAACAGTACAAACCTTTAAGCAGTACTGGTGTGAATCAACTATCATTGTCATTCACATATGTAATAAACTTTTAAAAATGCTCTGTTTAATTTTCTTGCTTTTATTTATATCTTCAGGTTGCAATTTTAGACTTCATCATGTAAGATTTTTCAGAACATGGCTTTTTTTCTGTGATAACTATGTGAAGTTAGGCTAGTTCAACAAAAACTAGTCCTCTTTTCTGAAAACTTGCCTATCTTTGATCTGTCCCACTTCAATATTGTTACACAGTATGGGGTCCACACAGATGCAATAAAATCAGATTTAAGGTAAAAGAACTTCTGTTGTTCTAATTGCTGTATTGGTAGTGTTTGATATCTCAGTTTTTTGTTTATACTCTTGACATGTAGCTCCTTTTAGTCTTGTTCTCTATGAGGAGGGCCTGTTGTATGTTTACTTTATGCAAGGTGGTCTGGCCACTTAAACATTTTCCACACTTTTTTTTTCTTTATTTTGGTTTAGGATAAAGACCTGAATTGCATTTCTAAGCAGACTTTTATGTGCAGAAATGTATTGTATCTGCCTTTAACTCCCAAGCAAATTTAGATCTATTAAAATTATATTGAAATGTGAAAGTTTCACATTGTCACAGAATTTCTGCAGCAAACCTGTAAGTCACAGCAAATTTAGAATTATTCTTCTCCTATGACTAAACTTAAGTATGTGCCATACTTGTAAATGCTGTGTGTTAACATCTTTCAACTTTGTGGAGGTTTATGACATTAAATTGCTTACTTAAAGTGTAAGATGATAAAAACTTTATACAGGTTTTACATGTCACGCAAATACATGGCATCTGAGTACTAAACCTAGTAGTTTTTATCAGCTCCCCATGTGTTGGCTGTTTATCCATCTTAAAGATGAATAAGCCCAACCATGGAAAAGACAATTTTCAAGAGCCTTTTGATGCTTTCACTTATGGACCTAGTTAAGCTTCCTGGAAATAAAAAGGATGTTTTTATCTCATTGTCTTAGCACATCAGTAAAGATGCATTGGTTTCTCTTTGTGGGTTTTGCTGTTTTTATAACAGAATGCATTCACTTCAGTTGTAGATATGCTATGCACCCCTATCCCTTGCTAAAGTTAGGGTGATTTGTATTTTTTATATTTAGAAGGGAAATGGGTGGTCCTTGGTAAAGTTGGGAAGTGTCTCTTGGGTGTGCTTGCCATGCAAGCTATCACAAGCCTGAAACAAAGATGTTTTATCACTGCATAGTATACTGCTGTGCGTGGGAGTCTGCATTGCAAGTGTCTCTTTTATTGGATTTGCATTTGTTTTGGCACTCAGCTTCCACTAGAGTGCTATTGTTCTGCAGAGAACTGCTCAGAGCTGCTTGCAAGTCTATAGGTGATCTATAGTAGGATTTATGAATTTGAAACAGTTTAAATTGTTGGGTTAAAAATCACACTGAATAATGGAGTCTAAGGCTGCAGCAGAGAAAGACTATTTTATTGCATGGTGGTTTAACCTATTTGGGAATTACTTAAACAGTGTTCAAACTGAAATAATATCTGTTAGGGCAAACCCCCATGGAATTATTTGGTGTTGCTTATTTTAAAGGCAGCTTCTTTGGTGGAATCTCACAGGTGTGCTTTAAATGTTCTTCATGAATGTTCTTATGTTTAACAATTGCACAATTCCTGGCTCTTGTTTAACTCTTTAAAGAGAGCTTTGAATTGTAACAGGGAAAGGCCTACCTGGTATTTTGCCCTATATATTCATAGCCCCTGACAATTACACATTTGTTAGCACAGGTATACAGTTGCTGTAACCTGATGAAAGTTGGCTCAGCAGCTCTAACATGAATAATGTAAGCCCATCTTACTGATCCAGGCCCCTCCTAGCATCCCCCTGTCATGTATGGTTACGAACAATCAAGCTGTGATGTAAACAACTGGAGGGAGCTGATTTGGTTGAAAATAAAGCTTTTATTTGAGACTGGGGATGGGAGTCAGCTTAGCATTGAAGCATTGCTTGTTGTAGGACCTGTCACAGCATGGTAGTGCTCGCGCAGGTCTAAGTACAAGACAGCATGGGAGCAGACAGGTAGGTTTCTTTCTGATACTCTGAATGCACTGCTAGTGTCATTAATTTAATATCACTTTTTAAAAAAAAGTAGTTTAATATGTAAATACTACTCCACTGCTGCCTTCAGTTTAGTTCACTGTACTTTAGGCAGTGTTTATGACCTAGGTTGTTCTTTCACACTGATTATTTAACTGTGTTGTAAAAGTACAGAATGGAAGAGTTTTTCATGGTAGCGCTTAAGTCTGTTGTACTTGAGATATCAGAATTTTTAAATATTATGTTTTCTTTATTCAGTTTCATTCTGGCCAGCTTATACCTTCGTTAGGAAATGTCTTTCGTCTATGGTTCTCTGCTTTGGCTATGTGTTGTAACAATAACAAACATCATTTAGAGCTAACAAAGGAGGTCAAAGCAGGCTGCTATGCTTATGCGCTTCAGTTCAGGAATAGTCACCTAGGTGAAGCAGCAGGTATACACCTTGAAAGTTTTCCTTAAATTATTATCTAACAGGGAAGGATTTCCCAATTTTTTCCTCAAAAGGGTACTATCCTTTCACTTTCTGTGAGAGAAAAAGTTGCTTCAAGTGCGAAAGAAAACAGATAAATTGATAGCAAAAGAAAGTTTATTTGACTACAGATGAGAAAAAGTGCTGTGAGTTGCAGTATGTTGGGGGGGTACAAATAAGCCATCTTTTTATGCATGGTCATCTAACTTCTCTACAGTTGTGCTCTCTGTTCAGACTAACATCTTTACAGATACAGATGCTTTTGGTATTCAAGATTAGACAAAATAAAGTGAACTTAAGAGTGTGTGTATTGTGGTGGTGTTACTGATAGACATATGCCATTGCACTGGTTGGTTTGTAGGAGCACAGTTTTAGTTGACTTTTGCTTTTCTACCAAAGTAATGCAAGTTAATAAGTAGTTTACAAAGAAACCTGTTCTACTGTAATGGCAGTAAATTATAGGGGAAAAATCCATGTCATGTGTATGAGAATTTGCTCATTTTGGAGTTTAGTATGCGTGGCTAGTTACATATTTGCCCTCTTAATAACTGTACACTTTCTTCTGATGAAGTCTTGTGGAAGGTGAATCCGAAGAAAAATCAAAGGAAAAAGTCTATTTCAATTGAAATTAAGAATTTGGATTCTAATAACTATAAAGCTTAGGGTAAATATTGAAGGAAGATGACGACTTAACTTTGAGGATGCATAGTGAGAAGTTTTCTCAAACATAAGAGCACAGGCATGTTGTTAGAAACATGATAAATGGCATGTGAATTAGGCAGAGAAGAAACTCATCTGTCCTAATAATAAGTGAGTAGTTTTAGTATCTGATGAAGATTTTCTCATCTATAACCTGAATGGAGATTTATTTAAAAATAATTTTCTATGCTTTCGAAATTCCTTAGTTTTATATTAAGTGAGATGATTTGGAGCTAACACATCTGCTTGGAGCATCTCTGAAAAGGGATGGGGCTTCATTAAAGCATTAAAAAGCGGATCAGAGAATAAAATGCCAAATCACTCAAATTGTGATGAAGAATTGCAGTAAGAGTATAGAAATGGAGAAAAAATCCATCTGATCTGAATTCCTTCCCCCAGCTGTGTGATATTTATTCAAAGAACATAACAAATATAGGAGGATTCCTCCTGGTTTCTAGCTTTCTGTAATTCCGGAATTTCTTTCAGAGTGTTATCATCTGGGTCTTGGTTGGTTGATTTCTTAAAAATTATTCTGTGAAAGCACTCGAATTGCCATACCATGAATCTGTGATCTTTTTCGAGTGTATTTACACTTCAGCATCTACAGTAGTCTTGTTCCTAGCAGTTCCCCAAATTAATTATTAAATCTTTTGGCAATTTTTTGTTGTTGTTGTTCTGTTCTGGTTTGGTTTTATGTTTTAGTTTTTGAACTATGTTAGTACAAGTAAGAAAGATTACTTTACTGATTAGATAGGTGATAAATAATTCAATCTGTGGCACTTGTCCCATAGAACATCATTTCCTTGACAGTTGCTGAGAGGAGCCCACATCTGTTGAGCTGGTTCCCTCCAGAGAGCTAGTCTATATTTCTGATCATTCTTGTTATCCTTATGGTTCTGCTGGTGTAATTTTTTAAGAGAGTAGTCAAAATTACAAAATATTTTCTAAATTTGGACCTTTTCAATTCTTATTGACCACAGTGGTTCTTTGTTTTATTTATTCTTTTCTGTTAGTTGTGTTGGCTTCCAGATA
Organism: Psilopogon haemacephalus; assembly: GCA_013396835.1. Taxonomy (NCBI): domain Eukaryota; kingdom Metazoa; phylum Chordata; class Aves; order Piciformes; family Megalaimidae; genus Psilopogon; species Psilopogon haemacephalus. Next base: position 70,103 of record VWZI01006872.1, read on the forward strand.
CTTGGAACTGATACATGAAGATGACTCTGAAAACAGTGACAAAAAAAGATCTTTCTTCAGGAGTTAAATCTAGTTTAGAAAATACTATGTGATTATTTGTACAATTGCAAATGTTTCTCATCACTCTCTGCAAACCAGCATACATGGCCTTAAACAGAAAGTTTCAATTTCATTTAATAGGTACTAACAATCATAGTCAGGCCTAAGAAAGGTGGTGGATATAATTTGTAATGTAATTGAGGAGTACCAAAATCATTATGCCAAAACTGCTTGCTTGATATGTGTGCTGTTTTAAGTGGCAATGCTCTTCCAAATGCTTAGTGTTTTCACCTAATCTTTGAGTGCATAAAGTAGAAATTTGGCTGAATTCCTGGATCCAAAGGGATGAGATTCTTGCTAGCATCCTTTGAAGTCAGAACTGAATAAAAGCAGTGCCAAGGTCAGGTGACTTCGGAGGTTTCTGGTTGGTCTTGATCAGTCTGGCCTCTTAAGAGAAGCTGCTGTGTGGTTCCTTCAATTGCATATAGTTATATGATGTGTGAGGTTATAATTTCCAAGTGTGGGTGTATGAATTGCTGCTGACTGTTTTGCTCAAAAGGAGTTTGCCTCTAGGTAGGTGCACTAAGTGATTGGAGGCATATAAACAAAATCATATTAATTTTAATTTCCCCACAAGGGGAGGTAGTAAATGCTTTTGCTGACAATGCCCTGATGGGGACTGTTCCCTTGTTTCACATCTGTGCCAGTGAAAAACATCTTCCTTCCATTATTCCTCCAATATTCAACATCATGTGGCCTTTCTTTAACTGTTGAGTTTGACATACTTGATACATTTTCTATATGGTAAATTCAATGACATTTTTTGGTACCATTTTGCTGGAGCACATGGTAAGCAGAACATTAACTTAGGGCTTTCTCTGAGAGCTTCCATTCCCTGTGAAAAGTAACAACTTCCTGTCCATTGTTGAGCCCGTTGTTAATATACAAGAATAAATTCCTTCTTACCTTGTCAGCTTAAAGTCTTGAAGAACTCTTGGTCTTGCCACATCTCTCTTGGATGTACAGATGTTCTGTCAACCAAGTCATCCTTGCCAATGTGCTTCTTTGTTGCTTGGGGGAAAAAGGAGATTGTGATTTAATTTTTCATTATATTTATCTAGATATCTCCTGACTTCTCATGACTTCTGCAGTTACTTCGATATTCATGTAGAGCTCTATAAAAAAAAAAACAAAACCAAAAACCTAAATTTTCTTGAATTGCATTTATATTCTTTCCAGACAAAGGAAGTGTTCTTATTTCAGATTGTTCTGTTGACTTTTTTTTTCCTGCTTCCTTTTCTCTAAATACATATGAAGTAATTATAAAAATGTGGAGATCTAGAATGTTAATCTGGAATTATGGGACTCAAAGCAATTCCTTTCCTCTACCTTTTGAGTAAACATTTGCATTAACTCATGATTTAATGAATAAAAATAGGTCTTTCACAGTTAGAAAGTGCTGTATAGTACTATCATCTGAATACTCTTCACTTGGATTTTTGTATTTTTTATTATTTTACTTTATTGTGACAGTGGGAGCAATGAATGCTTTTGCTGCCAAAAGAAAAGATTTGGAAAAGCTGGGAGGAAAGAAGCAAGAGGAAGTTTTGTATTTAATGTGAAAGCAGCTTGGGGTTTAGTTTAGAAAATTACATTAAGCAGTGTGTTCTGTTGGCAGCTTACTACTTAGCACCCTTCTTCCAAGTGACTCATGGAGTAAAATGACACCGTTTGCTCTGGTAGATAATGAAATCACAAGTGATTGTCTTACATTACAAGTGACAGTTTAGAGGTTTCTGATACTAACATTCAGACTTATCTGTGTGATGTCTTGTGAACTGAAGCATGTGGATGACAAAACAGCATGGCTTGAATAGATGCTTCTGTTCTCTAGTCTTGAATCTGCTGGTTGTCTTGCAATAAGTTCACTGTTAACAGTTCTTTCAAATTAGTGGCATACTTTGAGGCAGGTGTTTGATGAACGAAATAGCATGGTGCAGTAGACTTAAATATTGTCTCTGACTCTAATAGGCACATTGATTATAATACTGAATTTATGCCTGTTGTAAAACTAGGGGCACTGTTCCTTCACACTAGCTGCCTTACAGTCCTAACAACTATAAAAAAGCATTTCTAGTCTTCTTTCTTGTGTTAAGCAACACTGCAGTCTTTTGAAACAAAATTTGGAGAAGTGTAAAAAATAGTAACTTGCATGTAAAAGTGCAATTAAGTGTTTTTTGGGGGTTTTTTTGTTTTTTTTTTTTCATTAGAAGAGGATTAGAACAAACTTCAGAAGTATAAATAGTCTTAGTTACAGTCTTTTCTTCCTTACTCAAGCTTGCATTAAGGCCAGATACTTGTTGCTTCTAGTAATGCTTGGAGGTTCGTTAGGTCTAGCATAAAAATTTTGTTTAGACTTTTAAGTAAATGTAACTTTCTTCTGTACATTTTTTTTTCCAGTTTGGGAATATATGCAAGTAATAAGAACTAGCATATAAAATTCCAATTTACACTTGTGTAATGCTTAAGAGATCAAATGTAATAAATTAATGTCTCTTTCTCTGTAGGGTGCTGGTCAAGACAAACTTGGAATATATGTCAAGTCTGTTGTGAAAGGAGGTGCTGCAGATGTGGTTAGTAATACTCCTAAACATCAGAAGTTCAAAGATAGAAAGATCCTTTGGAAATGCTTTTAAATCCATTGTTTACTAGTATGTGTTAATAATTGTTTTGATTTAGACCACATGAGCTTTGATGTATGAGTTTTCTTTCTCAAATGTGTTTAGGATGGTCGTCTGGCTGCAGGAGATCAGTTGCTCAGTGTGGATGGTCGAAGTTTGGTGGGCCTATCCCAGGAAAGGTATGGAATGCTTTCCTTGGGTATTTTTACATGAAGAAAATGCTAGGTTAATAATTTACTGAAAAGGCATGAAGCTTGGGGGTTTTTTATATCACAGGCTTTGTCTTAGCTTTTTTGTAACTCTGTGAGTAGCCCTAGCTCAGCTTGGTGTAGTATTTTCTGTATATGATAGAGGTCATCTATGTAGATGAGACTCTATTACACATTTGGGCTTTAGTTTTAAGCAAACATTATTTGTCTTTCATTTTAAATATTTTGGGCTCTGACTTTTAAGAGCATTTGCTTTGTACATATTCTCTATTTAATAAGTGTATCTTCTACTCAGCATCTTCTAATATTTTTTGAAGATATTTTAATTATTAATCAGAAAATTATTTTTATCAAAATAGTATTAGCATAATTGTGAGAAATCATGATATATAAACTAATAATAAGGAGGACTAAGTAACACACAGTGTGATTTAATTTTGTTTCATTTGCTTTGGTTTCTGTTGTAGGGCAGCAGAACTTATGACTAGGACAGGTTCTGTAGTAACACTGGAAGTAGCAAAACAAGGAGCAATTTACCATGGTCTGGCAACGCTACTTAACCAGCCATCCCCAATGATGCAAAGAGGTAAAAATACTTTTATTAATTATGCAGATAACAGCTTTAGATATCCTAGAACACAGAAATTATAATTTGCAGTAGATTGTTTATTGTCTGATTCGGTATTTTGCTAATATTTCACACATTTTATAATGAAAGAAAATGCTTCTTTTCTGTCCAGAAGTTCATCTATTTTAAAATATTGTTTGACATTATGCTACTCTAGTAACTAGCAATGTATTTGAAGTTTCCAGGTCTCAACACAAATTTATTGGATATTTTCCCAGTGTGCTATTTTACCATCTTGCTTCAGTGAACTAACAAAAGACATGTTTAAATTATGTAAAATAATGTTACTAAGGAAATAATTTTATAAGAAAAGACATTTTCTACATATAGGGTAGTAGCACAGGGTAGAAAAGAATGGGTTAAAAGAGTAAATCCTTATAATCACAGTCTGCAGCACTATCCCAGATGCCATATGTCTGAGAGTCAACAAGAGACTTTTCAGTAAAGCACATTTGGCTTTTCCAGATATTGTAGTACCTTTTCAAAAGCTCCTTTGAAGCATACAAATCAAAGGAATCCTGTATAGTTAGTTTGAGAGGGAGATTATATATCTGAAGAAGTAAGAATTTTTAAATCCAGCATTTGCTTTACTGAGAACTCATTTTGAATTATAAATCCAAGGTAGCTCTGGGTTGAAAAAGAATATACTAGACAATAGTTAACGTAAGTGAAAGGGGGAAAATACATATCCAACTGTTACAGTTTCTGACCGCCGTGGCTCAGGTAAACCCCGACCAAAGAGTGAAGGTTTTGAGCTGTATAACAACTCCACTCAAAGCGGGTCACCTGAGAGCCCTCAGCTGCCGTGGACAGAGTACAGCGAACCAAAGAAGCTGCCAGGGGATGACAGATTAATGAAGAACCGAGCTGATCATCGCTCCAGTCCCAACGTAGCAAGTAAGATTATCCTTGTTTTGGAGGTAGATGCCTCCTCCAGTAGTTTTAGATGCTTCTGAATTCAAAAAGGTGATGATTGCTTTACAAAATGGGTTAAGTTTGAAGTGCCAACATAGTAGTAACATGTGGAGCAAGTCTCATTAGAACTATCCAAAGGAAAAATCATATTTATCTTGTGAATACTGTTAGTAAGTTGTGTCAATTATTATTTAACAGTCATGTAAATGCTTCTTTTAACTTTCCAACAGATCAGCCTCCAAGCCCCGGGGGAAAGAATGCTTATGCATCTGGGACTACCACCAAAATAACCTCAGTCTCTACTGGAAATCTTTGTACAGAGGTCAGAAGTGGCAAGCAAAATGCTGGCTATTCTATTTTTCTTAGTGTCAGTGTGCTGGAGTCAAACCAGTGTCTTAACTATTTTAACTTAATTCTGGTGCCTAGTGACTAGGTGGGGGTTTTGCTTTTTACAGCTAATGAAAGATTGAGACAGCTTTGAATGAGCTTACAAACTTTTGTCGATGAAGTTGTCCTTTTGTCATCTTAGGTTTGTGCAATACTGCATACTTGTTTTCAAACCATAAAAACATGAGTCATAGCCACAGTTTTACTTGATACTGGACAGCCTTCTGCTCCAGAAAAATAATGCTCTTATGAGCCAAAAGAAAACATTTTGAAAATGCATGTTTAGAAAAAATATTCCATACAAATTTGTGTGCTAAGAAAATTCTGCCTTATGTTCTTTCTACATTTTTCAGGAACAAACTCTGCCCCCACGACCTGAAGCTTATCCCATCCCAACACAGACCTATACTAGAGAATATTTCACATTCCCAGCTTCAAAGTCCCAGGATCGAATGGTTCCAACTCAGAGTCAGTGGCCAAATTATGAAGAAAAAACACAGGTCCAGGCAGAAAGTAATCATTCAATCAATAGTACAATGCAGGTGAGAAGTAGTTTGTTTATTTCAATATAAGAAAAAAAAAAAAAAAGAGCAACTGCTTGCTTTCCACTCTCAGACGACTGGAGATGTTTTTGCAGAACAGTCAGCTGTCTGTAATCTCTGAGCTGCTTAAGATAAACTGTACCACAGAGGGGAGAACAACTGTACTCCTGCCAAGATTGTCATGGATTGAGAAACCATGCTTTTTTTTGTTTGTTTGGGGTATGTTTACTTTGTTATTGGGAGTGAGGAGGGATTGGGTTGGGTTGTTTTGGTTTGGTTTTTTTTTTCCTTTGTAGAATTTGTTAGCATGTTCTGGAGACCTTTTACCTAGGATGTTTTAATCCCATTAGAGACCATGAGATGTAGATGGTAGTAGCATTTGTCTTGTAAAATGTTTTGTGCTTTTCTCGAAAATCTAGCAACTAAATCCAATCATGCAATCATCTCTTTTCTCTAATCAACTAGAGACTTTAAAAATATATAGAGAAACTTTCCCTCCCTCCAAACCCCCACTTTGTTAATATGTAATAAAAGCAGAGCCTTACACCAGACTCAGTAGGTTTTACTTTTGGAAAAGCAGTGTCATGTAAATTATCTTGACATTGTGCCATAGAATCAAATTGGATTGATTATTGATTACTCACATATAGCAGCAAACAAATTTAGTAAAAGTCAATTGAATAAAAGCTTAATACCTTGGGGTTGGGTTTTTTGTTTTTTGGGCTTGTGGGGGTTTTATTGTTGGTGGGTTTGTTGTTGGGGTTTTTGTGGGTATGTTGTTTTCTTTTTCTGGTGTTTGGGTTTTTTTGGTTGTGGGTGGGTTTTGCTGGCGTTTTGTTTGTTTTGATTTGTGTTTGGTTTTTTTTTTAGTGTTATAGTTATCAAATCCTAATTAACAGGTGTTGTATTCAAAGTAGGATGGTAATTCTGAAGGAGAGTGCTGCAGATTAAATTACTGTGGAAAATAACTATGTAAATATTTTTCCAAATTTCCATACTTCTTCACGTTTCATGACTTCCTCTCCCATAATCTTAGCTGCATTGTTAAGGTTTAGGCAGTCTATTGATGGTGGGACAGGGCAAGGCTAGTACCTCCAGAGAGTGTTTCCTACCCATTTGTCTTAATGGAATGAGATGGGCATGCATCTCTCCCCTGCTTAAGACAAGCTTAAGTGAGTAGCTTTGATGAGGTGGTTAAAACTGATGAGGTGAACCCCATCTGTTAAAGTTGTTAGCAAATGCTGTTTTGAGCTTCAGTCTTCAGACTGAATGCAATGCATAAAAGCATTTTCATCAAGTGAACAGTTTCTCCCCTCCATAATATAGTTCTTGAACGTAAGAAGAAAAGAAACTTTTTCTAAAAAAGAATTTTAGAATATCCTTTTGATTGTTACAGTGAGAACTGGGCTTGCAGAAAAAGCTGCCATGAGCTACAGACTGCTGTAAAATGCCTGTTTTCTGATCTGAAGGCATGAGCAAACTGTTTGGCTAGGTGCATCTTTACAGCAAATCAAACACAAATAGCTGTGTGTTCAGCTCTGCTGGACTAACAGAGCATAAAAAATACACTTGTTCATCTGAAAGAAGGCATTCTTTAGAGGTCATGGTTAAGGTCATTGATGGAGGAAAAAGAAAAGGAGTTTTCTTTGTGAGTCTTCTCTCAGTTGTTGATAATTGGTACATGATTTTTTCAGTGCATAGTGGTTCCTAACATTCAAAGTATGAATATTTGCCTCAAGAAAATCATTAGGCTTATCAAATCTGATAATGTACATAGTACAGTATGTCTTTTCAGGAGGCTATGCAATGCAGTGAGACTCTGAGCTAGTACAAAAAAAAGGCTTGGTGTTTAAGGCACTGAAATAAAGTCACAAAAGCTTAATAACACACCCTTCTTCAGAGCAGGTGGAACTAGACCTGACTTCCCAGATTCCCTACCCCTGAATAGTGTTGTAGTAATGAGAACTTCCCCTGGGTCAGCTCACTTGTTAATGATGGAGAGTGGGCAGAGGCTCCTGTCTTTCAGCAGCCTTTCTGTTTGCCTTCCCAGTAGGAAAAATGTTCAGTCAAGCCAGATGAAGGCTGAACAGCAGAGCTGGTATGCCTGAGCTGCCAGAACTCTTGTGCTTACATGTTGGGGAGGAAGTGTCAGGGGTAGTCCTGAGAAAGTGGGGAAGTTTTCAGCTTAAGCTCCTTTTTGCAGTCATCTTTCCTTGCAGTCCAGATTTCCAGACGTTTCAGAGGTTGCAGTCTGCTGTGACTTGAATGAGTTGAAAGGATTGATAAGAATATTCTGTTGTTGGTTTTGGGAATCTAATGGGCATGGAAGCGCAGAAATTCTCTGCAAGTAATTACCTTCAGAAATAAGAATGTGGCTTGAGAGCCATTTTTAATATGTTTTAATATAGATGGACTATGAGATAACATGCTGTGTTTAATTTTTTCCAGCGTGTGGCTCGTTCCCAGGAAGAACTCCGAGATAAAGTTTTCCAGCCAGAGAGGAGTCGTTTGGAAGTTGTTATACGGAAGGACGTTGAGTACATTGATCGGAAGTCAGACAGCGACCAGTGGATGAATTCATCTGTGGATTCTAGCACATCTAGCCAAGAACACCTGAACCATTCATCCAAACCACTCTCACCTGGTTCTTGTTTAACTAAAAGTGGACCGGGCCGTTGGAAAACTCCAGCTACTAACCAGCCAACTCCAGTAGCCATTTCTCAGCCCATTAGAACAGATCTTCCCCCTCCACCACCCCCTCCTCCAGTGCATTATGCAGCTGAATTTGATGAATTACAAATGGATTTGCCTCTGCCTCCCCCTCCTCCTCTAAATCAGATAGGAGCACAGGCATCTTCCCAGGTAGCTGCTGCTGAGCGTAAAAAAAGAGAAGAGCATCAGCGGTGGTATGAAAAGGAGAAGGCACGTTTGGAAGAAGAAAGAGAAAGGAAACGTCGTGAGCAGGAGAGAAAACTGGGCCAAATGCGTTCTCAGCCACTGATTCCCACTCAGCCTGTGCTTCCCCCTGCTCCCCTTCAGCAAGTGAAATCAGAAAAACCTTCAACTTTGCAGAGATCTCAAGAAACAGTCATTCGAGAGTTGCAGCCCCAACAGCAGCCTCGGACTATTGAGCGAAGAGATCTACAGTACATTACTATCAGCAAGGAAGAACTGTCCTCTAGTGATAGCTTGTCTCCAGATCCCTGGAAACGGGATGCTAAGGAGAAACTGGAGAAACAGCAACAGATGCACATTGTGGACATGCTGAGTAAAGAGATTCAGGAGCTCCAGAACAAGCCTGATCGTACAGCAGAAGAAAATGACCGCCTCCGCAAACTTATGCTTGAGTGGCAGTTCCAAAAGCGACTTCAAGAATCAAAGCAAAAGGATGAAGATGATGATGAAGAGGAGGATGATGATGTAGATACTATGCTCATCATGCAGCGACTGGAGGCAGAAAGAAGAGCAAGGGTAAAAGTGGATAATATTTTCTAAAAAGAAGTATTGTAAATACATATTGTGGTGGGTTCTCTGGCTTTCTCCAAGTATTTTGTTGTTCTGATAGAGTAAAGGAGGAAGAAGCTTTCTTCAATACCTTGAATTTTTAAACTGCTTCCTTACAGTAGCTTCATTGTTTAAGAGATGTTTTATGAAGGTATCTTAGGTACCTATTAGAAAATCCAAAGAGAATTTGTTGAACTTACTCTTCCGGTTGCAAGGAGAGAAATTTCCTTTGGATAAAGGAATTTTGCCATGAACCTGGAGTAGTATTAGAAGGTTAAATATGGCAGGAGTGTGCTTACAGGAAGGTAAGCACAAGCATTTGAAGCTATGGAAGTCTCTAGAAGAATCAGGAACTAAATAATGTGATTTTGTTCCTTTTCTCACAATATACTTACCTTTCAAAAAGTTATTTATGATCTTGCATATGAATACAGCCGCTGAAAGCATGCTGTTTCCAGAGACCAGTGAACTGAGCTGAGATTCCACCTTGCTAATCTGCTTTCAAGTAAAGCTGCTAACTATCTTTGCCACCACCTCAGTGGTGAGCCTAGCATCACAGAGAGGGAAGCATTAGGTTGAGCCATGTGGTTTTGGATGTTGTAATTACCTCAGCCTGTCTCCAGCTCATACATACCTGGATTTTTCATGGTGTCCAGTTTAATCAGTATCTGACAAGGTTTGCTTACCTTAGTTTCTTCAATAATTTGAAAAAGTTCGTAATATGTTGAGACAGTTGAATAGTGTGATGAAGTTTTTCTCATTTGTCTTGTGGCTGTTGTCTTTCAGAATCTATTAAATCTATTATTGCCGAGAAAGGATTTCTATAAGAAATTTTGTATTTATTTTCTGAACAATAGCACATATACCAAAGTAAGATAGCAATAGGTATGATTTGACATGCTTAAAAACTAGTTCTGTAATATGCTGAGTGTTTATCTTGAAAAAGTTACTTAATTCTGTGATAAACAATTTTTAGTTCTTGAGAAGTGTTTGGATATGTTTATTTTGACATTCAGAAATAGCTGTTAGCTTGAGTAATAGTTGAGTTTCAGAGTGGGTTTGGCAGCTTGGTTTCTTAAACTCACTCTTCTCATACTTGCTGCAGTCTGCATTGCTTTCCTTCTCTTGTGGCTAACTTTATTGCTGTGTGAAACAACAGATACTTCAGACTTGGAAACTGAAGAAAGGAAAAGCTAAATATATCTTTGGCAAACAGATTACATTAAAGCCCAACATCACTAACATGTAATTTTGCAGCATGTAGGCAGTTACCTATGGCCATTTAAAAAATCCATGTAAAACTGCCATTTTAACAAACAATGCCTTTCAAATTTTGCTTGTAGCAAGGCTGAAAAAAGCCATGTGTTGCTAATAGAAAGCCAGTTGTACTGGATAACATTATATCCGTCTTCTCTGCAAGTGCTGGATTTAAATATTATTTGTGCACCAAGTTATTTCAGCATTGTGGAACATTTTGAAACTAAAAAAAAAATAGTTGTCTTGAACTGAAGTAATGTTTTCTGTTTTGGTTACATTACCCTGTTACAGTTCTTCTACTAGAGATGCATTAAGTAACATCTCTGGAGAATTACTGAGCTTTTGAATGAGTCAAAACAATGCAAATAAAAATTTCAGATTGATTGTTTTCTATATTTCAGAATTATGTCAAATTCAGTTCCTCATTCTCAGTCATCTAACTTAACAAATAAAATGCTTCTGAAATAGTAGAAGTCTAACCTATCTTTATTTTCACTGCATCTTTCTTTTTTTCCCCTTTCTTACTACCTGCAGCAGACTGCTGTGCCAGCAATCTCTGTTCTAGATTTGGTATGTTTGTTTCTTTCTCTTCAATATAACTTCTCTGATTTCAATTTCTTATATTAATAACCACTCTGTATGCATTTGGATAATGATTTGGCATCTTCAGGTGTTCAAAGATGATTGCAATGCAATAGTCAGTCAGCTGTATGTATCTGAGTTTCCAGATGTGGTGACACCTTTCCCTATATTTGCTTCCTTTTAGATGTGTTCTGCATGCAGGCTTGATTTGTTTGTTTTAGCAGTGGTCTAGTATAAACTGTGTATTTGATGGTTTGTGCAGTCAAGTTTATAAAATCTTATTAATACCTCACAGCCTGTTCACTCAGAGTTAAGATTTCCTCCCTTCCCCACCCCTGCAGGTTTTAGAAGAGTTATAGCAACACCATTCCTTTCCAGTGTCAGTGAAATTGTCCTGAGAGCTTAATAATACAGCATACTGTTTCAGCACATGATGAAATGCTGTTGTTTACAGGTGTTGCAATTTTCTCATTAAAGTAAAAATGGATTGTAAATTTGAGTTACTCTGAACTAGTATTAACAAGTAGGTCACAGAAGCATGCAGTTACTAAACTACCATGTAATTTCCCTTTCGAGTGGTTAATACTGTTCTCTTGCATGTGAAAAATGACAGCTCTCAAATTGGAGCAGTAATTGCTATGACTCCTGGTAATTTTGTATTTTGCTCTCACTGGAAATGGGTATATGGAAATACAGTTCTATAGTCTTCTAAAGAAGAAATACATCTCCTTCAGAGTCTTTTTTTTTCTGTGGTTATTAGAACAATTTGAGATAAAATTAATGCTTGCAAGTCCTATTAGTATAATTAATTAATTAGTGCTTCTGGGGAAAAGTAAACATGTCTGGTCAAAACAGGGATTTGGATATTCAGCACTGCTTTATTAAAAAAAAAAAAAATCACCTTTTAAAATGTATACTTAAGATAACTTAGCCTGTCCAAGGTGTTTGGTTTTGTAGCTGTGTTGTACGTGACTGTTAAACAATTGACAAGAGTGAAGCAGGTGAAACATGTCAGCTTTCTGACCTGATGGGCAAGTCAGGAGTCATGGACTTCTCAGACTATTAATATTTTTTTCTTACTCCTGTGTATGTAAGCTTAAACTTTAGTCCCCATAGCTGCCAAGTGGGATGTAAACTTTTGGTCCTTTCTGTGTGACAGGAGGTTGTGAAGGCAGGCAGTATCATCAGCTTTAAAAAACGGAGTAGACAAATTCATAGGCATCATGCCTGTAAACAGTTGCTCAAAGGATTACACAAGGCTGTACCAGCTGACATTTCTAGTACCATGCCAAAAGCTGGTTAATAGTAGGAGAAATGGCTAGGCTCATGTGCAGCTCTTCTTGCTAAGATGAAAGACAGAATACCTTATTAGATGGATTCATGGCCTGAATCAGTTGAAAATTCATTATGTTAAAAAAAAAAAAAAAGGGTGGGGAGGGTGGGAAGGGAGGGCGTTAAGCTCCCTGGACCACTAACAGATCTGACTGGCCCAGCACTAGCCAGGTCATAAGTAGGTATAAATTTGAAGTTCTTCTGGAATGTCTTTTAAAGCATTGCAAGCAGTGCTTAGAGAAATTACTTTTGTCTGGAACCAAAGACTTCTAGATGCCTGCCAGTTCTGCGAATATGTTAACATTTCTGCTACAGATTAGCCATTAGCTCAGAAGTGAGGTGGCCTTTTTTGCCCTCCTAAATAAGAATAGTGCTTCAAGTGTATGTTGATAATAGGAGGACAGAGTTGTGCACCTAAGCAAACTCTTGGTAGTTTACAGCAGAACGGGGACAAGGCATGTTGCTCAGCACTTAGCTGTTCCACTCTGTCACAGCTGGGAGAATGTTACTCTGCATCACTCTATCTGCTGTTCTACTTGTTACAATATAAACGTGCTGCTTTAGAGACAGCTTGGAAGGACACTAAATCACATGAAATTGTGACTCTTAAACTGAAGGATAACAGGAATAGAGAAGAATCGAATACTCAACCTGGGAATTTAATAGCCCTTTTAAAAGAAATGGGACATGAAGTTAATGGGGTTTTTTTTGGTGTCTTGAAAAGTTGGAGTGGAGTTTGAATTAGGTTCCATTGTAGGCAATCAAAACACATATGTCTATAAGCACTCTGGCATGCCTCACCACCCTACCAATCTCTGCCTTGGTCTGGGAACATTCTGAAGTATAAATCAGTTAATAAGCGTGAAGAAATTAAATCATAGGATTGGAAAGGACCTCAGAAGACCAGTTTGTCCAAGCCCCCTGCCAGAGAAGGATCACCTAGAGCAGGTCACACAAGAACATGTCCAAGCGGGTTTTAATATCTCCAGAAAGCAAGAACTGTCACTCTCATAATAATTGCTCTAGTACCACTTGTGCTTTACATATAACTTTTGAGCCTTATATTAGGTATTATGTTTAGAATAACTTCTGACCTGGATACAGTTGTTTTCAAAACTACTCCAGTGTTGACAACTGTTCCCAGGTGGGCACCCTGCCCAGTTTTCCCCTCTTTTAGGCCAATGTTACAAGAACTTGCCCTTTAGTTTTGAAATACTTTCTTGTTTAAGTGCATTTCAATAGGAATATATGCTAACAGACAGAAAGACATCCATGCCGTGACCTGGGATCAGGAACCCTCACAATTTTTGTCTAAATGCAATTGGGACAATCTGAGATTTTTTTTCTGTTTGTTTTTTTTTTTTCCCCACTGTACAGTTTTGACTGCTCACTTGTTTTTTTTTAAGAGGTAATTATTTATCTTGTATAAATTCTGATGAATTACTGGTTCTTTTAACAGCAGTATTATCTCCTTTGCTAAAGTAATGTCTATGTAATAATCAAGACAAAAAGAATCTTTCTTAAACCAAGCAGGGACTTGGATAAATACTTGATTCCCTGCTTTACTTTATATGCTGATCTTGATCTCTGTGTTAATTTCAGTTAGCAACTGAAAACAAATTGTCCTAAATAAGGGGAATTTACTCAGAGGTAGCATTCTCTAGTATGTGTTTGCAAATTACTGCCTAGATTAAATTGATTTTGTTCTTTAGTTTTCATGCTAAAAATGCTGGGTTTTAACATTTCATATGAGAGGTCTTTTCACTGCTATTACTCTGTATAGCTGCTTGAAGATAGAGAAGGCAGATTTTTTCAAAATGACCTGTAGATACCCTACCATAAATACTACATGAACAGTGTGGAGAAATAATGACCAAAAACTCAGTAAAAAAAAACCCAAAAAAACAGCTAATTTATAGAATTGAGTGGAAAAATTATTAGAAAACTTGGTTTAAAGCATACTTCCTGTTAATTAATTGGGAGGCTGAAGGCTGTCCTCACAAAGTCTTACTGAATCATTATTGTGTTTTTCTCTATAAATGAAGCTTCATTGTAAAAAAAAATCTAGGAGCTGAGAAGTATCCATATTATATGCAGCTTTATAGCAAGAGTCAAGTGATTTACTGATTTGGATCAGTGTAAAATCTTGGGGATCATCAGTTTAAAGCCTGTGCTGCAGTAAGAAATAACACAGCATATAGTCCAGTTAATCTCTAACTGTGAATAATACTGTGCTAGCAAATAATCCTGTTCATCAAGGAATGCTGTTAGCTTTAGAGAATTAGGCAAATTTGAGATTCTTACTCAGTTTGTCATAAGCACACATAAAATAGTATTGTCAGTAGCATTGAACATCAGCTGTTCACATGAGCTGTTTTAATCTCAATAGGCAAAGATTTCTATGCCTCACTCTCTGCTTTTTCCAAAACACATCTATTGTAGGTACAGTGGGAGATATTATTTATCTCCTGAGACTATTTGCAGACTTGCAGAATGAGCCTGTAACTTCAAATGGATTGACTCTGTGACTAATGAGTCATGATTTTCCAATGCTCAAATACTAATCCAAAATGAAAAACCAATTGGCTGCTGGAGCTGTAGACTGTTGGTTTCAAGTGTTTAATTTCATTTTACTGTACCTGTGAGACTATGGTTGTTGAAACTGTCTGGAATGTGAGTCACCTCACTTGTCTGGGGTTCAAAAAAGCCTCCCTAATATGTTTTATGCTTTTGTTTATGGAGCTCTGTTCATTTATAAAAAATAATTTCCTCCTCCCTTTATTAAAAATCTTTTTATGGAAAGCAGTGTAACAAAGTGTACTCTTTAATAGCTGGAAATTATATTGATTTATCTGTAATATAGCATTTTCACTGAATGAGTTATTTTTAGATTCAAGTACTCAACATTACTTCCCTTTTTTTTTTAACCACCTTGCCCAGAAGTAACAAAAAAATTAAAGATGTTTCTCTGTTAGCTACAGGATGAAGAACGCAGACGACAGCAACAACTGGAAGAAATGCGCAAACGAGAAGCAGAAGACAGGGCCAGGCAGGAAGAAGAGCGCCGACAGCAAGAGGAGGAGCGGACCAGAAGAGAGGCTGAAGAAAAGGTTGTGGTCTTCTGAGTACCCCTTGGAATTCTTAAAGGCATCTCTTTAGCCTGGCCAGGAAAGCTCAGTGTTGGATCTGCAGGGGTTAAACATACTAATGCTAGTGATAAGTGTCATAGCTCAAAACTTTAATTAATTCAATATAAACTAAAAATTAGCTAAACGGCCCATTTATATTAACTAGAACGGGCTGGTATTGCAGAAGTAGTACTGTAGGCTTACCAGCTGAAGGTTTTCAGCAGTGGTAAGGATGTAACTTTCAGAGTTTTTTCTGACAGGGCAGAAATCAATTACATCCTGGTTTTCTTCAGCTGCAAACATGACTTAGCTACCTTCTTAATTATAATGTCTGAGTTGGTGCTCTTTGTTTTTGCTGTGTCCCAGAGATGGCACTTAAAGTATTTTTTTGCAATAATTGTCATATACAGGTACAGGGAGAGAGAGGTGAAATGGACTGGAGTACTCCATATCATCTTTTGTGTTTGGACTGTGGGAGGAAAGAGAATTGGTTTCTAGAGTGGAAATAAATAACTTCAGCACATGAGTCATTGTGCAGTCAAATTCTAAAAGATCAGGCTTCTAGGTTAGCACAGAATATTATTTGTTAATTTGAGAAGCTTTATTGTTCAAAACTAGAAGACAGTACACCTCATTTGACTCTTAGCATTGTTAAGACCCTCTTCTTCCTAGGGAAAGAATAGTTACTTTTGTTCAGATTGGAAAATTACCTTCTAGTAACACTGCAGAATGAAGAAAAAGGGCTAGCTTTTAATTGGGAGCAATTCAGTTTGAGGAATTTTTTGTTAATCCCCACCTTTCGTTGGTTTATTTGGTAGGTTGCTTTTAAGCTTTGTGTTAAGCTGTTTGTCATAAGCAGTATAGTTTGAGTAAGAAGAAAGCTAAGATGGGGATGATGATAGGCGAGGAATGAGGAAGGTGTATCTGGACTGAGGGAAGTATTTTAAAATATACTGTAGGAACCATGGTTTGTTTGTTGGTTTGCTTCTTTAAAAGCCAATCAAAAAAACACAAAAACACAGCCAAGTTTCTAGTAATGATGTAGCCAAATTACATTTGGATAACAATATGTTTGAAAGAGGTTTCACTGACAGATACTGACTGAGATGTTTCTACTTCTGCCAACTCAGAACTCAGTATCATCTGACCACTGCAGTAGTTCTAGAGAGTAATACAAGATGAGTTTTGTGTCTTTGCCACAGATAAACAAAATCCAGTTTATTTGTTTTTAAGGGTAACTGACTCTCAGTGTTGAGCAGATAATCAGATAATTTTTTTTAACACATGGACTAAAACGAGAAAGGATTGTTGCTCAAAATGTCATTTATTCCCAGCAGAAGTTATACTATGCTTAGACAAAAAGAGAGTTTGTAGCATAAGATTTTCAAATACATGTTTTTGTTTGTTATCAAACTAATGACTGAATAGACCCTTGTATTAATTAAGTGTGGCTTAGATGAGATGAGGAAAATTAAATGTTATTTAGTTTAAAACCAGTAAAAATCTTTTAAACTGGAAGAATGTGTAGAAGATATTTCATGGGCATTTTAAATGGTCAGCAGCCTCAGATAAATACCATTAGCATAGGGTTGTGGGTTTTGTTTGGTTTATAATTGTTTTTAAAAACAATTATTTAATTACTTTTCAGAAAATGTCATTGTAATTTGATTTCCCCTGGTATTTATACTAAAAGCTTTGTTAGAAGTCATCTGTGATTAATTCCAAGCCTCTATTGATGTATTTACGTTGTATAAGCATGCAACAAAATTGCAAAGTTCCTTTTTTAACATGGTTGTTAATTTTAGGTATTTTCCTCTCCCACAGATTCTTTACAGATTTAGTAAATCTACCACTTAATAACTGTAGTTAGATTTTGAGTAATAAATGCTGGAATTGCCCTTATTCACACAGGCAGTTGCTTTAGTTATCACAGACAGTGATAAATCTGGAAATTAAAGCAAAACCAGGTTTTTTTTCATCATAGAAAATGTTCTTTGGATAGATGCCCTGCTTGTTGCTGAAAAGGAGAGAAAAATAAGAAGTTTGTAACTCAGCGATGGAAGACTTAAATCTGTCTTAGATGGAAATGTCTGTCTTTCTGACCACTGTGTTTTTGTTTCCTCTGGACTTACAGAGGCGACAGGAAGAGGAGTATTACAGTCGCTTAGAGGCTGAAAGGCGCAGGCAGCATGACGAAGCAGAACGAAGATTACTGGAACCTGACGAGCCTGGTCTGTACAGACCTCCACTTCCACGGGAATATGAACTCCCATCCCCAACCCCTTCATCTAACGCTCCTCCTCCCCCACCTCAGCGAAACACCTCTTACCTCAAAACACAGGTCCTCTCCCCTGACACGATTTATACTGCCAAGTTTGTTGCATACAATGATGATGATGAGGAGGAGGAGGATTCCAATCTAGCAGGTCAGGATAAGTACTCCAGTACAAGGAAATCTTACGGTGACTTTCCTCCTGCCACCCTTAAGCCACAGCAGCCCTCCCGCCAGCCTCGCCCAGTTTCAGATGGCCTCTTTCTTTCCAACTCATTCCAGTCATCTCAAGTCAATGCCAACAGTACTGCTGCCAAAAAAAGCCAGCCCCCACCCCCACCAAACAAACCGAGTTTCATCCATGCCAGCAACTCTAAAGGTAGACACCATGAAATCAATCATCTCTACAGAACTATCCTCATATTTTCAACTCTGGTGCTGTAGATTGAATTGCTTACTTTGTGATTTACTTTATTTCCACTTAATCACTATTTTCACTATGATGATCTATCTTAAATCCTGATATTAATATGAATCCTTCCATTTTTGATTGTTTTAATCTCTCAAATTTCTTTGTTCCTTACACAAACTCTTCAAAAGAAAAATTCTTTCTTTCAAACAATCTGAAATAATTTTAACTGTTACTCAACCTATTCAAAGTACTGTTGGTTTTGGCTTTCATTCTGTATCCTTCAGTGATTTGTATGACTGACCACTCAGGGCATCTGGAAGTGCACCTCTCTTGAACATGGGAAACTTTTTGTGATGGGTTCAAGGACACAGCTTGTCTTCTGCTTTCATTATTGGTACCAGGGTTCTCTCTTTCAGTAGTGTGCAAATGGCTTTAAAAATTACCTTTGTAGATGTATTTCTTAAATATACAAACCCCAAGGGATATACAGGACATGCAATTAGTTTCATAGATTAGGCACCATTCCTATACTTCTGGTTTGTACAGTACAGTTTTCTTCCAAAGAGAGAGTAAAATCTAAATTTTGTCTTGGCACTTTTTGCCTTACTCCTTTCCTGCCCTTTTTTGAGCCCTTGTATTTCTTTGTGTTCTCATCTTGTTTCATTTACAGCTCTAAGTAGGCTACCATAATGGAGTTTAATTAAAGCGCTCTAGCTGCTAGTAACTTCAGCCAGCTTTGTATTTTATCTGCAGAGGACTAGTTTAGCTATACTCATCAATTAAAAGCTAGTTCAGTCCAAAGTTCCATACTAATTTTTTTAACACTGCTGTCTGTGTAGATCTTATAGTAATAAATTTGCAGTTTATTAATGAAATATTTTTGTATTTAGATAGTAGTGTCTGCCAGGGTCCTTCCTGCATTTGTTTTATTCTTCTGTATTCTTTGGAAGGGAAAGATGGACATGACATTCCCCTAGTTTATTCTGTTTACTTGTGCTGGAAGTGAGCAACTGACAGCCAACTCAAGCTGATTAATCATCCTTCTAAAATGCAATGGGTAGCAACAGAAACTGTTTATGCTGCCTTGTAGTCAAATGAATAACTTGTGTACTGGATTCATGTATCAGTGACTAACATGGAAACCTACAATATGGTATATCCCTGATCACATTTCTGGCCACCTATGAAATTATGGAAGTTTTACAGTCTCTTTAATCAGACATCTGATGTGCCCTGGTCATAAAGAACATGCAAGCCTTAGAACAGGTTTCACCTATGAGAAGTACTTCTAATTCAGCTGCAGTAGTGTATGAAGCTGATACAGGATATGTATGAGGCCATACAGATACATGATACGCTGAGCTTCCTGTCTTCATCCTTCTCAGTTAAGGCTCAAGTCATCATTTTCCAGCAAGGCATCCTTTTCTTTGCAAGGCAAATTAGCTTCTGCTCTTGTTGGATGCTTTCAGTGCCAAAGAGAAGCTCTGCACAGCATTGTGTAATATTAAGGAAGGGACAGCACTACAACTCAGTTATAGCTGATATCCAAATGATAGAGTTAGTCTGTAGCGATTTCAGTTTTGAGTCAGTACAGCACCCAAGCTATATAAGATGTATCCACACTGATACTCGTTTAAGGGCAAAAAAGAATCTCGTTATTTACCCTGGTGTTGTCTGTGAGATTTCTTGATGTAAGATTACCTTTGGGTCCTGCACATTCATCTATTGCTTCTGTCTGGGGTTGTGTTCCAAATCTTAAAGGAAGATAAAGGGAGGGTTTAGCTTTTCAGGGTGGTGGTGTCATACTGGAGTATAAGCAAACACTGAACCCTAGCTGCTGTGTGCTACCGTTACAGTGCAAACTGGTCCGTTGTGCCTACCTATCATGCATGTGAGCCCACTGATAAGCCCACAACCAGTGAACTCAATTAATGGGTTTGTATCTAGTTTTTGAGCATATTGTACCACACAGAAAAAAATACTTAAAAGTCAGGAAAAATGTGGAAAATATGCTCTTTAAAAGCTATGACTATATTGCCAGCTGGCTCTTAATAATATTCTCAAAGGGCAGGCTTCTGACATGGAACTTTTATTCTGCATGTCTCTACTTATTTTTTTGTTCTTTTAAAGGACTTTCTAGAAATTCTCATTTGAAACTGACTAGAACAAAGTCTAAAATACGCTTTCCATCACAACACAGAGGCTTCCAAAGGCCTTTGCCTTCCTTATTTGTCACTTCAAAGGCTGTATATAAGTAATGAATTAAGTAACCAGAGAACCATCAGTCACTAGTTGTCGTCACCACCACTCTTCCTCCCTCTCATCATCCACAACTGATAATGCTATTTTGTACGCAATTGCATTTTCCAGTCCTGCTTTCTGTTAATGGAAAAATGAATTAGAGGAAAGTGAAATGTCCAGTGATGTTTTTTGTTTGTGCATGTTTATTTTTCCTGAAAAGCAATCAGAAGGACAATCTGCAAAGATTTTGTTAGGGTTTGGGTAACAAAGAGTATTGTAGTAAGATGCTTCACCTTTAATAACCTAATTCATAAACCATAAAACTAATTCTGGATACTCTTATTTCATAATTTTTAAAATAGCCATGAGAACAGGTTAACTTCACCTGATTGCTCAAGCTTCTATGAAGACTGCCCGCGTAACGTACAAAGCCGTTTGCACAAAATGCAGAATTCACTGTGCAATTTACCATCTCCCATCTTGCTGACTCTGTTACATTACTGTCCTTTACAGCTTTTTTCTGTTCTGAATGTTAACTCTAGTAAACCATGCTTTTGCAAATTTTGCTCTCATACCTTCTTCCACTGAGTCTCTTAAGAGCATTTGATCTGTTTATGCAAGAAAAACAACACTCAAATCCAGACTACTGTGCTAAAGCAGATGGAAGTGTGAACCACAGCACATTGAGCCACACTTTGCAAAATAGGGATAATTTTACTTATATGGATGTAAGACTCATGTCTGGAAGGATAAAAGTCTTCATATGCCTGGCATATCTAGTGTGATTTGGTCTGCATCAAATTTGTGGTGGAAAAGACTTAGCATACAACATGGTAGCTAAGTTTGCTGTGTGTTCTAGTCCTATGCATCTCTCGTATTTAATAATTACATGTACCAGTGGAAGAAGCAAACATTTCCGTTTATAGCAAAGAAGGTTCACAAGACATAACATACAATATTGAGACCAGAACTGTCTGAAGACAAATCTGAGTATTGTGCTGACACACAATAAAGAGCATGGTCTTAAATACAAATTAATAAACTCTTGGTTGGAAACAAAAGGTTTTGTCTTGTGTGACCTTTAGGAAGAATTAATATAATGTGTAAACTTGTGTATTATGTCAACTCAAACTAAAGGTGCAGTGCTGCAAGATACTTGATTAAAATTTAAATTTTAATTTAAAGGAAAGGAATGTTTTCTGAATGATTCAATTTACTTAACCATACTAAACAGACAAAAATCTTACTCTGCCAAATTACAAAGATGGAATATACTAATCTTAGTTTACTTTTAGTGCCATAAAGAGAGCAGCTGCAGCTTATTTCTTCTGGAGCTCATTACAGGATAATGAAGTGTGTTGCTCTTTACCATCGATCTCCTTAAACAACTTCTAATGTCTGTCTTAGAGTAAACCATAATAAAATAATGACCATGATACGATATGTGCTGGTTTATCTAAACAAAATGTGTTACAACTCAAAAGGAATTAAAAAATTATAGCTGTTTTGATGGAGAGTGGAATTTAGTAGTACTGACCTAAAATATTCTAAAGGTCAGATGACCCTCTTATGTTTTTTTCTGACTCTAGTTTTAGATTATTGAAAGAAGCACTGCACCTTTTTGAAGAAATGCAGTGTGAAACTTCTGTGTGTTATAACTGCAATTTTTCAATTTACTTTTTCTTTTATGTAAGGAATAAATTCGTACACTGGATCTACAGGAGCAGCTGTTGGGGCCCATGAAGTTTATCGGGATCCAAGAGACAAAAGATCTAAAAGGTGATGTGCACAAGTCTGTTAACTTTTATACACCTAACTTGGCTAACTTCTGCAGTATATTCTTTGTTATTGTACTTCTGTACGCTATTCAAAAGTTCTGTGGTTGTCTCTGGAGTATCCTGGGTTACTGTAAAATACCAGTTCTCCATGAGTCTTTAGGGGGTCTGAAGTTCTTCACAGCAGCAAATTTCAGTTTAGGTCATCTTTCTGTGGAGCACACAGAGCAGAGACAACTTGGAACTAAAAATGAAATCTTTTCCAATCAAGAAATTGAAATGCACATTAAAGCTTTATTGTATGAGGGTTAATCACATACGTGAAGTATTATTACAGCTGCAACTAAGAATGGTTTGCAATCTTTACTGCAGTGATCAGAAAAGCATAAAAATAAAGACTAGGTTGCTACAAGGGTAAGAGATAAGTGCAAGTGTGCATTGCACTTGGGAAGCTTTGCCAGTATAAAATTAAATGCAGAAGTGTTGCAGCTGCTACAGCTATCTCAGTACTAGTAGCTTTTTTACCAAGACAAAAGCTTTGTTTTCCACTGCTTTTTCCTAGACACCACAGAAATGCTTGCCAGGTTAGCCGTAACAGCAATGCTATGCTACTACAGACAGAGCCTTAGTTTTACACTTGTGCTTCACTTTGAAAACTGGCCAGTAGTTTAATTCATGTTAACATGCAGAGACGATCATGAGTAATTAATTTGTCTAAGTGATACTTACCTTTAATTCTGACATTGAGCTATGTATGGAGAGCAAACCCTTGCAGAACACTGTACGGAGAATCTTTTGTCATACCCAAAAAAGCTATTAATCTATGCACATCTCTGAAAATTACTATGTTTAAGTATATCATTAAGAATTCATAATAATAGACTTTTTTTCTTTACCCTTGCAGTCAGGATGCAGATTTACCTGGAGCACCAGAAAACTTGACGTTCAGGGAACGCCAACGACTTTTTTCACAGGGTCAGGATGTATCTAATAAAGTAAAAGCTTCTAGGAAATTAATGGAACTGGAAAATGAGTTGAACACAAAATAAGATTAAAGCACCTTATCAGATGTAACTGAAGATCTCTAAATTGAGGGATTGAGATGGGGGGGCACTACTAATGAACAGAAAATGAGTGTTTTCTGAAAAGAGTGACTGATTCCTCTATATCTAAGACTGTTAATTAAGATTTAGAGATGTTGCAATAGCAAGAAAGATGATTACTTTGCAGGAGCTTGTGGTTTATACAATGAAAGCACTGTAAAATTTTAAAGATATGAATCACGTGAAGGTAACTTTTTTCTTTTCTGTTTTGGGGGTTAAGTTCTTGTGCACCAGACCAAGTAGCACTTGTCAAAGATAAGTTCTGTTTCCTGGTGTTTCACAGACACACTTTTTATTTAGCTGCTGAGCAGAGAGAGTGAGAATAGCTTGAACTGCCTAAACTAAACTGCACTAGAATAGTATTTCAGGTTGCGTGATAAGCCGCCAATATCTGGGCCACCTTAAGTAAGACTTCATATGCAAGTTTGACATACTGTGTGGTGTTCATAGAATGATCAGCATATCAATACAGATCTTACCATTTCTTTGCTACTGGAATAACACATTCTGTAGGTAGAACCTTGGAATAAAAACATTTCTAGTCCTCTGTATTTATTTGGTCTAAAACAGCTGCCTAAGAAATTATCTGTAGTTATGGAAAAGTCTGTATGTTGATGCATCTCCACTATGTGTGCTTCAGACTTTCAAGAATGTGAAGATAAAACCCTTTGATAATTGTTTTATTCACAGTTACACAAGCAATAGACAGCAGACTGCAATAGTGGCCCTTCATCAGCTAGGACCAAAATGTTAGTAATGTGTTAAAGGTGAGAAGTAATGATTCAGATTTCAAGCTGAGAAGAGCAGATATGAATGTTTTCTGAGAGTAGATTAGAAGTTATTAGGCAATTAGGCATGGAACAGTAATAATAAGTCTGCTATTATCA
The DNA here is from genome assembly GCA_013396835.1 of Psilopogon haemacephalus. Taxonomy (NCBI): domain Eukaryota; kingdom Metazoa; phylum Chordata; class Aves; order Piciformes; family Megalaimidae; genus Psilopogon; species Psilopogon haemacephalus. Next base: position 93,997 of record VWZI01006872.1, read on the forward strand.
GTTCAGCAATTTTTTAATTTTTTTTTTAAACTATGGCAAGGCGAACTGGCAGATACAAAGACTGAAGTGTGAAGCATCAAATACAATACTGCTGGCTGGGAGTGGGAATGTTAATACAGTTGTTACCAGAGCTGGTGTGCTGGCAGCAAACCATCTCTGCTCATGCTGAGCAAGCAGTGCTAGAGAGCTCATCTTCAATCTAGCTGGCTTTACTGATATCTTGTTACTGTTGTACTGAAAATCTTTTTGGCAGTTCAAGCTATTTTTTCACATAATAGCCTTATTTAATTTTAAATTGTTAGTCTTTTTCCTCCCACTGTTTCTTCAGCTATGCATATGTGGCTGACGATGTTGGGAATAAGGACCTCATCAGAGTTTTTTTCATTGTGTGATGTTAAGACAATATATATTGTGATTCCAAACAAATTTTCTATTTGACAAAGCTCTTTACTGGCTTTAAATGATTCCCCCCCCCTCCCTGTATCATATTGTTCTCTTATAAATATATATTTAGGGAATTGTGCACACTTCCAAATACAAAAGGGTAGACTTTCACTGCCTTAGGAAAGAAATCACTTTTAATAAGAGTTGTATGATAAATAAATGCAAGTTAATGAAAATTGGAGTGTAAATATTTTTTACGTATTTTGGGTTTCTTATTTGAAAGTGTGCTTTTACCGTTTCACCTGTTAAATATGAAGTAGAAGATTAAACTGGTTCAAAGTGTTAATGAAGGATCTGCATGCTTGCTATGTCTGTTAATCAGGAAAAGCAAGCCTCTCCCAATTTATCTTGAGAACACTAGCAGCCTTACAGTGACAAATTTTTCTTAAGGAAAAAACTTAGGCTGTGGCTGAATTACTGTTGCTGCTAGAATCTGAAAAAGGCTTAGCAAAAAAATACCTATAACCTTCAGTTGAGTGGATTTGGCCGCTATTGGGCATTCGGGTCAAGTGTGAATATGTGTAAAAGTGCTTTTCATATTTGTCTGTGCATTATTATGAAAAACATCAAAACTGCTGTAGTTTCCCATTTCTACTGTATTTCACTTGCAACCTATTTTTAATAAAGTTTGTATTGTATTTAACTTTGCATTATTTTTTTGAAAATAATGTTCAAATTAACTATTTTGCATTTATAGCAGTAGTATCATAAGTCAGAACATCTCTTGCTAACGTGTTTTGTGTGGTGGTTCAGCAGTTACCCATTCCCCTACACTGTGAAAATAAACCAGGCTAGACTCAGACGGCTGGAAGATAAGGAATGAAGCTTTGTATTTACAGCTTTGCACAATATACAAGCAGATATTTACAGATATATACAGTGAAAAGGTAATACAGAAACCCCACACCCCTCCCAGAGGTCAGAGTCCCTAAGATGGGTTTCCAACCACCCTACCACCTTCCCCCTCACTTCCCAGTCTTATCCCACTATCTGTCTTACGTGCCAGGTAGGAGAGGTAGATCGGCAAGGGGTGTTAGCAGCAGGAAACTAGTTTGTGAAGTTACACAGATCCAGCTAAGAAGGGAGCGAGAGATGCAGCAGCCAGAATGGCTCAAAAGGATCTGCCTTATCTGTGTTTTGGTTCTAACTTTTATACATTTTTCAGTAACCTATGTGTGAAGTAGAATCATCAATGTTTTCCACCCCTAAGGCAAACAGTTGAACTGATACTGGATTCCTCTATGGTAGCATACCATTTGGCTTCCTTATACTCCAGCTTGTATTGGAGTTCCAGCATGTCTGGTACAGCTGCACCCATCCATGGAGTCATCTTGTTGAGGGCACGGAAATCCACTGTGAGGCACCAGTCGCCATTAGCCTTGCACAGGGGCAAAATCAGACTGTTGAAAGGTGAATGAGCTTTCTCAATGACCTTCTGACTTTCCAGTTGATGAATCAGCTGATGAATGGGCAACAAAGAGGCACAGTTCTGTACTGCCTGTGATGCACAGTTTGAGTAGCAATTGGCAGTTTGAGGTCCTCTATGTTATGATGTCTCATATCTGCAGATTCATCTGAAAGCTCAGGTTTAATGGGCAATTTACCATCCTCAGTTTCTACAGATGCTATACCAAAAGCCTATTTATGACCCTTAGGATTTTTGAAACAACCTTGTCTCAAAAAGTCAATTCCCAAAATGCAAGGCACATCAGGACCAGTTACAATAGAATGCTTCTTCTACTCCTTACCAGTTAAACTTATCTCAGCCTCTAACTTAGTTAACTCTTGAGATCCACCAGTGATTCCAGAAATAGTTATAACTTCTGTCCCTTTGGAATTTGATGGCAATAAAGTATACTGAGCACCTGTGTCAACTAAGGCCCTGTATTTCCTAACTTTTGAACTGCCAGGCCACCTAATGAATACATTCCAATAGATTCGGTTTTCTCCACTATCCCTTTCTGCCTCCTGGCTAGAGGAAGGGCACCCCTAATGCTGAACATGGCATGTAGGGTGTACACAGTGGTTGGTGTTGTTGTTGTGAGAGGAATTACAATTACTAGAATAATTGCAATTGCTCTGAGGAGCTGAAGAAGTGACAGCTACTCTTCTGGCATTGCTGCCTCTGTTTCTGCCACTCTGCAGTTTCCTGACTCTTTGAAAGGACTGAAGTAGGCTGACCATCCCATTTGTTCATGTTCTCACCAAATTGGTCACGCAGGATTATCCAGAGTGGCACATGTGATTGCTGGTGTCTAGGTGGAATTTGTCTCCTGGGCCGGAATTGCCTTGCCAGGAGGTGGGTGTCTGTTCCTGATAGCAGAAACATTCACCCATTCAGGGATGGTATCCTTTGTCAGATTGGATATGGAGGTTTTTAATTCCTCCATCTATTCTTTCATGCTATCTTTAATGCCATCCTTAATCTCTGTAGCCATATCTTTTAGCTCTGTAGTCATAGTTTGTATGGCAGAGACTAAGGTAGAATGAGACAAACTGTCCTCTTATCTGCCTCAGTTGGTCAGTGAATTCACCAACAGTGAGCCTTTCATTATTACCCTTTGATAGAAACTTGCTAGCCAAGATGTTAGCATAGGATGAAAGTTTCTTTATGAGACCTGTCCCCAGAGGGATGTTATCAGGCTCATTTGTGGCATGATCTCCATAAAGCACTTCACTCACAGCAAGCTCCTTCAGAAGCTTAATTCCCTGCTCAGCTGTGTTCCACTTCCTAGCTACCCATGGCAAGTCATCTCAGGAAGTGTATCTCATACCCATAGCCAGCAGAAGACATGTCCACAAGCTAACCACACCATGGTCAGTTGCTAGGTATTTGTCCACTCCACTTTCCTTCACAAGTGGGCCTAGCTGCTTTGCAGCCTTGTCTCCTGCCTGTAGGGAATTTGAACCAATAGTACAGCATCTCACCAGCCAGATTAAGATTGGCCCTCCTGATTCCCTTGAATATTCCTTTCTAACTTCCCTGATCTCTCTGAGGGGATCATTGGAGCCCTGGATGTCATCCTTCTCTTCTTCCTCTCCTTGTTGGTCTGTTGGTGTCTGGCAAAACAAAACTCTCCTAACAGCATTCCTAATATCCTGAGAGCCATCTTCCCTCTTGGTAGCTAATCCTACATTGTCCCCATATTTCGCTCTCAGTAAGCCAGTCAAATCTTTAAGACTTTCTCCTCTTCTTCCTCCTCCTCTTGTGCACCTTGTTTTTTCCCCATAAAAGTTACCCTTTTTGAAAAAAAAATGAATAGTAGTTACCTCTGCAAGTTTTAGATGAAGAGCAGCATTTTCTCCCTCAGATGGCTGATGTTCATAAAATCCCTTTCTTAGTGCTAACAGCTTTTAACATCCACAGTATTAGAGTACTTTGGAACTTTTTTTTACTTCTTTCTTTTGTTAGATCTGTCAGCTTTCACTTCTTTCCACCAATGCAGAACTAGTTGCATGGAGCTTGTTGGTTTTTTTTTAAACTGAGACTGCGGTTTGTAGGTGATGCAGGAAGAAGTTGCAGTGTCACAGGAGACAGTTGATGGAGTGGCACAGGGATGTTTGTTTTGGGCTGTGAGAGATGCACTGTATCTGGGTTCCTCTGTAAAGGCTTGTTAGCCCTTTTGTTCCAAACATGGCAAGATTTCGTGCTTTGCATCTTTGAATTTTCTACTGCCTGTAGGAAAGCACACCTGCCACATTCAGTAAACAGTAACTTGAGACTGTTCTTTTGCAGAACTAGATTGTTCTGTAATTACATTGTTGGCATCAGTTAAAAAAAAACAAAAAAACAAAACAACAACAACAAAACAAAACCAACACCCCCAAACCCCACAAAACACAACAACAAACCACAACCAAAGCCTGTAATGAAGTAATAGTGTTGTTTCTCACTTTTTAAGAAGCTGGCATGTTTGTATCCAGGATACTTTCACATTTAATAGCCAAATAGTATCATGAATGCTTTCTAGATAATGTCAATCATTGCAATGCAGTGAAGCATTAAGTAGTGTTACTAACGTATGTGATGCTGGCCTTGGAAACCTTGGTGTGACACCCACAGCCATAGCCTGAATTAATAATTCCTGCCTTGGTCACCCTTTTAAGATGCCCACAGTGGCTGGACCTGCTTTATCCTTCTCCTAAGACTTACCCTTCACACTGGTGTTGTTCACTAAAATACTACATAGTTGAAGTTGGAAGTCAGCTCTGGATATCATCTAGCTGAGGGTCAAAGCAAGGTCGGCTTCTGCTGGTTACCCAGGACTGTTGTCTAGTTGAGTCCAAGGATTAATACCCCACAACCTCTCTGGACAGTGTTTGACTACCTTCACACTAAAAAAAATATTTAAAATTTAAATATTTTTTATGCCAACTGCCTCTTGTTCTGTTACTGGGCACCATAAAATAGAATTTAGCTCTGTTTTTATACTCTCATCAAGTACTTACTGAGCAGATAACCCCTCTGACGCCTTTCCTCTGGGCAGAGTAACCTCCAGCTCCCTCTCTGTAACAGATGTGCCTATCTCTTAATCTTCTTTGTGTCCTCCGCAGCCTTAGCCCACAGTTCACAGTTCCTCCTCAGAGGAGGAACCCAGTCGCCCATAAAAGACTCTAGGCTCTGTCCTCCCTCAGCCCTTTGCTGTGGCTGCCGAACCTGAACGGGAGGCTTGTGCCGCTCATCTGAGAAACTGGTGCTCTGAGGAAAAAGTCTTTCAGTAACCTTACACCAGCCCTGGGAACTTCAGGTTTCCCTTCTCTCCCTACCCTTCTCCCGTTAATCTTTAGCCTCGGTCTCTGAGGTCACTTATCCCAAGTGATGCTGCAGATGGAGAGACACCTCCTGCTCCTAATTATAGCACCCTCGTTAACCGCTCTGTTAAACGCCATGCAGGGCGGGCGCAGTAAGCGCTGCCCCCAGCCCTCTGTCCCTGCCAGCACCCCGTGCCCCGTCCCTGCCCACCCAGGGGCGTTCCCAGGGCCTCGCTAACGGTCGGAGGCGGTGTGCGGGCAGCGCTTGAGGGCCTGGTCCAGCCAATGGAAGCGCTTGCTAGCAGCAGGCGGGGCCTGGCGGCACGGCAGCCGCTCTGGCGCCCCAGCGGCACCGTGCCAACAGGGCATCTCTAAATCCCTCGGGCGCTGCGGGGGCTCAGCGACGGCCGGACCGGCCTCGGCGTGGGAGCGGGGAGGACAATGCGGCCGCGGAGTAGGCTCGACCTGGGTTCCGTATGGGCCCAGCGCCTCCGGCAGCTGGAGCAGCGTTTGCGAGTGAGCCCCGCGAGGCGGCGGCGGCGGCGGAAGGGGAGACGAGGGGCGGGCTCTGGGGCGGTGGGGAGGGGACTGGTCTGCTCCGCGGCGACGGCGGGGCTGGAGGTGGGGCGCGGGATGGTGAGAAGTGTCTCATCCCGCCCTTTCATGCCCCTTCCCGTCAATAGTGCGTTTGTGGGTTTAAACTTTCGGCGAGAATTCCAAATACGGGCCCCTGTGGGTACGAGGTAGGCAGCGTGATGTAGGAGTGAGGCCGCTTCACCTGGGGTTGGATTAAAAATGGGGTTTGAGAGGTGTGGTCAGCCCCTCCAGCCCCGCTTCGTGGCGGGACGGCCGTGCAGTGCTGTGGGAAGGCAGCACCTGTGCGGAGGGAATAGTTTTGCAGAGGCACCAGCGAGGATGTTTAAATTAAGAAATACATTTATAAATAAATGAACCAGAGCTTCTGTAACGACCTGGAAAACGTCAGGAGATTATTTTATAAAGCAAAACCACGTTCTCGAAAGGGACAGAAAACGTATGTAATAATAGAGGGTTTATCTGAAATTTTATGTGCTGTAGACAAACACTGTGCTAAGGACATCTGGGGTCCTTTGATTTTGGAAAGTAGAGGAATGAATGCAATAAAACTATGATAATCAACTTTCATAACCCTCATTTATTTCATTTTAAGTAACTTATGTGATTTGGGGTTGGATTTCTTCCATAGACTAAAGAAGAAAGAATAGTTGTCCTGGAAACTGAAAATGCTGCTCTTCATCTAAAACTTGCAGAGGTAACTACTATTTGTTTTTTTTCAAAAAGGGTAACTTTTATGGGAAAAAACAAAAAAAAATCACCAAAATGCAACCCTCCCCCCAAAACACAAACCAAACAAAAAAAAAAAAA
>VWZI01006872.1:100634-120188 GCA_013396835.1 Psilopogon haemacephalus
TTTTTTTTTTTTAATCTGGAGGGGATTTTTGTTTGGTTGGCTTTATTTGTTCCTTTGAGGGTTTAAATCATAAATGGTAGCAGTAACAGTAGATTTAAGTGATTAAAAGTTGGCATACCTGTAAATAATCACCATCATTTAAAATCTAGAAGAAGTGAACTAAGGAAATGACTGCATTAAATATGGGATATTGCTTTCTGCTTGGAGGAATGTTTTTTTTCTAAAGACAAAGGTATATACTGAAGGAATACCTTTTAAGTATAGTTAGGGTGATGCTTTAAAAAAGGACTGTTCATACAGGACAAACTTTCCATTATGAGTAAGTTTACCAGAGATGCCTGTATTTATAGCACTAGGCACACTTGTCTAGAAAAATCAAGAAAACTGTTGCAGTAGTCAGTTGCAGAGCATGCAGCAGTGACTGGACTCCATCACTTCCTTACATTTTCTACAGAAGCATCTGTTGTTCCTACACAATTAGTGAAACAAGGAGCAGCCTGTGTTAAAGTTTGGGGTCTTCAAAGGTAGAATTTCAGAGATTTAGCAAATTTTCAATATTGATCTACACTGCTAAAGGAGAGCCAGCTGTGAGTATTAGTTGTGATGCAGACTGTTGGACAAGAGTTTCTGATCTGGCTGAAACGTCAAGGAGTTGGGTCACCTCGGGAAGGCCAATGACCTCCCACTGTGTGTTTGTTAACACCTCTGGATAAAAGTGGGTTTAACATTTTTCCGAACCTGACTGGAAGCAGATGGTACATCTGAAATGAGTTTTGCTAAGTATACAGAAGAATGCTGTAATTTATTCTGAGGAAATGTTTCTATTGTTTGTAACATTGACCAAAAACCTTGAGTATTTAAGCTGGCTTTCACTCAAGCACACTCTCACAAGCACAAGAAATACATTATTTTAGTCAGTAAGGTGCATTAGGTGTAGGAAGAAGTTATCTGAGTGTTAATTAATGAAGTGTTGTCATCAAAGTACAACACAATTTGAGTTTATTGCAAAAGATACAGGAAGATACAAGCACCTACAGGTACCTGAGGAGTATTGCAGTGTTAAAACCATCAATCAGAAACATCATCAAATTATTTCTGGAAATACTTTGCAGTTAATTTTGCACTAATACTTATATCCAGGCAGTTATTTAAATATGATAAAAATACTTCTCCTTCATTAATTTACTCAGCAATCTGAAAACACAAGCTAAACTACCATCTATGAAATAGTTTTGCCTTAATAGAAGAGTCTTCTTAAATATTAATTAGATAAATTCAAGTTTGTGCAATGTTGCACTGTATCTTCCAATGATTCACAGTCTATTCTGGTGAAAAAGACCTTCAGATCTGCTGTTGGAACTGCCTAAATGACTGAACTTTAACAAGTTTGGTCACAGTGATCAGGGTTAACAGAGATCTCACTTTTAACTTGTAAAAGATAATTGGATGTGTTTTGTTTGAAGTGAGTTAGGGAGCTTTGGAAACACGGTGATAGCCATAAATTAGGATTTACAGTGTAGATATTTGCCTGTAGGTAGTATCAGTCTAATAAAAGTGTTAATCTCTTGTTGAAGATCCTCCCTTGCTTACATCCTTAAGATAGTCATTAATATCAGCCTTCCCACTGTTTTCTGCAGCCCAGTGTATTGTTATTATCGTAGCATATTGTAAGAGTTGTTATGGAACATAAGAAGTCAGATTCTCTCTATAGACTTGATTATTTGGAAGTGTGTTTGCCTTCGTAACCATCACTTCTATTAACAGCCCGTGGTCCATACGTAAAGCCAAATCTGCCAGTTTCACTTTTGTTTACAATAAAGCTGACTATTAAAAAGTTTCATAGCTTTTTGCTTTTCATATGTGAGCATGGATTTGCAAGTTCTGGGCTTTGAACAGTTGCAAATTCAAGTTCTGGCCTATGAACAGCTCTGATGAATGCTAAAACTATTTTAAAGAAGATGACCTCAAAACCAAGGCAGCATTTTCAGTAAAAATAAACTTGATAGGGGAAGTGATGAAAGGTTGGCTACAATGATGGTAGAATCAACCAGTCTGACTTTATGTTGGAAAAATGGGAGGTCAAGGGGAACCTATGCAGGTGGTGGAAAGCATATTAGATGTTAAAAGCAGGTTTTAACTAGCTTAAGCTTATTTAACAATAAAGTTTGACTACTGCTGTTGCTTACAGATATGCTTAACTTTTCACATGTGATTAGAGATACTAATTCTGGTGTTCTTCTTATACACATTTTTCTCAAGAACATGGGTAACACGAGTCTTGAAAATCTTCAGAGTAAAAGAACACATGAATTATTTATAGAATCAGTCTCAATTTCTGGGAGCTTAAAGCCTGTAATAAAAACAAACAAAAAACCACCAACAAAAAACAAACCAAAACAACAAAAACCCAACAAAATGACAAAAAAACCCCCAAAAGAGCTATTTTTAGATAACCACTTTCTGCTATATCTCTTCCCCATAATAATTGCTGCTAATGCATTCTACAGCTGTGCATTTGTTGCATTCATAAATGGAAGATGCTTTGTGAACATGAGAAGGCCACATGAAGAGGCTGATTTAGATAAATGAAGTACTGTTCATGGAAAATATAATCTTTCTTTATTCTAATGGCTCCAGGATATTGCATTGTTGTTTTCGCAGATGTCACCTGTAGTGAGACTGTTTACCTATCGTTATCAGATGACTGGAATTAAATCAAACCTATTATGTTAGTAGATTTAGTTCTTTTATGCTGTTGTTCTCTTTCATGCTTTCTTAAGTAAAAGGGAACTGGAGTCACAGAATTTATGGCCTGAATAAAGTAGGAAATAAGTCTGTGCAAAAGGCAAATGCATTCCAAAAATAAAGAAATAAGCTGTTAGTACTTGTTAAGGAATGATAGATGTGTAAACAAGTGACAAGGGAAAGCAGGTGAAGAAGCTGCAGCTCATTTTGAGCCTCAGGACTGTCAGTAAATGATGAAATTGCATTTTTTTAATATAATGCAGATTCTGTCATGCTGTAGGATTTTGCAAGTGCTCTACCAAGATTTTTTTGGTGTGTGTTCTTGCCTGTAAATACTGAAAGCTGCACTATTTCTATTTTCCTTTTGATCTTAATGCCTAATAAAAAAATAAAATACTGACTATAAAAACTGCTTTTGCATAATAGGCAATTTTAAATTCTTAGAAAGCTATCTTCTCCACATAGCTTACAAATTGGTTTGGTTGCTTTGATCTCTGAGGACTCAGCTTCATGTTGCATTGGTGCACTTTTGTGCCACTGCAATTCTGCTGAACGTAGTGCAGTCAGTATTGGCAGGAAGCCAATACTAACTTGGGGGCTAACACCTGTATGTGTGTCCTCATTCTGGTTTGTGTCCTTTCATGGAGCTTTTTGTGTTAAATTTATTTCATAGAATCATAAAATGGTTTGGGTGGAAGGCATCTTTAAAGGTCTTCTACTCCAGCCCCCTGCAGTAAGCAGGGACACCTTTTATTAGATGAGGTTGCTCAACCTGATGTTAGACGTTTTTTCCAGGGAACAGGCATCTACCACACCTCCAGGCAACCTGTTTCACCGTTTCACCACCCTCATTGTAAAAAATTTCTTCCTTATATCTAGTCTAAAAGTTAGCATAAAAATTACTTGTACCTAGTCTAGCTACTGGAAGACACTTAAACCAGCTATGTAACCAGCAATTTTCCCTGAGTGAAGGTACAGTTTTAATCATTTAGATCCACCCCATACTTAAGTGAGAGTTTTAGGTACTGTAAGAGTCTTTCAGTAATCTGAACCTGAGGCTTCCCACTCCAAGGAAATAAAATATTGTGATGTTAGCCAGTTACCTCAAGGTGATCCTTCACATGACTCCAGACAGTTAAAACCAAATAAATTACATATTTGCAGCATCACATGTAATCAAATAATTGAGTTACAAATGTTTACAGGGACAAAGGGAACAGAATGAAAGAGAAAGCAGGAGTCATTTAAACTAATTTTTAAGTGATTTTTTTTTTCTATTAAACAGTATCAAGGATTGGCTGGAAGAAGCACTAATGAGGTATTGCAGCTCTACTCTGCTCGTGGTCATCAGCAGAGGAGTTATGTTTTAACCCAACTGCATGGAGCAATAAAGGTAAAGACATTTAGTAATAATGTAGGCATAATCTAACATGGGTATCAAATACAGTAAAGCTCACAAAATGGTCAGATATGAATCTGATTTATGGCTTTATTGTGCTCACTGCAGTACTTGCAGTGAAGTATATCAGTGTTTGAGTTAGCTTAAAACTTAGTGATTTTGCTGCAATAAGGTTCAAAGTCACCTGAGAAGCAGATAAATGTGGCTGCTGCTGAGCTCCAGGATCTTATGCACAGGCTGCCATCAACACCCAGGCTAAATATTTTTTTAATCAGAACCTTACAGTCTCTCATCTGATTATGATACAGGCATCCTCTAAACCCAAATAATTGTGATATACTTTAGCCAGGTAGGCAGATCCTTTAAATAAAAGCATTGGAGAGCTCGATTGATTTTACTAAGACTTCTGTTCTCGTGACCTCACTGTGCTAGTTTGAGGCTAATTGAAATATTTTAATGAGAGAAATTAGGTCATTGTTTGTGAAAAGAAAATAATAATGAAGTCTATATCACTCATTTTTTATCCCTCTGAGTTTGCTGAGATGGATAAAAAGCCAAATGGTAAACAATTTGTCCCACTGTGTTCTGGAACACTGCTTCTATTCACTTCCTCTTCACTCTGATTTTCCACTAATAAATAATAAGTAAGCTTTGCTGGCTTGTTGTTTTTGTTTCTGCTTGGGAAGGGATATAAAGAGAGGTAGGGAGTTTGGATTTCTGTATTATTTCTAATTTGTTTATAATTGTGAATATTTTGTGTATATATGCTTGTAAAGTTTGCTTTGCTGTAAATATAGCTTTATCTTACTTCCAAGCCCTCTGAGCTAGTCTGGTAAATTTCAGTGGGGGGGATGTGGGGGGTGGGTGAAAGTTCCTAACCCACCACAGTCACAAAAGGGAATAGTCTACTTTATGCTCACTTAGTTTCTCACTATTTTGCGTCAGAGACTCAAACTGTTCTCCCAGTACCAGTAACAAAATAGTTCCCTTTGAAGTACTTATTCCTTAAGTTACTCAGTGGGAAAGTGGGTTCCTTTTAGTGACACTAGCAAATGTCAGCTTTTCTGAGGGCATCACTGAATGCCTACATAAAAGGTCTGAAAAGTATCTTAGGAAAGAAGATCCTTAACAATCGATGCAGCTTAAGATCCTTAACAGTTGATGCAGCTTAGTTGTAGCATAGTTGGACTAGTTGACCATTATAGATCCCTTCCAACTGAACTATTTTATGCTTACTATGGTGATTTTGCTCAGTAAATTTTGCAGCGGTGTCTTGCATTTTAGGACAGCTAGACTGGCAGAACTGATTTGGGGAGCAATGCCAGTACATTGAGATGGTTTAATATTAGAGATCAATGACTGTTAGGAGAGAGCAAAGCTCTCCAAATAAAAGTCTAGGTGATCGAGTAATCCTGTACCCTTAATTTCTCTTAATAACCTCCCTTAATAACCTCCAAATTTCTCCTAGTTATATTCTGTGGCTTTTGGGAGTGAGAAATGCAGTGATTTTTCTCCCTTTGGTTTAGATTATTGTCTTATAATTTAAACTAGTACCACATTTGGAAAAATAAAAAGGCCACAGAATATGTGACACTGTATCAGGCTGACTAATAAAACTTCACAGTGCTTCTGTGAGATAAGGTAGTGTTAAGCTCATCTTACAGAGGGATTTACAGATAAGTTCCAAGACGTCAATGTCAAAGAGTCTACTGATCCTAAAGTCAGATCAATTTGGTTTTACTTTATTTGGACTTTCAAGTTAATGTAAGCTGTTCTTAAAAACACTTTAAAATCTCCTGAGGCATGTTATGCTGAATTACACCCATAATATAACAGTAAGGTTTGTGACATTTCAAAATACATCTGTTCTCATAGGAAGGCATAGAGCTGGCTTACTTAAAAACTGGCTCCAAGTGAAGCTTATCAAATACCTCCTGATCGAATTGTGGAAAATGAATGCAATAAGTGATATATGGAACACAAATTTTCCTTGCTAATTCTACATACGTCTTATAAATGGACAGAATGTGTGCATGTTCACACACATCTGTGTTTGATGAAATAAGAAAGAGAATCGGTTGTACTTGAAGCAGTATTCACAGGATCAGAGGATGTTACAAGTTGGAAGGGACCTCCATTGATCATCGAGTCCAACCCTCCTGCCAGAGCAGGACCATAGAATCTAGCACAGGTCACACATGAATGCATCCAGATGGGTCCTGAAAGTCTCCAGAGGACACTGGGGACCCTGTTCCAGTGCTCTGTGACCCTTACAGTAAAAAATTTCTTTCTCACGTTGAGGTAGAACTTCCCGTGCTGCAGTTTGTATGCATTACACCTTATCCTGTGACAGGACACAGTTAAGAAGAGTTTGTCTCCTCTCTCTTGACACCCAGCCCTCACATATTTGTAAACATCTATTAGATCCCCTCTAAGTCTTCTCTTCACCAGACCAAAAAGTCCTAGGTCCCTCAGCCTCTCCTAACAGGGCAGTGCTCCAGCCCCTTAATCATCTCTGTAGCCCTCTGTTAGACTCTTTTGAGTGATCCCTGTCCCTCCTGAACTGGACAGCCCAAAACTTAATGCAATATTCCAGATGAGGTCTCACCAGGGAAGAATGGAGCGGGAGCAGAACTTCCTTTAATCTGCTGGCCACACTTCTCTTAATGCACCCCAGCATCCCACTGGCCTTCTTGGCTACAAGGGCACATCGCTGTTGTGGTCAAAGTATGCTCTGTAAGATAGGGATCCATAACATATTGGTGAAGTCTTTAGGATTCTTCTTTAAACATGCTAAAAGATACATTCCTGAAGACTTCCTTTCATCAAGCAGAGGGTTCTTCCTGACTGAGAATTCACCATAATTGTGTTACGCTGATTCTTCCCTAACTGCTGGGTTTGTATCTTTATAACATTTTTTTTTCCTTCTTACTGAGAAGAGGCTTAAACAAGACCTGAAGAGTCTCCATTCATTTGCTCTTGAGCTTTCAAAAGACTTTCAGCGTCAAAGCAAGACTTATCTTTACCAAGTTTTGACAGCAGTCCAAGGGATACAGATGCAAAATGAAGCAATGCAAAGTAAGGCTCATTGCACTTGCCTGTCAAACATGTAACATCCACAGCGTTACCAACATTAAAAGGCTGAGTTTGATTTTTGAGGAATGTAACACTGAAATTGTAGCATGTGTTTTTGGTTTGACATTAGATCATCAAGGACTTCTGATGTTTGAGAATGAAAGTAACTCTGCAGAGATTATGACTGGTAATTTGGTTTTAGCTTTTGTGTTGAATGCCCCTGCTACTAGACTGCTGCTGTGCATTGGCTCAGCTGTAACTTTTTTTTAATCTGAAGTTCTCAGGCTTGTTATCTTGTCTGGTTTAGAATAGCTGACTAAAGAATGTGTTGGTTAGCTGAAATTTATCTGAAAATTAGAACACTTTGGATTTTAAACATTTCTCTGTGTTTTACAGAGAAATTTCACTTCTAAATCAAAACCAGTTCCACTTGCTGGACTTCAAGTGCTAACAGCACATGAACTACTGTTTTGGAATTCAGGTGTACATGTAAAGCAGACCCTGCAGTGCACTGGCCCTCTCTGCCCTCATCAATGCTTTTGTCCTACACTTGAATTTCCTGTCATGGATCTCTGCACCTGCTTTCAATGTCCTTGATTCTGACTGAACTCCTACCAGACCTGAGAAGCACATGACACATACAGAGCTTACACTGTTTGAATCTCAGCAGCCTGATGAGCTAACAACAAATATGTCCATGTGCTTCCATTTAAAAGCTACATTTTCTCCTGCTTTTCATTTTGGTTGGAGTATTTAATTTTCAGATTGGTTTGATTCCGATGGAAGAACTCAACAAACAGCATTCTTAATGTTGGATGTTTGAAGAACATGTTCCTGCATGTTATGTACTTAGTGATCAAAATTGATTTGATTACAGTATGTGCAGAGAAAATGCTGAATCAAGCTTCTGTCCTTAAAACACAAAATTGACCCCAGATAAAGTGTATATTTCCTTTATTGAAGCAGGGGGCTAGATGAACAGATAGGAGGCTGGATTTGGCACTTGAGCTATTGTGGTGTAGATAAATAGTAAGTATTCCTTATGAGGCCTTGCAAATTCCTGTTGGTTGTTCTCAATTTGCACTTCATGCTGAGTTGTTCTACAAAATCATAGCTGGGAGAAGCTTCCTTGTCTGTAACAAAACAGTGTCTTGGTACTTAGCTGGATGACCTATGATTTAACTTTGCCAATTTTTCAGTTCTCTGTCAAATGTTTTGGAGGGAGATTATATTGATAAGGTTAAATATGACAGAACTGCCATCTTTAAGTTACATATAATCTTTTGTAAACAGGAAAGCCAAAGTATATATTCTGGAGACAATATATGTTATCACTTTGATAATAAAACAGATTGAAAATGAAGAATAGAATTAGAGAAGAATTCAAGTAATTTCAAGTCTCTACTCGACATAAGGCAAACTGTAAAATTCTCCTGTAATAAGTGAATAGTCCCCTGCTTAGAAATATTTATTTATAGTCTAAAACCCCACATTTACAGTCTGAAACCCCACATTTTCCACTGAGATTTAAATAGTAGCAATTCCTAAGAGAGAGAAGTGCTCATTATTCTTCTTGTTATAGGATTCTTTTCCTCCTAAACAAAGCTGCTACTATTTTAGCAAAAAAAAACCCTGCTGGCCATCTGACTGCAAATGATACTACTGAGCAAATGCAGAAATTCAGCAGATACCTGGAAGAGTAGGATTTTTTTAAAAATTAAGGTGATTCTTTAGATTGCTTCACTATGCAGGTATTATCAGAAAGAGGAAATGAGTATCTGTGCACGCAAGAAATTTTCAGAGAGGGGAAATCACTGTTTTCACTGCTTGATAAAGTGGCAGGCACAAAGAAGCAAACTCTGTCAGAGAGTATGTGACAGAGGAGTTGCTGCAAGTTACTAAAATATTTTGAGAAGGCTTCTGCAGCCCAGCAGATACCCTTACAGATACCCTGACAGATATCCTTAGCAGTTCCAGGACATTTTGCCTCTGGGGTGGAGAAGCAGAAAAACTGGGTAAGGTGCTTGTTTCCCACTTTGCCAATATTCTATAGGCATGGCCATGCTATGCCTATGGCACCTACATGCTGTGCTCCTCATGGAGAAAGCTGAGTTCTGCTGATGACTTGTATTTGTGGAATGTGAACTACCATAATTTTTTTCCCTGTTAACTCACAGCAATCTCACCAGCTCAGCTACCTTTGATTTTGGAAAGTCTTTCCTTCTTAGAGTACGATAGAGGAGGAGGAGAGGCAGCTTAGATCCAGCAACAGAAATATTGCAGCAGCCCAAAGAATTATGTTATTCCCCAGGATATAGAATACAGGTGAATTCAAAAGAAGTTTTGAAAGTAAACCATGATAGCTGATTACCCTAGAAAGTCCTGGTCAGTTTTACCTTCTTTTGAAACTAAAATCTAGTATGGAAAGAATCATTAAAGACTCCAGGAACCTATGGGGTCAGCTTCACATCCATCTCTGTGATAGGCTGTGCTAGATTATGCCCTTCCTGTTGCTCATGCCCCCACCATGGACCTTTCCATTATTATATAAGTGTGTGAGCACACAAAAAACAGGTATGGGAACTGATCTAGGACAGAAATTACTCAACAAGAAGGATTGCATTTAGACCACCACATGACCATGAAAACAGTTGTGCAAGCTCAGCAGAAGGTCTGGTGCAGCACTGAATGGGAAGGAATGAAAAGCTTCTCAACCAGGACTGTCAGAGAAATGTTACAATCCTGAACATCTTTGCAAGCCATAACTCCTCTACAACTGTTAGTCTGACTGTTAATGAAGATCCTAACTGTGCTCAGTGACATTTAAACAGAAAAAAAAAATCATTCCCAGCTCCCAGAAAGTTTTCATATAGATTAATGAGATGAGCAAGGCTTGGGGGAAAGGAATGTCAGTGACTACTTCTTGAATAATGAAGAGTGGGTTATTAGTATTTTAAAACAGATGTACTCAGTGGCTTCCCAGAGATTATGGATGAAAATGGAACTCAAGAGCTTGCAGAAGATGCCAAGCAGAAAACTAGGAAAATGTTAAATAAGTGTTTATAGCTCCGCTTTCAGAAAAATTAAAAGTTCAGAAATAATATATATACATTAGAAAACTTGCTCTGTGTAGCTTCTGCTCAAGAAGTTTTTCTGTGCTGCACTTAAAGCTTTACAGAAGATAGGTATTAAAAATGATGGGTCCCTCTTGCAAACATCAAAGCACTGTCCGCTAACTGCAGCAATCTGACTCATTTTCTAGAGATTGCAGTCCTTCACCTATCTACTTTAAAGCTGTGGGATTAAACTAGAAAGCCCCAAGGCTCATTTCTGTTTTTACAGTCTTCTTCACCATGGAAGGCATGGAAAAATCCTAAAAAAGTAGGGCCTAAGTTAACTGAAACTGGATCCATAATGACCACTAGGCTTCTCAGAGTCCTCTTGAAGAGACCACTTAAAAGTTGAAACAAACCAGTAATTTTAGGTTTTTTTTTTCTCTCAGTAATAGAATAGAATAGAAAGAATATAATAGAATAGCATAGAATCAGCCAGGTTGGAAGACCTCATCCAGTCCAACCTATCACCCGGCCCTATCTGATGGCACTAAGTGCTCCATTCAGTCTTTTCTTGAACACCTCTAGGGACGGCGACTCCACCAGCTCCCTGGGCAGCCCATTCCAATGGCAAATCACTCTCTCTTTGAAGAACTTTGTCCTAATATCCAACCTATACCTCCCCCAGAACAACTTGAGAAGAACTGGGAGAAGAGACCAACCGCCATCTTGCTACGACCTCTCTTTAGGTAGTTGCAGACAGCAATGAGGTCACTCCTGAGCCTCCTCTTTTCCAGGCTAAACAACCCCAGCTTCCTCAGCCTCTCCTCATAGTTCTTGTGCTCCAGGCCCCTCACCAGCTTCATCACCCTTCTCTGGACATGTTCCAGTACCTCAATACCTCTCTTGAATTGAGGGGCCCAGAACTGGACTCAGTACTCAAGGTGTGGCCTGGCCAGTGCCAAGTACAGGGGAAAGATAATCTCCCTTGTCCTGTTGGCCACACTATTCCTGATACAGGCCAGGATACCATTGGCTTTCCTGGCCATCTGGGCACATTGCTGGCTCATGTTCAGCCTACCAGCACCCCCAGGTCCCTCTCTGCCTGGCTGCTCTCCAGCCACTCTGTCCCCAGCCTGTAGCTCTGCCTGGTGTTGTTGTGGCCAGAGTGTAGAACCCTGCACTTAGCCTTGTTAAATCTCATCCCATTGGCCTCTGCCCACCCATCCAGCCTGTCAAGGACCCTCTGCAGGGCCCTCCTACCCTCCAACAGATTGATACCTGCTCCTAGCTTGGTGTCATCTGCAAACTTACTGATGATGGACTCAATCCCTTTGTGCAGGTCATCAATAAAGATATTGAACAGGATGGGGCCCAGCACTGATCCCTGGGGCACACCACTAGTGACTGGTCACCAACTGGATGTGGCACCATTCACCACCACTCTGTGGGCCCAGCCCTCCAGCCAGTTCTTGACCCATTTCAGAGTGGATCTGTCCAAGCCACGAGCTGCCAGCTTTGCCAGGAGCTTATTGTGGCACACGGTGTCAAAAAAGACTGGAAGAATGGAAAATTACCACCCCTAGCCCCTATTTACTGCTTTAATGATTATTCAGGAAAATTCAAGAACTGAAAGTGTGTATGCACAAGTTTATAAATTAAGATATTATAGAAATAACTTTTTTTAAAAATTGATTCCAAGCTCATAGTTTGAAAAATACTGTGGTATTAGGGATTAGTGCATCTAAAAAACACTTTTGACAATTTGTTTTAACATATTTGCATGTGGATATCCAATTCAAGATATACTAGTCTTGTAACTGGTGTTACTCCACATACAGGATGCAAGAAAAGGATTTTTCTTATTGAAATATCTAGGCCTTGATTCTTAGACTTTTATTCCCCAACTATTGACATCATGTTTCCCCTACACTTGTTGAAGAACATTATGAGCTGGAGGCAAACAGTATGGGTATAACAAAAATAATATCTGAGGAATCTCTAGTGCAGACAAATGTCCCTTGAAATTACCTGATTTTAATATATAGCAGAGAGCATAAATCATATGTGTGACATGCTGAGATTTTAAGCATGTTGCTTCCTTTGTGAGGTAGCACATACTGAGGCTCAGCTCTCAAATCCTGATTTTGACTGCCTGATGATCTACATATTCAAACTGCTCACTAATTGCTCTGTGATTGATTTCCCACTGGAGTTCCTAAATGTTTGCATTTGACACAATTTTCCAGTCACATCGTGTGCCTCCTAGGCTGTATGCTTTCTCTAAGGCTGCATCAGTGTTAATGTATTAGGGCTGAAATAAACTTACTTGGTTTAGAAGGTTTTTACAACACCCTGTATTGCGCTCCGTGGTTTTGTGAAGGAGACTCTCTTGGGTTCAAAAGATCAGTCTTTTTTATGAAATCATACTCATAAAGTTCAAGTACCTGTATTAAAGGGGAACTTTATTGCTGTTTTACAGGATTAGCAGAGCTGTAAATGAGGCGGAGGATGAATGGTAAATTAGCTTCTTGCAAAGTTAGCTGACATGAATCTAATGTGCAGATATGTCACGAGCCTTTCAAGTGAGAGCCCCATCCAGTAGCAGGTTACTTCAAGTTGAAGTTTCAGGCTTCACTGACAGATAATATTACTCTAACTAAACTGACAGATTTGAACTGCCTTTAAATATCTTGTATTTTTTACTGATTTTCAGGATTTATACCTGTGGTAATTATCTGTAACTGCATAGCCATTTGATTGCTTGACATCTGATGGGATTTTTCAGAGATGTCTAGTAAATCAGCAACTAAACCTCCTAGTTAAAGTTTGATAGAATTTTAAAAGGTTTGTGCTTGTGTTTTATGAGGTATTACTGGAAAAAATAATTTTGTAAAGTTTAGTTCTTTGAAACAGCTCTCTTCTAGTGTTTCAGATAAAAGCTTTTGATCTTGAGCAGACTCTACAAGAGGTGACAGAGAGATATGAGAAAGAAAAGCAGAAGAGGAGAGCTCTGCATAACAGTTTAATTGTAAGTGTATTTAATGACAGAATATTTTCTGACTTTGTTGTAATTATGCCCATTGTTTCCTCACCCATGAAGCTAAGGCTTTTCATGAATGTATCTTCTCTCCCAACTGTCTATATATGGTGCATTTCTTTGCTGAAGTACATTTGTCTTACAACAAGAATGTTTTTTACACAAGCATCTTCCAAATGCACTCATGCAACATACTGCTGTAAGAAGTAGCATCAATTTTGAAGAGTGGACAAAAATTGACTTTCTTCATCCTCTTCTTTAAATCTGCGGATTCTGAAATTGTCCTAGAATTCTTAAAATTATCAATTCAAAATTGCAAAATGGTTGCCTTAATTCTCCAGCTATGTCTAGCTGTATCCTGCTGAGCCATTAGTGATGGCTCATTTGGGATTACTATTTTCACTTTAACTTTTGCTCCTGACCCTCCCAGATGACTAATTTTGGGTTGCCTGTTTCAGGATCTGATTTTTAAAAGTGCAAACCTCCTTCAAGCAAGACTCTTCTACTTGGGAAATGAAAGCTATTTGCTAAAAAGTACTTAACTTCCAAACTCTGCCTTGTTTTTGCAGTTTACTGCAAGGGTACTCCCCAGGGCAGTGAGGATTTAATACCAAAGACCACTTGTCATCACAGGCAAGCTGTTTTCCCTGATAAAAGATGGGGACTGATCACCAACAATTAGGGAGATAAAACACTAGGTTAGGTAAACTATAATCTGCATATAAAAATCAGTTACTGGTTTTTTAGTCATGTATGAACACACAGTGCAGAAGAAAAGATACAAAATGTTTTACATTCCACAACTACATCAGGGCTGGTGAAAGAGAAATGAAGAGTGTAATCTTGTCTATTGACTTAACAATGACACTGATGAGTCTGAAGAAGCTCAAGGGGATGCAGCCTGAAGAGGGAAAAATAACTCGAACTGAAAGTCTTGTTTCCTTGTGTAGACTGGAGAGGGCTACATCATTCCAGAGCTCTGAAGAGCTCCTGCTTCCTCAACTGCTTTCTCCTAACTTCCCAATGCAAATGAAATTATATCGATACTTTTTCTCTCTACAAAGTCTAAGACTTGATTTTGTAAAGAGCTGCTTTCATATATGTTCATGTCTCCTTCACAAATTCCAGTGTATTTGTCCTCTCCAGTAGTTTGTGTTCAATAAATCTTAATATTGTAACTCTAGGAACTGAGAGGAAATATCAGAGTCCACTGCAGGATCCGACCATTACTACCTTTTGATGCTGCTGGGCATTCGTTATCTCAGGACGGGTAATTTATTTTGGCTTTGTTAGAACTCAGCTGAATCCTAATAATTATAAAGATAAAACAGTAGCTATATGTATATGAGAACAACTCTGTTCATGATTTTTCTGGGTTTGTGTGTGTGGGAAGATGATGGTGTTAGAAAAACTTTTCTTTCTCCTGCTTGTCTTTTCTCTCCCCTTGTCTACAAGTATGTACAAAACCATAGCTGCTCTGCCAAGCCATGGATAATCCTTGGCTTCATAGAAGTAACACAGCTGCAATCAGTTTAGAATGTATTCACCATCCTATACAAATTCTGGGATATAATAACATAGTAACTGTCAGAAGTCATGGCTTTACAGTTGTTCTTTAACGCTGTAGAACACAGTTGCTGTCAGCACAAACGCTATGTCAGTATAGTTTGGCTATGTATCTCTAACATATAATACACTTACTGTAACTGAAGTGTCAGTATTCCAAGATCCAAAAGGAAAAGAGGGATTAGCTGCAAGTATGTCCTACAACAAGCTGAATTTTCCGTAAGTCACTCAACATGAAAATAAAGGAGGTATTGAAACATAGACATAGAAAGAAGGGGACTAGGTGGGTGGCCTTAGTTTACTTCTGCTGTCTGGTAATTCTAAAAGAGTACATTCAGTGCTTTAAAGTTTATTCATTCTTGGCAAATCTTTAAAAATATATAGAATTGTTTTAACTAAAGCAACTTTAAACATAGCTGACAAAAGGTTACAAGAAGCCTGAAGGGGAAACTTGCATTAATCCATGCTTGATATACCTGGGAAGAAACCCACTTGCTGTTTTTGTTGCTGTACAGAATAATGCAATTAGACTCTGAATTGCAGTGTAAACCAGAATGGACTGGGCCAAACAAGCAATCATTAAGACTAACTTTTATTAATGCATCAAAAAATAATTTAAATAAAATGTAGTTGTAAAGCTATCACTTACTTCAGAACACTTAAATGAATGAATTTTAACACCTTGGCAATCACAGTCAGTTTTTGGACTAGCAATGGATGCCAGACCAGAGACAAACACCTAAAAAGAGAGTTCGTTTTCACTTCAGTGCCCTAAAATGTAAGTCTCTTGTTACATTAGAATGGCTTGCATGTGAATTAATCATGATTTGGTTTGTTCTAAATTTCTCTTTTCAAGCTGATTATTTTGCTTGATTACACTTCAGTTTTTATTCACAATTAACTGTGGTGTTAGTACGTGTATTGGGTACAATACTAATGGCAGTTCTGAAAAGTATTCAGACAATGTGTAGTTGACAGACATTTTGAGCATCGACGGTCCTCAGCTAAATGAAACACTGGTTTGAAAGGTACCTTTTTCCTGTTGGCTTTTTTATTTCTTTTCTCTTACAGGCAAAGAAACTTTTCAGAAAAAGTGACATATGCAGCTGATGATGTGAGTATTTGATGATGAAATTCAAAAGTAGGAAGGAAAACCAAGAGCTACGTAATGGACAAGAGCATTTTTTTTAAGAATTAGGTATTTTCTTGTCACTCGGTGTCCAGCTTTGATCCCTTGTGGATGCAGCAGCAGGTGATTTGTGCCATTTTCATCCCAACTCTTTATAGCAATCATCCATGAATTGGAGGTTGTGTCTTTGCAGTGCTGAAATTACTGCAGATTTTATGCAATTGGTATTTGCTGTAATGATTCCTAAAATTATGCCAAGCTTTTAAAATGTTATTATTGCCACACAACTAATGCATTAGGAGAGAAATACACTATCTCATAAATCACAACAGCCTGTTTGGTACTGCAGTCAAGCAGGCTAAAGTGTCTGTCAGAGGAGGGACATTGAGGCTACTAATCCAGATCACATTCCAGCATTAATTGAGGCCATTACCAAGACCCTAAATTTTAAAAGGCACAGTAGCATCAGCTAGGGCCAAACTATTAACCTGAGTTTTCATTTGCTTAGCCACCATAGTTCTTGGTTGTTTGGTCACTGTTGCTTACATGGTGATCAGCCAAATTCTGTTTGTAGTATAATGCTTGAAATATTTCTGAAGCAACCTATAGTATGATATGCATTTAAATCTCCCAAATTATAACTTCATTAGGCAGCTCTCACTTGCATAAAACGGATACTTACATGTACATATATATGTATATGCAATTAGAAAACTAATGAAGCTCACAAATATTCAGCTAAGAAAGAACAAATATGTCAGGAGGTAAAATTGAGGCTTCGTAATGGTAAATGCAGCATTCTGGATGCCATTTATTGTATTATAAAATGCTGTGACCATTTCTGACCTCTTACATTTTATTGTTTAAAGATGAAGTTAGATATTTAGATGTTTTATTATTTCTTATAGATATAGCTACTGTAATATATCTATTTATTATAGGCAAAGCAGTGTCTGCTTGCTTATGCCAATTCATGAATTTTAGTTTGTATGAAATAGTGACTTTCAATACACTAACCTGTTCTCATGTTTAAAAGTCCTTGTAAAATATTCCAGGAAAATAGGTGTATGTGTGGACTTGATTGAAAGTGAAACTTGAAAGGTACAAATTTCCTGTTTTTTGAAAAATCAGCATTGACTAGAATGTTTTATTGGCTTGCACTGATATTTATTTGCTTAAAATGCATTGTCGTTTTCATCAAACTCCTTGAGTATTTGTGTTAGTTTCATGAATTGTTATGAATTATTTCTTTTAAGAAATAAAATATTTTTTTTTACAGTATCCAAGTTCATTAGGGAGGATAGAAGTACCAACTCACTTTTTAGTCTAAACTGACAGCTTTTTGTAGTCTTTACTTTTGTTTGAAACAAACAGTGTTTATTGCTTCCTTATTTTGCTTTTAACAACTGAAGATGTTATTTTGATTGATATGCAAATTTCAGGTAAAATTATGGGGTATGGTATGTTATTGAGCTTTTAGTTGCCACACAGTCAAAGCTCATATTTCTGGAAAGAAGTTAACTACTATTCAGAAAAATATTTATGATTTAAAGGAAATTTTAGACTAAGGTGAAGGAAGACTCTGACATAGGTGCTGAGTTTATTAATGATTAATGGTTGAATTAACAGCTTTTTCCCTGAAAATACTTCATATGTGTAACATAAACAGGCAGTTATCTGCCGTGATCATTTTAGAGCTAATTACATGCCATGATCATTTTAGAGCTAATGAGTGTTAGAGAGCAGAGCTGCGTTTGAGAACCAGTCACAACAGAGTCTGGCATACATATTGGATATTCTGGACATACTTCAGCTTGACGTTGTTCGTGGATTGGACTGGAGCTCTACTAATATGCTTATCTGTTTCATCTGTGCTACAACTTCATTGTTACAACCAGGAGAGGGAAAACATCTGTATCGTAGTGAAAGACCACAAAAGAAATGGCAGTATAAAGTAGCTATGCTTCTCTTCTGCCAGAAGCTGTGTTAAGACTTCCTCCACACTTGTCTGTAGAAAGGCAGAACTGACACTTGGAGAGAATGGTTGTGTATTTTTGTGTGTGCATGTGACAGACTACATGAATTCCATTTAATCTTTAGCGTTTGTTTTTTTTTTTTGCTTAGAGATTCATATACTTTTTCAAGTGATGTGATATTGTCTATAATCTTGATTATCTCGCCTAGGGAATCATTATTCCAAGTCTCAAAAAGGCTTAGGATTTTACCAGATGTACAGAGGAGTATTTAATTTTAGGGTTTGAGCTACTTTAATATTTTTGAAGTTTTCTTTCTGCTTTCCTGCATGTGTCCAGCTCCTCAGCATAATAGTCACAAGTACCTGAACCTTTGTCTTGAAGCTTGTTGTGCAATAATTATAGAGTGTGAGTACAGACTACATATCAGGTTGAATTACTCCACTTAAATGAGGACACTGAACAGCACTGCTGTTGTCATTACCTGATAAAATGAGTAGTTGTACTGAATGGTCGGATTCTTGGTGATCAGTTAAACTTTAAATGTGTTTGTCTGTCTCATAACTGCACAGGCACTGGGGGCATCTGCCCTAGCCTGTGTTTGTTTGAATATGAGTTCCTCAGGCACAGGGCAAAGAAACTGCCTGCTTCTAGGGGATGGCAAAGAGGCTGCTCTGAATATCAGGGGAGTTGCAACATGTTGGCTCTATCCTCAACACTGAACTGGGAAAACATGAATTAACACAGCCAGGGCCCTCCTTTTCTTTGGAAATAATTTTGTAATAGATCAGCAGTTGGAGACATTACTGCTCCCCAGTTGCTTATCCTTATCCTCAGCTAGAAATTTCTTCCCCTGGTGCTTACCCAGTACAGGAAATCTTTCAAGCTGTCCACATCAGCCTTCAGTGCTATGTCAGCTGGTTGCACTGAAGCTGACAGTGAAACACGAGGTGCAGTCACAGTCTCTCTTGCACTGGCTCTGCTGTAGAATAAGTCTTTGGACTACCTTCAGTAGGTATGCAGTAACAAGTTACAAGAAATTATAATTATCACAACTGGATTATGTGATCATGATCATATCTATATCCACTTTTTCATATAATTAATTTAAAATTATTTCTTTTACTGAATTTCACTTACTGAACAGCTCCCAAGGCTTGGGGAATCAGGCTTGGGTGTCAAGACAGATGATGAATATTTAGGAAGTATCCTTTTGTCATTTCCATGATTCATATTGCCCTGAAAGAAATCAGACTGGGAGTATTCAGTAACTCTGGGGCAAAAAAATTTTCTTCATTGTTCATGTGAGAAAGCTGTATAGATTTTATGAGCGTTATTGACAAGGAAACCTGATGAGACTCTGTAGCAGTGGTGGATATGTCAGGCCTTACTGTCTTCTGAGAAAGGAAGGTCATTACCAATATGCATACAAGACTTCTGTCTATTAACAATTCTTTAGTTTTGGTGTTATGCAAACAGAGTTTTTTCTGACTTTAGGGAAAGCTGGACTGAATCAGAAACATATTCCATAATAATGTATCCTTTATTTCCACCCCCCCCCCCCCCCCCCCCTT
>VWZI01006872.1:120279-218311 GCA_013396835.1 Psilopogon haemacephalus
CCTCTTTTCCTTCCCAGAGAGCCTGATGGTATTTCTGTGTCAAGCCATTTTGTAGCCAAATGTTTTACTCACATCTGTCCTGCTGCTAGATTTGCCAATATTGGGATGGGCAACAGCTCATTCTGTAGTGCGAATGTTATCTTCACTATGTTCATAATGATACATTGCCTTCTCCAAAGAAGGAAATACTCGTAAATTGAAAACAAGAAATTTGGTTTTTCTTAGCCATTTGCATACCGGACACACTGGTATTTAGTAATTATTTTCTCAGATCTTTGCAACCTCAGTCTGTGGCAATAGTCATTTGAAGGCCATTACTTCAGCACTCCAAGCCACTTGCCTGAAGGGCAGTAGGGACTTCAGCTCTCCCATCAAATGCAGCAATGTAACCTCACGTTAGTAAGCAAGGAAACCTCCTTGAATCAGATGAACTATTTTGTGTGCTAGTGAGCTTCCATCCAAATTGTCATAAACCCCTTTATTTTTTTCTTTATGTTTCTCTGCATTTCAGCAGCATAAGCTGTGAAGAGCAGAAGAGCACAGAAGTTATGTAAGGCATGCCAGACTGCTGTGATTACACTCCAGTGATAGTTAAAGAGCTGCTTACATATCTGCCACTTACAAAACTACTATATAATTAGTCTGGAAAGTGAATTCCTGCTAAAGAAGGGCCTTGAACTTCATGATCCTTAAGTACTGCCACCACCTGGAATGTTAGAAATGATAATTTTTCTCTGTGTGTGTATGTGCCTATGATGCTAACTGTAAAGTACTTTGGTTTCTCTTAGGAAACTGTCCTTGTAAAGTGTAGCCGCCCTGGCCATGCATCGATAAACAAGACTTTTCAGTTTGAGAGGTGAGTAGCCCTGTGTAGCAATTTGGATTGCTGGAAGATTTGTATAGTGAAGACTAATTTTTAGCATTCATTGGTTAGAGGTAATGTTCTTTTATTTATTTACTTGGTTGGTTATTTATTTATTTATTTATGTGGTACTCATGTTCTTCCCAGGACAGAATAATGCACTTCAGGATACAGATGACACAGTTTGCCTTCTCAAGTTAAGACTACTGATATCACTGTGTATTGACTTCTGTGACCCTCTTCACAGTCTGAGTAGCTGTCAGGATCCTTAAAACATTCTGAGAGATAGCAAAATGTTATCCACATTTTAAAGATACAAGGGCTTGAGGTGGATTTTCTGACTTAAGCATTAGGCATACAGCTTGACTGATGCAGAGACTGGACCAAGGACTTGCAAGACTTGTTTTTTCAGCTGTGCTACTTCTAACTTAGAGTTAAAATGTCTTGAACCTAGAAAGCCATATAGAGTAGTGCTAGCAGTTAGCTTTAGTGCTGTAGTGGGTTTGCAGTGACCTGCCCCCCCGCCTTTTAAAACCCCGGCTAAAACTCAGAAAAACACACTGGAAGTTAATAAATGAAGCTATATATTTACAGCAATGCAAATATACAAGCAAATATTTACAAGATATAACAGATATTTACAGAAATATACAGTAAAAAAGGGTAATACACACCACACCCCTCCCGGAGACCAAAATCCCCAGAAGAGGGTAACCAGAACCCCCTACCACCTTTCCCTCCTTCCCCCAGCTTTATCTCACCACTTGATGATGCTGCAGATAAGCTGAAGATCAGAGAGATTTAGTGGTAGGAGAAAAAGGTTAGTAGGTTTAGTGATTCTAACTCTGAATTAGTTCAAAGGCAGAAAAACAAAGGAAAAAAGCTGCCGTAGCCAGCACAGACCCAAGCCAGACTGGCCCNAAATCATTACTCACTGAGGTAAAGGCTGTAGTTTGAGTACTTTCCTTATTAGATGCTTGAGAATCAACACAGATGAGAGATTTTGAATGCATTGGCTGTGGTAAGGGTTTTAATTGATGTTTATGTCTTATGAGACATCAGCAAGTCAGGCTGCAAGACAGAAATCTGCAGTCAGGCTGAAAGGTACCTTATAGAATCGTAGAATGGTTTAGGTTGGAAGGGACCTCAAAAATCATCTAGTTCCAACTCCCCACCATAGACAACTCTTTTAGAATGAAGCTGACCTGGACTTCTGAAAACAAGAATGAAGAATTGAATTAATGCAGATGAGATCTTCCTAAATGAGGAAATACAAAATTTTTCCCTATGCCTTTTTTCCTAATGGGAACTTTGCATCTTTATGCTGCAATGACTCCTACAGTTCCTTGCTTGAAGGCAAAACTTGACTTAAAGTCAAATGTATCTAACATGTCTTTGTTTACACTTAAGATGTGGGCCTGTTCAACCTGAGCTTCTGTAGGTTTGCTAACATTGACAGTTATTTCCTTTTCCTTGAAGCATCCTTCTCAGATACTGCCTCATTCTATGTAGCAAGGCTGGGGACTGCTGTTGTATAAGCCAGCAAACAATTGGAAATTCCTATGATGATATAAATCTTGGGAAAGCTTTAGTGATTCTATAGCTTATAGGACTCCCTTAATACAAGACATACGTGATCTCTCAAAGTACATGGACCCCTTGCATGTCTACTAAGCTACTCAAAGTAATTTCTTCCATCCTCCT
The DNA here is from genome assembly GCA_013396835.1 of Psilopogon haemacephalus. Classification (NCBI taxonomy): domain Eukaryota; kingdom Metazoa; phylum Chordata; class Aves; order Piciformes; family Megalaimidae; genus Psilopogon; species Psilopogon haemacephalus. Next base: position 122,846 of record VWZI01006872.1, read on the forward strand.
GCGATACCTAACACAGTCATACCAGTTAAAATAAATGCAGAATAGTCACAGAATGCTTTGGGTCAGAAGCAACCTCCAAAGGTCCAACCCCCATGCAGCAAGCAGGGTCATCCTCCATTAGATCAGGTTGCCCGGAGCCCAGTCAGCCTAACCTTGAATATCTCCAAAGATGGGGTCTCAGCTACCTCACTGGGCAACCTGTTCCAGCATTCCACCACCCTTATGGTAAAGAACTTCCTCCTCGCATCCAGCCTAGATATGCTCTTCTCTAATTTAAAACCATTGCCTCTCATCCTATCTGTACAGGCCTTTGTAAACAGTCCCTTTCCAGCCTTCTTGTAGGCTGCTGTTTGATCTCACCAAAGTCTTCTCTTCTCCAGTCTGAACAGCTCTAGCTCCCTCAGCCTGTGCTTTTAGGAGAGGTGTTCCAACCCCCTGATCATTTTTTGTGGCCTCCTCTGGACCAGCTCCATCAGGTCCATGTCCTTGTGTTGAGGGCACCAGAGATGGAAACAGTTCTCACCAGAGCAGAGTGGCAGAATCACCTCTCTTGACCTGCTGGCCAAGCTTCTTTTGATGCAGCCTAGGATGCAGTTGGCCTTCTGGGCTGCAAGTGCACACTGTTGGCTCATTTCCAGCTTCCCAACTACCAGAACTCCCAAATTCAACTCTGTAGAGCAACACAGTGAATGGTATTGACTCAGGAAGGACTCCAGAGGTGCTGTGATTCCGGACATATGGTGTAGAGCCTGATAATCAGGAAAAGGGTTAAAAAAATGTAAATCCCCTAAAGAATGCAGCTCTTGGGGAATATTTTTTCAGTGTCTCAGCACAGCTCTTTTTTATAAACAGAAGAGCATATGGTTCTTATGAACTCAAAAATGTTTATTTTTTTTAGCAAAGTTTTATGGAACTAATAAATGTCAAAATATTTTATTTCAGCTCAGGAAGAAAATTCCAGCTTTCAGCATGTTATTCTTTTATAATTTTATTGGCAAATCAGTTAGCAAAATAAAAAAGAAGCTCTGAATTTTCAAGGTGAAATGAACATTAATCACTATACAGGGGCAAGTTTGTCATCATTCTGGTAAAAATACACAGGCTTGTAGAAAGTGATGCTCTAGATGCACTGCATCTCTCACAGCCTCTGGTAGCCAGTTACGTGGATGTCCATGCTTCAGCCACTGCTGTGATTATAGCCAACCTCAAACTATTTAATTTGAGTGCTAGGTGCTAGTAGCATTTGAACCACAGCAGATAAGTAGTGGCAGTAAAGCCCATTTAGACAGTTGAGTAAATATTTGTAGTAGTTACTGTAGCATGAAGCCCTGTGGTTTTCCTCTGAATGGCTACCAGAATCTGAACCTGACATAAATACGATTGTACTACTTAGCAGTGCAAGCACACTACTAAGATTGATTCTAGCCCCAGTTGTGGTTGGTAGCTTCATTAGACAACAGACCTTATCAACAGCAAGTGAGGACAGTATGAATGTTCTCCTTACATTTTTTTATAATGTTTTTTAATGTAGACAACTGCTTAGTCTGGGGGAGAGATGACTGAGTGGGGATCCTACTAATATTCATAAATGCCTGAAGGGTGGGTGTCAAGAAATACTAGTCTCTTTTCAATAGTGTCCTGGTAGGGGACAGGAGGCAATTTATACAAAGTAGAACACAGGAAATTCTGCTTCAACATGAAGAAAAACTTCTTTACTGTAAGGTTGATGGAGCACTGAAACAGGCTGCCCAGAGAGATTGCGGAGTCTTCTTCTCTAGACACTTTCAAGACCTGTCTTAATGTGTTTCTGTGCAACCTGTTCAGGGTGATCCTTCTTTGACAGAGGAGTTGGACTTGATGGTCTTTGGAGTTCCCTTCTAATTCCTACCATTTTATGATTTGGAGACACTTCAATTCATTCAGGAAAAAATATAATTTCAACACATATTGAGTTAGAGGCTCAGTATGGTAGAGTTGGTTGGATAGAGTTAATGGTGGGTTAAGATGGAGGACTTGGCATTTATGAATGTTTCATCAATTACAGATGATAAGCAGAGAAAAGTGTTTGGACATGCTTTTGCTTATTTATATTGCCCTTGCAGATTTGATGTGCAGAGTTTACTGAAGTATATGCATGCAAAGCAAGGATAGAGGACTGCTGTTCAGGGTCTGTGTACTCCCAGTACGAACTGTGCCACATCTCTGTGTATTTTTTGGTTTCTCAGCGTATTATGACAGCACATCAGTGGAATGCAGTATTTGTCCATTTAACCAGACAAGTGCTCCCTTCCTGATTAAGAGAGAATGTGTTTTCATGCAATTTATAATTAGACTATGGAACACATTGACACAGGATGTTACTCCAGGCCAAGAATTCAGCAAGATGCAAAAAGAAACTGGGGGGTTTGCTTGTTTGTTTGTTTTTGTTTTGTTTTAACAGAGAGTCTATTAATATTTTGATTTTTAGACCAGTTTACATCTTTTAAGGATTAGGATGTGGCACACAATGTGATGGTTTGGGAGTTACCCACCCCTCCACAATTTGAAGTCACTCAGACTAGATTCATCTGGCTGGAAGTTAAAGAATGAAGCTTTATATTTACAACTTAGCACAATATACAAACAGATATTTACAATATATCTAACAGATATTTACAGATATATACAGTAAAAAAGGTAATACAGAAACACCACACCCCTCCCAGAGTCCCTAAGAGGGGTTCCCAACCACCTTTCCACCTTCCCCCCACCTCCTAATCTTTCCCAGAAATCTACCTTATGTGCCAGGTAAACAGGGAAGATTGGCCAGGGGTTTAGAAGCAGAAATAGGGTTCCACAGATCCAGCTAGAAACCAAGGAGAGAGAGATCAGACTCTGCAGACAGATGCACAACCTGACCACTCCCTTCCGTAGCATGACACAAAGGAGACACAAGCAGCAGGGATGTTTCAAAGTTGGTAAGTGGGAGAAAGTAGCAGGGATCCAGTGGAGCCCAAGAAAAAGACCTCTCCAGCCAGAGAAGCAGGCAGAAGGATGAGGATGAAGTCAGAGAGCCACATGTGTACTCCTGTGGGTTGTTTCTCCTGCACAGACAACAGTCACTCTCCCAAAAGTAGAGTATTGAGAGTAGGAGTACTAGTTTTAAGTCCCTTAACATAGAAAAGTCATCAAGTCACAAGTTTCATGACAGTGGTTTATTTTCCCTAGTGTGTATTCTTGCATTGTGACAACATAATTATATTTTTTGTTCAGTTAATAATTTTGCTTTGCTTCTCAGAGTTTACAATGCATCAGAGTCTCAAGACACAGTATTTGCAGATGTGGCCCCTTTGCTAACATCTCTGTTGGATGGGTAAGTTAAAAGATGGGAGTAAGAAAGATAAAGGGAAATTGATCTGTTTAAAAAAAAAAAAAAGTCCTAATAGCAGTGGTCCTGTCAAGTTTTGTGACTTTGCAGTTCCATTTTTTTGTTTTCTTTCTACTCAGCACCGGGTGAGTATTGTTTTCCTTATAAACACTGAAAACACTGTTTACAAAATTTAGCAGGGCAGAAAAATTTGGGGAAAAAAATCATGTTTTCCTCTGGTCTCTTTCTGACAAACTTAAGCATTGCTTCTTAATGGAGGGTACTATCTCTTTTTTTGTGTTTTGGTAGGCTGTGTTTCGTAACTGCTTTTCAGCTGAAGACACATATGGCATGTAGCATGACACAACTTTTCCAACAATGTATTCATATATGGAAGGCCTGCCAGGGCCGCTCTTTGATCATCTGTTTTGGTTCTGTGTGCAGCAAAAGCCACAGGAGGTGATATAATCAATTCCTGAGCATCCTCAGTCATAGGTCCTGGGATTAAAACAGAATTCTGATTTGAATACAGTAACAGCTACTAACTAATATTTATAATCACATTTGGCCTTAAGTTCATGAAAGGTGATTTGTCATTTATCTTGATCTTACTCCTGTGAAAGAAGCCTTGAAGTGCACGTTGTAATCCTTGAGGCTTGAACTAAGATTTATGCAGAACTTCCCTTCTGCCCCTTTCTCACCCCAGCTGTGGTTCCACATAACTACAGATGGTTGTTGTAGAACTATCTTGGACCTTTCCCTCACTGCAGAGGGAAAGCCAGGCTCTTTCCATCCACAGTGGCATAGTTGAGCAGTGGCAATCCATGGTACTAGTGTGCACTCTGAAGTTTCCATGTTTCCTTTTACTAAAAGCAGCCTGGAAGAGTCATACCAGGATATTTTGAATATTGGGAAATCACAACCATCCCTTTACATGTGCCACAGAGGGATCCACAAGGGCTGCTTGGGCTAGGGAAAATCCTGTATGGTGCATATGACATGATACTAGTTTACCAAGGATGAATCAACAGTTTCCATAACTTAGCAACCCAGGGTCCACTAAGTTGGAGAGGTTTGAAGAAGTTTGTTTAAACACTCTTCACTCTCAGCTTTTCCTTTTGCAATGCACATGGTTGTTTTGGTTCAATATATTGCCTATTTATCTCCAGACATATCTGTCCTGTACTTTGATCTACTGTACTTCCCACTTTTTAATTTTCACATTGAGAGAATCCTGTCCTAAAAGCGAGGATTTTTATATTCAGTTAGGAAATATTCTGTTTTGAAAAGAAAACAGTTGTCTTGTTCTTCCAGAGCTGCCATTTAAACAGTAGGTTTTCAGGAAAGTGAGGCTGTGCATATGAGCTTTGTGTTTCTCACCAGCCTTGCCATAGTCAAGCCTGAACCTTGAACCTTTTTACTGATCCTTACTGTTTTAGTCTGGGCTCCAAAGTGGTCTGTAACAACTTCAAGCTTAAGTATAAAAGAGTGTTGCACTCTTTTTTTTTTTTTTTTTTTTTTTTTTTTTTTTTTTTATTTAATTNAAAGATTGTTCCATATGCACACCAGGCTTCAAAGTTTACAGTTAGCCATACAAGGCCAGCAAGGGACTAAGATAACATTTCCTTTCTTCACAACATTGAAGAATCAAGCTTGTTTATTTATTTTAAAGGAAAATATGTTTCTCTTGGTTTCCCTTAACACTGCTTTTTCCTAGTGATGACTTTGCTATACCGAACACCCACACACTTTTCAGGAGAGAAAAACAATAAAATTGGTGCTATTCTAGTTTGACACTATTATAGCTTGTTTTCTAAACAAGACTATAACAGTAATATTATTGATGAAGCAGATTAAGGAAGGAGAAATATCAGGGTACATAGATGAATCATAATCCAAAATGTTCAGATTGCTCTACTTGAAAACCTTACATAGGAATCAGAACACCAACAAAGTAAACTAGGTAAATATAAAGTAGTCTGTTGCTCATGCTTATCTTCTTGCTGAGTTACTAAACAATTAGTTTGTCCTGAGTCTAATTAGATTTAATATTGCTTTGGATAGTTTTAGCTCATGTGGGCTTACTGAAATAATGCTTTGGCAGAGAAGTTATCACTGACACCTGATTTGCATCTCTGTCTTCAGTGTTGCAAGCACTTGTCTACATAGCTTCTAATCATATCACCTGTATCTTGCCAGAACTATTTTGTCCAAGATGCTTGCTTTCTAACTAGTAGCAATTAAGGAAAATTTCGATTAGCCAAACTAGATGAAAGTTTGAGAAACTTTCAACAATACTTCAATTCTGTTTTTCCTAGGGAAAACTACAACTCCTGGCTCCCTTTTTGGTTCCAAAGATCTCTCTGATTTTGAAGTGGAGCCAGAAGTGTCAATAACCTATGGGCTAGAAAGGCAGCATGCGTCAGAAGTGAAATTGTGAAAATTGATCATGTTAGCCCAGCTGAAAAGTACCAAAACTGATGAGCTTTTCATCTGACATAAATGCAAGTTATGCCAGCAGTGAATGCTCAGAGAAATCCCTTATTTGATATTTACAAGCCTAATTTTCTAGCACATTTCACTTCACTGTAATGCTCTTTATTTTCCATTATGTCATCTCCTTTACTTCATCAAGTCTATGACTAGGCTTCTGTTTTAAATTCTGCATCCTGAAATGTGGAGAAACCTTGCTATAAGTTTACTGACTGCATCTTTGACTTCACATGCCCAGAAGTAGTATCCAAGTATTTGGTATGTTGTCCACATTTCATTCTAACAGAAGAAAGCTTTCTGAACAATCCTCCAAAAACAGTTCCTTCCAGGTGTATTTAACATTGAAAAAAATTTGCTGCAAGTATACTTCTCTGCAGTGGCCTTGCATTTCATGACTTGAAACCAGAAATTTAAAACAATTAGATGAGAGGTGTTCATTGAAAGTTCCTGGCACATACATGAAACATTTTTGATATGAGGAAAAGCATCAGATAACCAAAAGCAGATGTTCAGGTCTGGACAAAGAATACATAGCTTAGGCAAGTGAAACTTTACTCCTTGTCAGACCAGGAACATGTCTGTTCTTGCAGCTCTCTAGCAGAACAGAAATGCAGTGTGCTGCAAAGCACTTCTTGTGTATTGAGATTCTGCTGATGTTGTGTCTATGGACAAACATGACAGTCCAGGGAAGAAGTAGCCCTGTCAACATACCTGTATGTCTTCCAAGAGGTTTTGCAGGTACTATTCTATGGTCAACACCCATATGTTGGCAGCTGTTGCTGCAGAGCAGACACAGCCAAGCAGGGACTAACCTTAAGCCACACAGTGCATTATTAGTCCTCAAAAGAAAGCAGTACTGTGGCTGGAGACATTTGTATCTACCCACTTGTTTAGTTTCAAATGTTGACTTTGATCTCACTGTGTTAGAAATGCACTTTCTGGATAGGATTCATATGGCTAAACTCAGATCACCGTGGCACAGACATCCACAACAGAACTGTGGACTTTTTAAAAAATTATTTCCAATGCAGAGAAACAGGCATTTTCAGTTTTGTTCATGTCTCCGTCAGAAGATAATGCATTCTTTCATAGGTGTCTGTACCACTGCAATGACAGTGTACATTTTTACCTTCTACATGTCCGTACCAGAGCAGTTCCTACCATCTTTATTCCAGAGTAGCCTGTGTGCATGGGAGGTGGTGGAGTCATCATCCCTGGAGGTGTTTAAAAGGAGGCTGGATGAGGCATGTAGTGCCATGGTTTACTTAATTAGAAGGGTTAGGTGATAGGTTGGACTTGATGATCTCAGAGATCTTTCCTAAGCTCATTAATTCTGTGATTCTGTGAATGAAAAGCTTGTACTCGTTATGAGGGCTTTTACCTTTTTGCAGTGATTGTGTGCACAGCTGAAGAATTTAGTCTTCACAGCTGTTAAGATATCAGTGCTGTGGTTTGCAGCATAGCTCTGTAAGACAAATCAAATCCAGTCATGGTTTACTTTAAAATTCTTTACTATAAACTGCAGTGAGATTTTGGGATCTCCAGAAAGATATATGCAGGGGAGTGTCCTCTTTAACATCTTTATTAGTGATCTGGATGACAGAACCGAGTGCACCCTCAGTAACTTTGCAGATGACACCAAGCTGAGAGGGTAGAGAAGCTTTACAGTGGGAGCTGGACAGGTTAGATTGATGAGTCAAGGCCAATTGTATTAAGTTAAACAAGGCCAAATGCCAGGTCCTCCACCTGAGTCACAACAACCTAATGGTAAGCTATAGACATGGGGATGTGTGGTTGGAAACCTGCAACTTGGAGAGGGACTTGGGGTATTGGTTGACAACTGATGGAACATGAGAAAGCAGTGTGCCCATGTGGCCAAGAAAGCCAATGGCCAGCAGAAACAGGGAAGTGATCATCCCCATGTACTTAGCACTAGTGAGGCCTCACCTCAAGTATTATGTTCAGTTCTGGGCCTCTCTCTACAAAAAGAACGTTGAGGTTCTTGAGTGTGTCCAGGCAAGGGTAACAAGGCTTGTGAAGGGCTGGAGCACATGGCCTGCGAGGAGCGTCTGAAGGAGCTGGGGTTGTTCAGTCTGGAGAAAAGGAGGCTGAAGGGAGACCTCATCACTCTCCACAACCATCTGAAGGGAGGTTGGAGTGAGGAGGGGCCCAGCCTCTTCTTGGTGTCAAGTGACAGGACTAGAGGGACATGGTTTCATGCGGTGCTGGGGAGATTCAGGCTAGGAGGTTCAAGGGAGGTTCAGACTAGGAAATATTTCTTCACAGAGAGGATTAGCAAACACTGGAATGGTTTGCTCAGGGCAGTGGTGGAGTCACTCACACTGGAGGTCTTTAAGCAGTGTGTGGACCTGGGGCTTAGGGATGTGGTTTAGTGTTGACCCTTCAATGCTGGGTCAAGGGTTGGACTGGAAGATCCTTGAGGTCTCTTTCAACTGGATGTATTCTGTGATTCTTTTTGTTTCAGTTTCCATTTCCAAATCGTCTGGCGTTTGACTTGCCACATAATGAACACTTTTGGTAAGGGCAAAATAAATGTCTTTGTAATTTTCAGGTACAATGTGTGTATCATGGCTTATGGGCAGACTGGAAGTGGGAAGACATACACGATGCTGGGACCACAATTAGAGGAAAACACTCCATACTCCACAGAGAATGAATCAGAACTTGGAATTATTCCTCGAGCTACACAAGAAGTGTTCAGGTAACAACTAAGTAGAAGCTCACATCAGTGGCAGTCACCTTAAACTTTATGGAAAGATGAAATAAAGTTTGTAATGTATTTATCATCACTGATTTCAGCTTCATGATGGTTAGCATTTAACGATTCTCTGACTGCCCTTCAACGTAGAGATTTCCAGGCTCTCCTGCTCAGACTGATTTCTCTAAAATGAGATTATGCAGTCTTGGTTTGTGCTATCAGACCATCTGTCTTCCAGGTTCCTAATTACATTTTGAATATGTTTCAAACATGACTTTGGAAGTCCAGAACACAATTAAGCTTTTGCAAGTTTTGTAAAAATTGACAATCAGAATAGATGAAGAGGATCCAGATTAAAATCCAGTCCCAAAGAATTTTGGTAAAGTTTTTAACCATGATCTATTCACACTTTGAGAATTCTGAGATTTTTCAGTTGAACCTGATGCATGATTTGATTTTTTGCCAGCTAAGCCTGTTTATTTTGGAGAACAATATAGGATAAATTAAAAAAAAAAAGAAAAGCTTTTGTATCAGAATAACTGTGTTTAATGGTACATATTCTTCTGAACAGCCTCAAATTTATTAATTTTCTGAGCCTGTGGACAGATAACCACTTACAGGGCCTAGCTGGGCAGTTTACCATCTCTGCCTATTTGCTGCTTGCACTCTGCCAGAGATTGTTGTACCTTGAGCTCTGAAACCAATGATGTCCAGCAGATGATTGGCATAAAAAAAAGTCTTGAGGAGGGAGGAAGGATAACCACTTAGAGGGCCTAGCTGGGCAGTTTACCATCTCTGCCTATTTGTTGCTTGCACTCTGCCAGAGATTGTCATACTTTGATGTCCAGTGATGTCCAGCAGATGAATGCTATAAAAAAAGTCCTGAGGAGGGAGGGAGGTTAGTGGAGGAAAACAATGTAAGCTGGTGTAGCTGTTTGGAAAATGAAGTTTTATTTACTGCTCCATGTGTAATATAACTGTATATTGTGACTCCAGCTTAACAGTAGTATGTGTGTGAGGCAAAGCAACAAATGTGCATATTTAATAACCACTCTTACCATATTGTAATTAAATTACAATTAAAGAATAGATGTTTATTTGCAGATTGCTCACTTGGGGCTTGACTTCTGCTGGCCTTTTAAAATAAAAATTAATTCTTTTCTTCTTTGTTTTATTCTCCAGGCTTATATCAGAAAAGCCTCCAGGAAGTTACTGGATTGAGGTTTCTGTTGTAGAAGTGTATAATAATGAAATTTTTGATCTTCTGGCCAAAGACAGTTGTGGAAAAGTATTTGGTGTCAAACGTGATGTTGTCACAACCAAAGAAGGAAAGAGAGATGTTCCATTGCTTATGTATGAGTAAGTATGCAATTTGATCTTTATTGTCCCATGATGATCCAGTGTCAGTGAAATGCATAGCTGTCACAGAATTTCACTATAGGCACCAGTTTTCACTTCTAAATATATGCAAAAGAAGAAATTGGATGCTTCTCACTGTTTCCATTAGCACAGTTTATTAGACAGCAGCTGTTTGCAAATGTTAAAATACTTTCCAAAGCAGCAGTGCAGTTACTTTTAGTTGTACTCCTGTGTTAAGCACCTTCCACCCAGAATGCCTTAGGATAGCTGTGCATTTTCTTGTTGCTGGATCTAGGGCATCTTGGCATCTGTAGAAAAAAGAAGGGATAGGTAACCAAATGACAAAGCAGTTTCCATTTAGTCTTACTAAATTATAAAATTTGCATATTCACAGAATCACAGAATCATCAGAGTTGGAAGGGACCTCAGGGACCTCATCTACTTCCAACTTCCCTGCCATGGGCAGGGACACCTTCCACTAGATCAGGTTGTCCAGAGCCACATCCAGTCTGGCTTTAAAAACATCCGAGGATGGGGCTTCCACTACTTCTCTGGGCAACCTGTTCCTTCTTCCTAATATTCAATCTTCATCTATCTTCCTCCAGCTTGGATCCTTTTCCCCTACTCCTATCACTACCTGATATCCTGGAACTCCCTCACCAGCTTTCTTGTAGGCCTCCATTGGAACAACACAGTAAGGTCTCCTCAGAGCCTTCTCTTCTCCAAACTGAACAACCCCAACTCTCATCCTGTCCTCATAGGAGAGGTGCTCCAGCCCTCTGATCATCCTCTTGGCCCTTCTCTGGACAGGTTCTGTTATCATAGAAATGTATGCATTTCTTACAAATTTCTAAGCAAATGTAGAATGTTAGCTTTCCCTATATGCACTGGACTTCAAAAAACATACTTTAGGAATAATGAGATTTTAAGTGATCTTATACAGGATGCTTTAAAATGGGAACTGATATGGTGGTATTTGAACCTGTAGTTCTTGAAAATCCAAGTTCTTCTAACTAAAAGCTAAGAAGTAGGTTGCTTCCAACCCAAACTATTCTATGATTCTAAGTAGTTAAGCCTCTACTCATTCAGTTTTAAGATACTTACCTTTCCAGCATCAACATGTGGTAAGTTTGATTCTTATTTACACATCCCAACAGTGTAGGGAGCTAAGGTAGTTAAGGCTACAGCTATACTTTATTTTAATGCCTTCTTCCTGAGCATTACAAAGTCTTGCTCTAGTAAAGATGGGAGTTATTCTTGGTGTTCCATGTGTAGTACACTAAGCAAACATTACATATAAAACACTCACCTTGGCTAATTAGATGATAAAAATCATGTTTTAACAATTTATTCATTAGCAAGAGTGGATGCTTCATTTTAGTTCCAAGTGTAGTGTTTATGCTATCATTAAATCTACTTTAGCAAAAGCAAATTTTAACAGTACTAGTGACACCAGAGAGGTGATGCTACTCTGTGGAATTAAGCTGCTGGACTTCTCTCAGTGACCACATTCTAGAAGGGAACATTTCTGCTTGTGCACTACAGAGAAGTCTAGCAACTTTTAAAAAATGCTCTTTTCCTTGGGCAAACAATGTTTGTGAAAAGAAACATCTTGCAATAGGAGGTAATAAAATATTATAGCATTTTGCATTTCTGAAAGCAGTATGCTTTTCTTCATTTGTCTCTATTAATACTTGTCATGGCCTAATCTCTACTTTTCCAGGAGGAACTAGAAGTCAGATATGAGAAACATCCCTCCTCTCCCCATTAAAATAAAACACACCCTCAGTGTAAATAATTGAAGGCAGTATTTTTGTCTTGTGGGACTTAGTCACATAGCAGCCTAGTAGCTGCTTGTTTATGTGGGTTTAGGCTATTGCCAGAAAGCCTTGATAAAAACACAAGAATGTACTGGAGGGTTGCGTAAACCTACTTCGATCGTTCCTAGTTATACACATTTATTGACCTGTATTTTCTATCCATTGAACTGCTCATAGAAAAGTGAGATTCCAGAGAAATTGTAAAGTGGTTTTGATCACCATGAAGGCTATATAACTGTCCATTCTTTCTATGAAAAAACAATCACAGAAATATTCTAGGAAGTACTAACATTTGTATCTGGAGTATGCCTGCTCTTCAGTCTTGAAGTTGGGTATGATTTCCAGAGAAGTTCTGCATCCTTGATTACACTCTACACGCTTTAAATGTTTGGAGCTTGAAGTGATGAATCCTTTTGCCCTCACTGTCTGTATTGTGCTGACAGTGGATTTCTCCAACTGTAACTCTGCTCCAGCTTTTCACATCTGATGAAGGTTCTTCTATGAAGGGAAAGAAAAGCTCCCTTCAGAAAACATTGGGACTGGACCCTAAATTATGTGTGCTGAATCTATCTTGAAGGAACTAATCTTTTTCCTTGGACTAGAGAAGAAAGGAGCTGTAGAACTTAGAAAATTAAAATGGGTGCATATAGTGTGGGTATGAAGTGAGCTGATTTTTCCCTGTTTCATCAGAACATTTAAGTAATTTTTAATTATGGTATTTCAGTAACCAACATGCTGGCCTTGTTTCATTCCTGAAAAATACCCACTCCCTTCCCAAGAGCTTTGCATAGTTTGTGGGTAAACTAATTTCCTAGGCTTTGGGGAAGGGAGAGGTGCCATATAGATGGACTTGTGCCATAGAGGCAGGAACTAGAAGTTGCAACAAGGTTTCATTTATCCTAGTTCATAAAATGGCTGCTTTATTTATTTTTTGTAAATTTTAAAGGAACCTGGCACCTTGAACCGAGCACCTCTTTAAAACCACTTATCTCAACTAATTGATAGACAAATATAAATAAGAATATAGACCTGTATCTCAGTTACAATGCAAGCAGCGAAAAAATCCAGTTCATAAACAAGTTATATTAATAATTACACAGAAAAGTTAATATGAAAAAGCAAACCCAAACAAAGTAAGGGTACCATTAAATGAGGCCACCCAGCTGCCCAAAATCTAACGTAAACAGCTAGTGCTTTGAATAAAAACACATCCTCATTTATGATATTTTATCTAAAACAATTTGGCCTGCTGGGTTGCTTTGGCATCTCCATATATCCATTAAAGTACGGTAGTCTTTTTCCTGTTAACATGTACATCTTACTGAATCACAAAAAACTCTGTTTCTTCTTTTATGGCTCAGTTGACTTTGGAGAACATTCAACATCAAATTTTTAACCTAACCACGACAGGGCTTCTCTTTGTAGAACTTGGGCCTGGAACATGCAGTACATACAGCATGATAAAGCTGTAGAGATTATATTAAAATTATTGCTGTCAGCCCTCCTAAGAAGCTACTGTGCCAGACTTGCAGCGCTGGGCTGAGGATGCTGTTTACCTCTGAAGTCAACTGCAGTTCCCCTGAGGCCTATCTTCTGCAAATGCTACTTAGACAACAGTAGCATGTAGCATTGACCCCTTGCATGTAGCATTGACCCCCCATGTGAAATATGGAGCAGCTTGCAGAAGCAGATTGCCTGTTGCTACATCCTCACGAAGGCTGCTCACCTTTCGGGCTGCCTGGTCCTGGTTGACCAGCTATTGGAAGATGCAGTTCAAATCAGGAAGGCAAGATCTGCCTCCTTAGATTTGAGGTAATAGTCACATCACCCCATTGCAAGGCTCTGCCTTCTCTAACAGTATGATCTAGAGCCACTACTTCTCTGCTGTTGCCGGGCCAAACAATAAGTGTGATGTTCCCAGTGGATGGACAGAGACAGAGATGTTATAGGGGACACCAGCATGTGCAGCTCCAGATTGAAAGATGACATCAATAGTATTACTTAGTTCCTGCAGCCCTGGTTACACAGGTGGCTGCTTCTCTTAAGTGTATGTAAGCATGGTGTGGCTAAGTATGCTGTTCTTCAGATGCCCTTGCTTTATTTTCAGAGGAAATTGGTTTGATTTGGCACAGCCCTTTCATCTCTAAGCTGTTCAAGTATAGTTGTTCTTAGCATAACATGTTTGTGCCTAGTGTGACTTTCACTGAAATCAGCCAAATCTAACCAATGAAGGCCTTGCATTTTGTCACAGGCTTGGTTTTGCTGACTGCAGTGATGTGGAACCAAGCCTGTAGTCTGTCAGGAGAGTTATTAATGATTCTGGTGTTTCAAGACATTCAGTAACCAGGCCATGGTATTTAGTCGTAATAATTTATACCCCTATCTAGAAACTAATGTTTAGGTGATTTAACTTGAGTGATTGTTGAAGATGGCAATGGAGTGAAAGGAGAAGGCAGGCAATTTTACCACACTTGTCTGAAACACTTGTGATAGTTTGGGAGTTACCCACTGCCCACATACAATGAATTTACCCAGACTAGACTTAGCTGGCTAGAAGTTAAGGAATGAAGATTTATATTCACAGCTTAACACAATTTACAAGCAGACATTTACAATATATTACAAATATTTACAGCTATATACACAAATACACAAGTTAAAAGTAATACAGAAATACAATGCCTCTCCCAGAATGCCCCAGGAGGGGCTCCCAACCACCCTTCCACCTTCTCTCCATGCCCCTTTCTTATCCCAGAATCTGCCTTATGTGCAAGGCAAGTTGGAAGGATCGTCCAGGGGTTAAAAACAGAATTGATTAGTTTGATTACATAGATCCAGCTAGAAGCCAGGGAGAGAGACAGACACCATCAGACTCCACAGACAGAGTGAGACTGTCTTATCTGTCTTTATGTCCTTGTTTTTATACATCTCAGCAAAGTAGATATCACCATTGTTTTCTTTTCTCAGCCTATAATCTAATTTTTCTCATTACAATTTTCCAGTTAGCCTCAAACCAGCACAACACTGCAAACTTCTCAGAAATTATAGTAGTTCTTTTCTTTACCTCATCAGCTTACTCCCCTTTCTGTGTTAGATTTTTGCCCTTTGGTCATATTTGCAGTGTTTCCCTTAACTGGAAAAGAAAATAGATAGTAATGTCTATAGTAACATACCTGTCTATTCTGAGATTGTGCTGGAGTATCTCTCTGCTCATCAAAGAATGGAACCAAACTTCTTTCCCAAGGATTCTGGATTTAATTCAAAATCTGAACTATGGTTCCAAAGGCCCAGATAAATTTCTTCTTTTTACTCTAATTCTGTCCCTCCCAAAGAACAGGACAAGTCCACTTCTGTAAGACTAGTGATTCCAGGAATATTTAAATCTGTGGTTTTAATTCCAAAGTGTGAAGGTGTAGAGATTTCAGTCACATGTAGAGCTGAGCTAGAGTGCCAGTAGATCAGCAAGGCTGGCAGACCACTTCTTTGACATTTTCAGTACTGCATCACAGCTTTTGCCTCTTGGATTATACCCCCACCTGGAAAAGTCTATATGCAGTTGTTTGCGTAGCTCAAAACTCAGATAAGTACAAGGAGTTAGAAGAGTGGGGAACTGGGAATGCTCAGATTCACATCTTGGCTGTCAGCATTCTTGTGTGATTTTTACTGAGAGTAATTCAAACCTCCTGCTTGTCTCTTTACTTCCCAGGACTGTTGAAAATGCTTCTGAATTTTTGCATCTAGTCAAAAAAGGCCTACAGCTGAGAGTCAGGCACCCAACTCTCGTGCATGCTCATTCCTCTCGTTCTCATCTGGTAGTTACATTAACCATAACTACAGTTGTCTCAGGAGATAACTTAGGTAAGTAGGATGTTACTAAAATACATCTAGAGCAAATTGTTTTTTGAAAAGCAGTGTGTGGACTTAAATTTTCTTATTATCTTTTCCATCTTTTCACAATGTTTAATATAGTCTTTCTGTTCTTTATGACTGCTAACTTCTACTTACCTTCTTGAATAGCAGACCAGTTTGATGTTTGAATGCTACTCAAACTTCCACTTCCATAAAAGCTTTTCACTTTTCTTTACAGGTCTTGACTTAGAGAGTTCTTCAAGTTTTACAGTATGAAACAACTCATAAAATAAATTTCAGCTGTAAGCTCTAAGATATGGTATCAGATATCAATAAGATACTCAAATAAAGTAGTTAATCACTTTTTAATAACATACCATATTCATGCTGTTTGTGGTAAAGCTAACCATGCATTTTAAGGATCAACATGTGCTTTTAGGTGAGACTTTACGTTTTACCACTGCTTTGCAAAAAAGGTCTGTTAAATTCAGAGTCTCTTGAACTATTCCTAACAGGCACTGTTGGAACAGACAGCATGGCTGTCTTATTGGCTATGGCAAAACTTGTATTTCTTCTTTTCATTACCACACCAAGACACACCAGTTTATTGCTCTAGGAGTAACTTTGGGGTTTAGGGATCAACTTTGTTTTCTTTTGCTCGCATTGTAATTAGCCTCTCTGCTTCCAGTGCTGTGGGCCACCTCCTTCGTGTTCTGCAACAACAGTATGGGTTTAGAAAGTGGGAAATAGTTAACATTTTTTCCCTTAGATTGCTATCAGAAATGAAACCCACAACATTAGCAAAACAGAGCAAACAGTGCCCTTACTTACTTATGGGCCTTGCCAAAAGACATAGTTACTTCACAAGTTGCAACCCCAGCATTTCAGATGTTAGCTCTAGCCAGCTTCAGATTCTTGTCAATCACAGCGATGTTACTTTTCAAAACACAGTGTTTGTACCCTTAGCACACCAGCCACCCTACCTAGTCCAGACTTTCCTTTGCCACTTCTATTTGCAGTAACTGTACTATGCCACGTTGCCCGGCAGCAAAACTCCATAGAAATGTTAATTTTTTGGTGAATGCAAATGTAGGCTTTCAGCTTACTCACATATGAAGATATGGGGGCAGTGTGGAGGTTAGAGTTGCAAATGAGACCTCTCTATAGCAGTGTGACCACACATTCTGTTGTGTTTAAAAGGAGAAAATCCTAGGCAATAAATAAAACATCTCGAAGTCTACAATGAGTCTTGCACTTAGGGCCAGGGTTGACATGCCAGCACTATTTCATGTTTCATTAAGATCTTCTGGGGTTTTTGTTTCAGTACTATTTGTTGTTTGAGGAGAGTAGTTACTTAACTACAAATGAGTACACTTGTATTTATACTCTATGGTCTGAATTCAACACAGCTGCTCCCACCTACACTGCTATCAGATAGCTCAGGTTTTAGCAACAACCTGGCTGGAGATGTACAGAGCTCTGCAGTGCACTTCAGTCTGCTCTTTACTCGTGTTTTGCAGCTGGGAACTTTGTACTACTGCAGCTAGCCTCTCTTCCATCTCCAGAAAACTCTGTTGTCTCTATTACCTGTAGCAGAGTATGCACTTCTTTACTGTTTTGTATCTTTCAGAGAGAGAGAGGGAAAGATGGATGAAAACCAAAATACTAAAGAAAAAAAAGCAGAAATTGCTTTGGGAAAGCCCTTTTTGCATATACTGTTGCTAGCTAATGTTAAAGCAGCTTTTACCCAAGAATGTGCCTTCCTCTTCTCAGCAGAGAAAGCCAGCTGCTGCTGCTGAGGAAGAGGAAGATTAAGAAGTAGTCTAGTGCAGCTACAGAACGACCAGTATTTCAGGTAGCCAACCTGAACAACTAGGAGTAACACTTTTGGGGCTAACAGTTTATCATATGGAGATAGCAGCAGTGGAATGTGAGCACTGAGGGAATTCTGAACAGAACAGCAACAAAGGACAAAACAGAAGAGACAGGATTAGGAACTTTTTTTCTTTAATTTTTTTTTTTTTCCCCACCAGAGCCACTTGCAGGTGATATTTCAAACACTGCCCCAAACACCCAAAAATTTCACTTTGGTTGCAGTCCATCTAAAACACAGGAAAATGCCTCTTTGAAGTCCTTACTGAACTACTGTTCCTTGTTTTGTCTTATATAAGTGTGAACAACAGAGATTTTAGACACAATACAACCTGCACTAAGTCCTGTTACCAACTGCACAATCGGCTTGATGAGGAAAACCTGAAATAAGATAGGAAAAATATTTATTCAGCCTGCCCATGACATTGATTCTGACTTGTACATTAGTTCTGCCAGAACAGCATGAAACAGTAGATACTTTATGTCCCCTGTTGATGCCCCATTTTTTTCCGCATCTCTATTTCCAGTGTCAGAGAGAATCTTTCCTTGTTTGTTCTTTCCATTAAGCAGGTATTTCATGGGAAGATGAACAAACCAGCCAGAGACTAAAGAAAGAGATTTCCTGGACCTTTCCACAAAAAATGAGAGAAAATACATCCACCTCTTCTTCAAGAGCCTCTTCACCAGCACACCTTGAAGCAACTGAGAAAATAAAGCAAGTCAAAACTAGACTACAGCTGGTGGACCTGGCTGGTAGTGAGTGTGTTGGTAAGGGAACATGGCTGCATATGGGCATGGATCTTTCCAGATCTAGGTTCCAGTATCTGCCTTTACCTCTTTATGTAGGGATACATGCTACCCTGCTTTTGTGCAGGGGGTGGTTTCAACTCCCAGATCCTGCCATAAAGAAAACTGGAGATGCTGATTGTTCTAGTTTTATGCTGGTACAGTTCAACTGAAAACTGACCGCATACATTTGAAGTTAAGTCCAGGGCGCTTACCCATATCATAGGTATATTATTTGTTCAGGCTGCTTTTATTAGACATGTTTTTCTGCTCTGAAAATTAGCATGTCTTTGTACAGAAATGTTTAAAGTGCATAAATTACATAAATATTACAAATATCTGTAATAATTGGTATCATTATGTGTGGATTTTTCTGCCTTATTGTGGAAAAAGTCTTGGTGGAAGTTAATGTAGAAAAGATAATATTGTTTTCATTATTTCTTCAAAGCATTTTTTTTCCTCCGGCCTCCTCTATACACACAATAATTTCAAAAACTTGATTATTTCCTACAGGACAAGCTTTCCTACCAAGAAAAGCCATGCAGCCAAATGTACCATTCCAGAAATAATGTTTTGAAAGCTGAACCAGTATTATGAAAGAGTCTTTCACTTTACTGCCAAGAATTCTTGCTGTTGCTCACTGTTAAACTTTTGTTCTACACAGAAACCTAATATAGTACTTTTTTTTTTTTTTTCCCCTGTGAGTCCTGGAAACTGTTTGGTAAACATGTAATTGAACAACAATGTGTGTGTGTGTTCCCTCAGTTCAATCAAGACAAACATTTTCTTGGTTTTGGGCTTGATGGGCCAGATCTCCCAGTGAAGCCAGAAGAGCTGTGCTCACTTGTGTTGGTATTCAGTATGGCCCAGCCCATGCAGCAAACTGAACTCTACCATCAGCTGTGCTGGTGGACTTCTATCAAAGTGAGGGCAGGTCTTAATTCACAGCTGTTTTATAATGTGGACAAAGCAGTACAGCAGGTTTCTCACACACTTCAGCACTCTGCCTTGTTAGCTCTACACCCATCCAGGATCATTCTACAGCATTTACAGGCTAAAATGTTCCTTTTTACAAACTAGGTTTCATTTTGAAAACTCAGCTAAATTCCACTCGTGCTTTGTGGATTTTCATCTAACCAAATGTAGATAATCAAGTTAAACATCTAACCCCCTCACCTATTTGCAGTTTTCCGCTTTAGGGTGATATCCATCATCTCAGTAGTTCACCTCTACTTGCTATAAAAGAAACCTGGCAATGGCTTACATACACAATGTCCCCAGTAAATACATCCTCTCTCAGATTATAGACACCCTGTAGCACAGTCTTCCAAATCATTTTGCTGTGCGCCTCTGCCCAGAAACCGTCCAGCCCTATCCTCTCCCACAGTCACATTTCCCCTACTGTCCAGACTCTGGGGTTTTTCTATTACTGTGCTTTTCCACATTCATCTCTTGAATATTTACCTTGCTCTCCCAGTTTGGAAAATGCTGGCCTAAAGGAAAAACAAGATGTCTAGCTTCTCTCTGTACCTTTCTAAAAGAAACTGTTAGCCCCATCTGATCATCCCACAACCATCAGCTTTGTGTAGGTGGATCATGTGCTCTGGGTAATAACAAGTGATTGCAAATGCATCCATACCTCATCTATTATCCTGGAGAAAAGCTGAATTTGAATAATGTGATGCTAAATGCTAATAGCAAGCTTCTTTTACCAAAATGGCAGAGGTAAGGACAAGAGTAATTAATTACTCTTAACTGCATGCTCATCCAAACTGATCAAACAATTGAGTTTGCAGCACCTCTTTAAATTGATGCAACATAATGTGTAGAACAAAGCTTTGAAGTGTTGCTCTGGGGCAGCTTAAGCTACATACTACCATGCTGGGTGGATGGTGGAAAGGCATCATTTTCTTTTATCAGTTGTCTGACAGTAAATCACATCAGATCACCTTACAGACTTTGGTGAACACAAACTCCTGCAAAATCATAGCTCCTGTACAGTTTTGTTTCTGCCACTTATGCCATCATTATGACTGGAAGTCATGGTTCAGAATCTGTGTTTAAAATTACTGCATCAAAAGCAGATGATACAGCAACAGCATTTTTGACACATCACATTTGGAGAAACTCTGCTTAGTTTCAACATTGCCTTTCTGTGCACTGTTCCAGGTATGTCTGGAGTGACAGGCGCAGCACTGCGAGAGACATCATTTATTAACCGCAGCTTGTCTGCCCTGGCAGATGTGCTTGGAGCAATAGCAGAACAGCGGCCTCACGTGCCCTACCGAAACAGCAAACTCACACATCTGCTTCAGGACTCTATAGGTGAGGGATTATTCAGACTTTTGTTTAACAATATAGGCTTCCCCCTCCTGCCCCCCATATCATTCCTCTCCTTTGCTGTGTAAAACTAGAAAGTGGTCTTCTACTCATCCTTTGTATGTGGGCCTCTATTCAAAGAGCCTGGCTTTAAGAGTAGTGTGAGTACATAGCTACAATTCAGCACTCCTCCTAAATCTGACTAAACCTTGCTGCTTTTAAGGTTCAGTTAAAAAATACACTTTAAAAAATCCTAACACTTCTAGTAGTGTTGTGAAAAGGTAATAATTCTTCTCTAGCTCCCCATCTATGCAGAAATAGTTTTAAAACAAGTGTAATTCCTACACCAATGTGACATTTGTGTTCATTCACACAGTATATTAGTTATTTTTCCCTCAGTTAGAAAGCGTCAGTCCTTACGCTTTTAGTTTCCATTTTAAGGCATTGATTGTGACTCAAGTGGCAGTTCTTAAGAGCTTCTGAAAGTTTGAATTTCATCCAGTGCTGGAGTCCCCACTGTAAAAAGGGAAAACCAAAGAAGTGAGTTTAGGAGCCGTGTTGTATGGGCACAGAGCCTGGTGTTTCACTTGGGTGACACTGGTTAGGTGAAGTGTTGAAAGTGGCAATTTTCCTTGTTGTTTAATCATTCTTTGTGAATGTCTCAGTCTGTTTGGCTTTATTGTCACACAAGTAAACCACTATGCCATAACCCCAGATTTACAGACATTTGACAAAGCTTAATGAAGTGCCTAGACCCACAATATGCATGCCAGCTGATGAAGCTGTACAGGGAAAAAAAATGTATAATACAAATTGTGCAACATTTATTCTACTGGGGCAAATATCATTAGATATGGAGTTCCCTTGAAGGAGCTGTCTTCAGCAGCTCTCTTCACAGGCAGTCTTCTGCTTCATCAAAGCAATGGCAGCCTATGCTCATTGTTGTATAGATAATACATTACCAGTGTATAACTTACTGAAAATGAAGAGGTACATATGTATGCTATGTTTTCTTCCCTGTTTTTAGGAGGTGATGCTAAACTGTTGGTGATGCTGTGTATCTCTCCTGGCCAGAAGTACTTAACAGAATCAATGCAGTCTCTGGGATTTGGAACTCGCGCTCGGCAAGTTCAGAGAGGACAAGTCAAGAAAAGAAATTGCCCGCTGCCGAGTAAAGCAAAATAAAACCTAAGACTCCTGCAGATTAAAGTATTATTAATGAGTTCCTCAGACTGAAATGTATATTGTTGTCCTAAAGCCATTCTTTTAGATATCAACTGCCAGATAAAATAAACAGTCCTTAATATGGCATTAGTAAGCCTGCTGACAATGTTCTTGCTCCAAAGATAATAGCAAGTATTGACAACAGCTACCAGCCATGGTGGAATGGATTTCTTAGGAAAGCTAGTTCAAGACATAGTTTTGGCTATATGTTTCATTTGGGCAAGTCAAACTATGTCAACAGAACCCTAATGTAGAATGGTTTGCTTCTGAAAGGCCAAGGGTGCGTTCTGTTTTCACAGTAGAAAATAGGAGTCTAAATATCATTCTAGTGTTTCAAAGCAGCAATTAAAATACTTTCTCCCAGTGAATTAAAATGTGACAAGTTATCGTGGCTTGCTCTTTCGTCTGGAGTCATTCTTAATGCAGTATCAACAGGTAGGAGTATAAAGGGACCCATCAGCTGGACTGAATGGAGTTCTGTTCTCTGATTTTAGGTAGGAAATAATGGCACTATGGAGATGGAGAAAAAGGAGTAAGACTGTATCTGTTAGCCCTCTGGAATGCAGCTTAGGAAGTAAATGAGGGATTATACAACTGCTTGAAAATACACTGAGGTTAAATGATTGGAGTGAATCCCAACTCTGCTGAGTTCACTAGGACTACAGCTTTGCCTGTTTTGGGGTTGGGTTTGTTTTTTGCTGGCTCCATGAGTACTGAAAGGCCCTGAACTACAGATCCTAATGGGAGGTAACTTGTACAACTATTTCAGTAGTAGCCTACCCTATTGGTTAACTGCATCACAACCTTGAAGATATGCTCACAGATTGCAAAAGAATAACGACGTGCTTCCCATCCATCACATGAACGAAGCGCCAAACAACCAGCCTGCAATACGATGCTTGGCATCCTCAGGAGGCTTTCACCCTCTTACATCAATGTTTGGACAACATCATTCAGGATTTGTGAATGAAGTTATATTGGGAGAAGATATAAAGAAATGTAAGCAATGATAGGGATGAGAAGTGTTTCTGAGATGAGTTGGCAGGTTCAAGTAACATCTGATGTGCTTTATGCGCTGCATTACTGCTCAGCAGAGGCCTCAAGATCCACTCTGAATTTTCACCTCCAGAAACTTCTACTTCTAGACTGGGAGAGAGGTCATTGGTAGGTCAGTGCAAGAAGGCTTAAATTGCAGTGGTCTGTCCCAAATGCTGGAGTTTATAGTACTCAAAGTCACTTAACTTTCACAAGCATAAATATTTACCTAGGGATCATATAGCATACTATTATTGGAATTTCTCTCTTGAATATACAACAGCTGCTGTGTTGCATGTGACCCTCTGCTGCTTGGAACATGAGCATCACAACCAGAAAGATGTAGTAATGCTTGTTTTCCTAAATAACGTTGTGAGGGTAAAAATGCTTCAACTTTACCTGACTCCAGGAGTGAGAGATGGGTTAGAAAAGAATCTGGACACAGGGACTTCAAGACGATGAACAGTCACCAAAGCAATCTCAGTTGAGAAAGTGTCATAGTAAGGAATGTTAGCTTGCAAAATAAAAGGCAGGAGTGAACAGCTTCAAGCTCACCTAAGTCTCCTGACAACTAGGCTACTAAAGCAGCCCAGATAATAGCTTTAAGAGGTGTGAAGTGACAGCATAGGACTTGCTGATTCCACCACTAAGTTCCTCAAATATTTTTAAGGATTTATCATTTCTTAAGTGTTACATGGATATGTAACTTGTCACAAACTCTGCTTGCTTTTCTGGAGCTGCTTTTCAAAACCTGGCATTGATTTACAATCTCTCTGTGGGAGAAGCAGTAATACTTAGTGTTAAAGCTAAAAAGTAAATGCCTCAGATACCAGCAAATAGCAGAAGTTTCCACATTAACTCTGGCAAATTGTGCATATGTGGCATTCCCTTTTTCTGTTTTCTGTGTTAATGTAGTATGTCTCTCACTGTTTGATTTGTACAATGAAGTGTACAGGCTATGCAGGGCAGCAAATTTTCCTCTAAGAACTTTGATTTTTTAAATTTCCTGGGTTAGAGAGACACTAGTTCCTAATCCCAGAGGTAGATGTGATGCCCTGATGGAAAGAAGTGTAACAGTTGTAAGGGTGAAATGGCTTTACTCCAGCATCTAAGGTGAATTGTCTTCTGCCCAGAGATTCACTTGAACCTGCCAAAGGAGAGAAAAGGATCTTCAGACAAGTAATTGATGGCCTGAAAAGCAAGAAAAACAGCATGTGCAAGGCTCCATACTTATCTGCTGTCACTTTTTTAGTTTTCAGATAATTTATGCTTTCAAATAACCGCTATATTAGAAAAGCTGGTGTGGTGGTCACAGAGCTAATGTTAAGGTTTCTTATGTTGACTAAAACCCATCCCAACCAATCAGTCCTCCCTTATTGTTTTGACTCGCTAAAGCTAAAACATAAGTAGCAGCAGTGGGAGGCAGAAAGAAGAAAAGAATGAGGTATTTGAAAGGCGTGAGGGGAGGGGAGGAGGAAGGTGAAAATAAAAAGATAGTTGAAAGTGTTTTAAAAAATGTAAACAGGAGGTCATAAGCACCAGAAAAGAAGTAGTCGTTTTCAATAGTGCCCACGTTGTGCATTTGCCAATACAGCTTTGCTTTCTTGCAAGGGCACAAGCAAATGGGAATAAAACCAACACAAAAATCAGGAGAATAACTTTTCAGTGAGGCACATGAGTGCATAACCCACAGCTCAGCCAGTCCTTGATGCACTGCAGCAAGAGTGCTCTCATCTCTACCTCCTGCCTGCTCAACTAGGTCACTGGGTCATTGTTTCAGAGGCAGTGCTACTTAGTATAGGGAGGTCCTCTCTCCTGCCCGTGATCATTGTATCTTGGTGGTAGTCAGCATGTTAACTTTTCACTGTTGGGCTCTTGCTCCCCATCCCAAGGGCCCCATTTTCTCCTGTGACAGCTCAGCCAGTGCTCAGCTAAGTTGCACCTTCCACTATGCCCTGGCCAGCTGTAGGAGAGAGGCATTCCTCCACACAGCAATGCAAGGCTCCACAAATCCCAGCTACCAGTTTGACTGTCATTCAGAATACTAGAATCACAGAATGGTATGAGTTGGAAGAGACCTCTAAAAGTCATCTAGTCCAACCCCCATGCAGTAAGCAAGGAGATCCTCCACTAAATCAGGTTGCTAAGAGCCTCTTTGAACCTCACCTTGAGTATCTCCAGGGAGGGGGCCTCAACTACCTCCCCAGGCAACCTGCTCCAGTGTTCCACCAACCTCATGGTAAGGAACTTGTTCCTAACATCCAATCATCTAAATCTATTCTCTGAGTTAAAACCATTGTCCCTTGTCCTATCACTACAGGCCTTTGTAAGCAGTCCCTCTCCATCCTTCTTGTAGGTCCTCTTCAAGTACTGCAAGGCTGCTATTAGGTATCCCTGGAACCTTCTCTTTTCCAGACTGAACAATCCCAGCTCCCTCAGCCTGTCCACAGAAAACCCCCTCAGATTTATTCTGCCGCCTTCTTTGCATGGTAGATGTTCTGAGCAAACAATTTTAACATCAGTAGCTAGATGCCTACACCTCCCCTTCAAAAAGCCTACCCATTATTGAAACCACAGCAAACACACAAATTTAGTCTAGTGAGTACTTCAGTACTTGGCAGCCTGGTTTAGCATCATGTTGGCCAAGGAATCAATGGTGTGAAACCTGACCAACACGGCAGCTGTTTGAGAGGCTCAGAGGTCTGGTATTCACGCCAATGTATCACAAGCACCTTGTGCAAAGGTGGAAGCAGTTTCCACACTGCAAGCATCCCTCACTCCCTAGCACCCTACTCACATGTCCTCTAACCAATGGGCCAAGTACACTCCCAGAAAGCAGAAAATTTTGATCCAGTTCAAAGCAAAGAATGTGAGCTTGTGTGTCTTCCTGCACAAGTAAATACTCTGGCTTTAGCCAGGTCTCCAGCAGATCTGGAGATGGAGCAGGGAAAACAGAGGACTGCCAGACCAGTCTCCAAGTCCTAATAGCAACAAGTGCTCATCTGGGGTGAAATACACAGATATGTGTACACAGAGTTAGCAGGAAGCCTACAAAAAGTTAGCAGGAGAGGTGTAGACATATCTAGAATCAGACAATAGCCTTCAAGCTGCAAATCCCATCTGGCCTTAAAGCACAGTTTGGTGTCTGTATTTCTCTGTGGATTTATCATTACAGGCAGAATTTATCAACTCCAGAAATTGGTTCCCCTGGCAGCCAAGAGAAAGGCATAAACAGGATAGATCCCCTTTCAGTATAGCAAGGGAGTCCAGGCTTAGAGCCCTAGCTCAATATGCAAATGCCAGGGAAAATGAATGCTTAAGGACCTAATTTTGAAGGACACACAACTGCTGTGGAGGATTTTAATTTACCTTTTTTCGACCTTGATCCCTACTACACCTGCTTAGCTCTGACACTGAGCTCTGCAGCACTGGTCCAATGAACCTTCTTTCAGCTTTTGTGAATTTGTGCCCAGTTCACTTGCAGCACCCAGTTTTCCACACAGGGAAAGGCAAAGCAGAGTGTGTGGCACAGCCACAGCTCCCCATCCCTGTGAACGCCTGTGGCCCACTCTTAAACAAAATTTTGACCTGTGCTGACGTTTGAAAATTATACATTTCCACATGTGGCTTCATGCCTTGGCAGCAGCCACACCACAAAGAGAGGCTGTTCTTGGTTTTAGCCATGCTAGGAAACCATAATTAGCATTGGAAGGTTCACAAAAATGTTTAATTTGTTATTAAATTGCAATTCCATTTTATGAAGCACTTTTCCAAGCCTCTGCAGAATGCAAGGCAGAGGCAGAACGAAGTGGTTATTGAGAAAGGCTTTCAGCTCCTATTGTGGAGAAGTGGTTGAGAGTTGCTGGACTTGCAAAACCTTTCCAGCTAGATGAATAGGTAACAGTGTCTGCTCAAGGACAAGCAGACAGGCCCACAGTGCAAGAATGCCAAAGGTACTGCAGACTTTCACAAAACCAATGGCGTCTGAGCAATGACATTAACCATAGCCCCATCCAGCCAAAAATGCAAGCCACACATCATACAAAGGAGGTCAAAGGGTGACCTAATTGAAGGGCATGAGCAAGGGGAAATGTTTCCTGCAGTGCTTTTTTCTAACATCCATTTTTATCAAATATTTTCTTACATCCATTTTTAACAAAGGGACAAAGACTTTATCCTGCAATGCCTTTGCCCCTTTGAAATTTGATTTTATAAAGGAGACCAAAAGAAATCTAAGATAAAATTTAAGCCATCCTGAATTCATGCAAGTATCTCCAGGGAGACTGGGGAAGCAGGCAGCTGTGTTTGGTTTAATTTGTTTGAATTAATCTTTAATAAGTGGCAAGATGCCTCCTGTCTTGGCTAAGGTTGGCAAAGCATCCAAACAACAAATGTCCTAAAGCTGTGTCGACATTTTCTCCAGTGACATTTAGAAATGAGCACATCACAGCAAGCCCCTGGGGCAGGGAGAACCAATGAAGCAAAGGGATGGGACAATGACGGGAGTGGTAAGACTCTCGGTTATACAGAGCTGCTGGATGTAGGGGAGTTGACACACAGGCCCTGGGCATGGACCATGTGAAATATGGTGTCTAGTGGTGTCAGGGAGCAAAGTGACCTTGGGGGTTGTAAAACTCTGATAAGGAAAGCAAAACAAAGATCTTACAGTTTCTCCGTGTTCTTAGATGTTAAAGCAGTGTCTGTATCTTGCACTAAAACAGAGGCATGTGATTTCACATTTTTAAGCCAATCACTGTACTAGTCTTGGCTGTTCGGTTAGTGTGACTAACCAATAGAAGCAGGACACAATGACTTGTTTAGAATATCTAAGCATATATAAGATGAACAAATACATGTAATAAACGGAACTTACTTGCATCAAGCATCACCCCATCTCTTACATCGTGGCAGGGCACTGCAATGTTCAGAAGGTTTCAGCTCATATCCAGCAAAAGGCTGGCACCAGCGACAGAGGCCTATGGCTGTGAAGGCACATGGGTGCCATTCCTTTTGAGTGTAACCTATGACCTCCCTGACAATGCTGGCATGTGGCAGGGACCTCATGGGGCTACACAGAGAGACACTGGGTAATGCATTTTTGTGCTCTACAGCACGTCCCTTACTGTGAGAGCACTTTGAAGTGATGATTTTTTTGTATCCCCTTGCCCTTCCTTCCACCTTTGCTTTTTCCTAAGACCTCATTTTTCTCCAAAAAGATCTCTCTTCCCCATGCCAAAGAGTTTGAGACTGATCAAAAAAAAGTATTTGGAGTCCCAGACTCAATAAGAACATGCAATGTTTCAACTTGACCTTGTTTTTTTCAGTACATGACATGTCCCCAGTGACTTGAAGATCAGCCTCAGAAAACCTGCTGAAATGCTTAAATGGTTAAGTGACCAGGCACTCAGATGTCATTACTAACAGTTTGAATGCCAGGGCTTTAATTCAACAACAAAAGAAGAAAATCTTAGTGGTCCACCTATCAGGGGAAAATATTTAGCATCAGCTTTCATAGAAATAATGTAGGGGGGGGAGGGGGGGGAAAGGGGGAATACCCATAGATATCAAACTCCAGGAACCCAAGATTTGCACATCAAGTCTGCAGTCCTATGGATAAAAAGTTGCACCTCTGCTCATTCTTAGTCTGGGGACTGGCAGTTAGGCTGCGTTATCATTCTCACATTCTTCCAGCTCCTCCAGCTACAAGTTTGCAAGTTTCTCCTTCAACATCTGACCCTTTTTACTGTTACATGAAATTATTCTCCTGGTTGAATGAGTCACTGCCCAGCTGTTCACTTAAAGGCAAGCATCAGAAGGAGTAGTTTTCCCTCATATTTTCTTCTGGACTTTAATAATCAGTTCCTTCCCTCTTCTAAACAAAAATAAAACAAAATAACAACCAAAAAAGTGAACCCACCACTAAAAAAAGGTCTGCATGCCACATCAGAAGCCTTGAAGATCCAAAAGACAGAAGATGATACTTCTTCCCTTACTTGAGATGTTTGGGTTTTTAACAGCATGAGCTTCCTCCACTTCTTTCTGTGCACATGCACACATACACAGCCTCCCCCTACTACATGTTCCAAGAAGCTCCAGGTTAAACTTGTATCTGGCTTCAAAAGTGTAAGCATTCTGCAGGGCAGGTCTTGACGCTTCAGCCAAAGGCCTCCAACACCTCCAGCCCTGCATGCTTCAGCCAAGCAGTGATGACATTCCTGACACTTTTTCCCCAAGTCTGTTCTCCTTTTCTCTCAGCCCATTTCCCAAGCCCTCCCCAGGGCAGGTGGTTCAGTGCAGGTGGATGCATGCACTCATCCATCCACATACTACTTGAAAAGGAATTGGAGAAGGAGCTCATGCTTATTCATCCGGGTCTGCTGCCAAGGCCAAATCCACGGCGAATGGCTGGCTGGTGCCTGACATGTTGTGTTGGTTTGAGCTAATTGGAGAATTTGAGTGAGAAATTAGACTATTGGCTAAGAGAGAGTTAAACACACAGTGTTACTTCACCAAGTTTCACTGAGAGAAGAAAAAAAAATTGTTTTAAGAAATGTTCCCAAAACAAACGAGATTAGCAGAGGGCCAGTCTGGCTTGGGTCTGTGCTGGCTCCGGCCGCTTTTTCCTTTGTCTCTTGATCTTGCTGGCTGAATTTAGAGTTAAATCACTAAAACAACTAATTTCTGCTCCTATTACTAATCTCCCTGATCTTCAGCTTATCTGCAGCATCATCAAGTGGTGAGATAAGGCTGGGGAAGGGGGGAAAGGTGGTAGGGGGGTTTGGTTACCCTCTTCTGGGGATTTTGGTCTCTGGGAGGGGTGTGGTGTGTTTATTACCTTTTTTACTGTATATTTCTGTAAATATCTGTTATATCTTGTAAATATTTGCTTGTATATTTGCATTGCTGTAAATATAAAGCTTCATTTATTAACTTCCAGTGTGTTTTTCTGAGTTTTAGCCGGGGTTTAAAAAGGTGGGGGGGCAGGTCACTGCAAACCCACTACACATGTCCATGCTCTATATGCTTCACAGTGCCACCAACCTTAGGCAGTCAGAGCTCACAAAATTATTTCATGATGCCTGACCTGTAGGAAGCACTCCACAACAGAGACAGGACATAGCCTGAAAGAGGATATTTGACACTGCAGCATCCAAACGGGGGCGTCTCATGGAGAGAGCACACAGCTCAATTCAAAGGGACTACAGATTTGGGAAGGTACAACATAGTGCAAAAGCCACTGTCCAGGCTACCTCCAGGGGCTATAAGGGTGATTGTGTCTCTGAAGCTGTGCATCCCTCACCTGTTGTCCTTTCAGTCTCCATCCAGAAGACAGACTTTATTTATGCTTTTTTTTTGTGGAAAGCTGTTTCAGATTTACTGTGGACATATACAAGCTGGAAGTTACAACAGTATCTTTTGCTACTGCTCACTACCTAATGCCATCTGAGCAGAGAAACACATCTTGGCAGCTAGCCACTCGAATCAGCCAAGATACTGCAGTAAAGTACTTGTTGCATTCTACCTTTCTGCTGCTTTGGCTCATGAAGACTCTGACAGTGCCCATACCAGCTACTGGTTAGGGTATCACCAGACCAGCAATGGTGATACAAGGAACATGCAAAAGGCAATTCAAGGGATAGAAAAAGAGGCCTATAGCCAGATCTGAGCTTGACTTCTTACTAGAATCTGGTTTACCTGCTACATTTGACATTACATTTGCCAACAGCACAACACAGGATGAGAAGGTGAGATCTGAACACTAGAAGCTGAACCTGCACATTCACCAGAATCATCTCCATATGAACTAGTAGAGAGGACTTACATTGGACACACTGATGTAGACACTGCATGACTGCAGACAACTCAGAACAGCCACTTTCAGGATGCAAGCAATAGGTCTACAGCTTTTCAGTGTGTGCAGGATTGTGCTAACCTCTTCTACCTCAGCCCACAAATCCTGACACATCAAAACATTGCCACCTTTGCAATCTCAGCTGTAAGTCACCAGCTCAGTTACAAAGGCACAAAAATTGCTGAAGAGTGAAAATGTAAAAAATGTGCAGTTGCGTGGGGCAGGTCTGAGAAAGAGATGCAAACTACTGCATTGTCACTGCACAGGTCCTGGGAGAGCTCCTGCTGCTCCTCACTCACAGGTTTCCCTCTGCTGCACCTCTCCCTAAGTGAGCCATGCACTGCCATGGGACAGGGTGAGGTGGTACCTCTGCAGAACAGACCAAACCAAGTTCAAGGAAGGGGAGGTGTCACTAGGGCCCGCTCTGCCCATTTGCAGACAAGCCTGGTGACTCACAGGCAACACCAAAATGCCTTCATCCAGGACACCTTTCTGGAGAGCCAAACTAAGCACTCAGAATACCTTCACAGCATATGGTGACACCTGAATGCTCTGTGAGAGCTGTAAAAGGTTCCATACCACTGGTTGAGGGCTGCCATGGTCATGGCCAGGCATGAATGGCAAACGTAGCATACTGGCAGCCAACTGTGCTCTGGGCCCCATGGTGCCATTGTGGTGTGATGACAGCAAGCTCAACAGCAAGAAGACACCATTCCACAAGCACAAGAAAGCAAAAGTATCTGGCTTCCCAGAGGGCCAGTGACCTTTGGACACCACCTACCACTCATAGCGAGTGGAAAGGGAAGAGAGAAATGTTCGGAGGGAGCTCTGATAAAGTTCTGTCAGCCATAAGATATGTGGTGATCCTGACTCATACAACATTAACTCACTGAAGTCCAGAAAACAAACCCTGCCTGGTCCTAGGAGTTCAGATTTTATTTACACTTTTCACCAGGGAGTTGAGGTCCCATCCTCAGAGCTAAGATCTTGCTGCACCCTGGTCAGAATCTCAGTTTAAACACATATTTTTAACAGAGCAGGTTCAAGAGTACCCTGGAAAAGTCTTTCAGTGTCTCTCACCCACCAGTAAAAAGCAATACTACCACCAACTCAGTCCCTACAATGCCCTGAGCTACCACCTTCACCCAGCTGCTCACACCGTCAGGCAGACAAGGCACACAGCCAGACAGGGACTGCCCTGGGAAAGGACACTATTGGACAATTGATATGCATGAGGCCAAGGTTCTCTTGCAGTATGAGACTAGGACTGCAGAGATCCTCTCAGGTGAGAGCCCCAAGCCCCAAGCAAGATGAAAGCCACAGACAAGTGTTATGGAAGGGGTTATGATTGATTAATGTGATATGGCTTTCAAAAATTAATATTGTTTATTAATTTTAGATATCCAAACTTTCCCACTTTTCCACTTATTTTTAATATTAAATGGGTTTGATTGCAGCAGTTATGGAATGATTACATAAACGGCATCTAGATCTCGTATTAACTATTAATATGCATAAATGATCCATTCAATTTAACAAATTAACACTAGAAGATTTCTTGTGGTCAATAGTGCTGCTTGGCCACTAGATGGAACTCAGGCCCCCTTTCTGCTTTGGGCAGAATCTAGGTAATATGCAAAGCTTAGGTTTTACTCACAAGTATTACTTCTCCTGTCTTGTGGGGTTATAAATAAATTGAAAGTACCCAGAATACTTGCAGGGTTTCTGGATGCTGGCTGCTGCTGCGGCTGAGACTTAGACTCATAGAATCAGTCAGGGCTGGAAGGGACCACAAGGATCATCTAGTTCCAACCCCCCTGCCATGGGCAGGGACACCCTACCCTAGATTAGGCTGGACAGAGCCTCATCCAGCCTGGCCTTAAACACCTCCAGTGATGTGGCCCCAACCACCCCCTGGGCAACCTGTTCCAGGGTCTCATTTCTACTCTCATGCTGAAGAACTTCCTCCTCACATCCAATCTGAATCTCCCCACCCCCAGCTTTGCTCCATTCCCTCTAGTCCTGTCACTACCTGATAGCCTAAAAAGTCCCTCCCCAGCTTTTCTGTAGGCCCCCTTCAGATACTGGAAGGCCACAACAGGGTCATCTGGGAGCCTCCTCTTCTCCAAACTGAACATCCCCAACTCTTTCAATTGTCCTCATAGGAGAGGTGCTCCAGCCCTCTGATCATCCTCGTGGCCCTTCTCTGGACATACTCCAGCATGTCCACATCCCTCTTGTAATAGGGGCTCCAAAACTGGACACAGTACTCCAGGTGGGGTCTCACCAGGACAGAGTAGAGGGGGGGAGAATCACCTCCCTTGACCTGCTGGCCACACTTCTCCTGATGCAGCCCAGGGTCTGGTTGGCTTTCTGGGCTGCAAGTGCACACTGCTGGTTCATACTGAGCTTCTCGTCCACCAGCACCCCCAGGTCCCTCTATGCAGGGCTGCTCTCCAGCCAGTCACTGTCCAGTCTGTATTTGTGCTTGGGATTGCCTTGACCCAGATGCAGGACCTTGCACTTGGCCCTGATTCACCCCGGACTCCACAGACTGCTGGGTGAAGAAGAGGAGTGCAGACAGTTTCTGACCTGTTTGGTGATCTGCATGCTGTCAGGCTTGGTTGTCTTCAGGATATGCAGGTTGCTCCAGCAGGTGCAGGCAGACATCTTGCAATGTATCTCAGTGGATGTGTATCTCAAGCTTCTAATTGCGTGAAGGCTATTCAAGTTGCTCCTGGAAAGATTAGAAACAGTTCCAGGGTGGAATATAGCTTGTATCACTATCTAACAACAATAATAAGGCATTACAGGCATGGATGCAGAACACAGAATAAGAGCAAAATCATGGCAGAAGCATACTGTGTTATCTGCTTTTAGTATCAATGCCTGAGTTTGATTGGACCTTTTTGGACATTAGCATATCCAATCACAGTGGAAGTAAGCCAAGTTTTACCATACTTGGGTGAAAGCATAGGTTTGGTTATACCATATGAGGGAAGAGCATAGGCTCAGCACAGGCATAGCTTGTGCACCTTGTTTACCAGGGGTTGCAAGCAGGAGAAAAACAAGTTATGTAAGCTGGAGTGCTCAGACTCCATGGCACCATGGTCTTTTGTCTCTTGTACCGACAGCTGCTTCTTCCCCCCCAAAAAAGAGGGAAGGTAGGACAACATGTCTGGGCAAGTCAGCACACATGCAGGCCTATTTTGACCCTTCAGGTGTACCATGACAAGAAGATACAAAATAAAGACAGAAGTAAAATAAGCTATAGCCCAATGATGCAGCTCTTTCCAGTGACCAGAGAAGACTCTTATCAAGGTCCTGCCAAGTTACTGCCATCCTCATCCATGTCACCACTGTTTGCAATCCTTGCAAGTTATCCCTTACACCAACATCTCCCAAGGAAGTCGGCAGCTTCAGCACTAGGACATGCCAGACCAGGGAAAGGAACTGGTTTCCAGACCACATCTTAGCAACTGCTCAAGATCTCCACTGTGAACAACATTTGCGCAAGCCTCAGAAACAGGTGAGTCCCACTCTAGTAGGGCTCTAACTTCTCTCCTGGGCAGCTTATCCACAGGACTACAACAATGAAGCATGTTGGTAATCAATCAGAGGGTCTGCAGAGACCAGTCAGGTGAAGTTCCTGAAGACTAGAAGGAGGGAAACACTACATCCATTTTTTAAAAGAGTGAAAAAGAGGACTCTGGAAATTACCAACCTGCCAGCCTCACCTCTGTGCCCAGAAAGATCATGGAACAGATCTTCCTGGAAATTGGAGGGACACATGGAGGGCAGGGAGGTGCTTAGAGATAGCCACTACAGCTTCACCAAGGGAAAGTCCTGTCTAGTGGCTTTCTACAACGGTTTAACTACATCAATGGACAAGAGATGACCAAAAGTTGTCATCCATCTGTACTTTTGTAAAGCCTTTGACACAGTCCCCCATAACATCCTTCTAAGCTGAAGAGATAAAGATTTGATGGGTGGACTGTCCAGTGGATAAGGAATTGGCTGATTGCATCCAAAGGGTAGGGGTCAATGGCTCAATGTCCAGATGGAGATGGGTGACAAGTCGTCTCCCTCAAGAATCTGTACTGGAATGAGTGTTGTTCAATAGCTTCATCGGTGATATTGACAGTGAGATCGAGTGCACCCTCTGCAAGTATGCAGATGATACCAAGCTGAGTGGTGCAGCTGACAAGACTGAAGGACAGGATGCCATTCAGAAGGACCTTGAAAGGATGGAGAAATGGGCTGGGGAGAATCTCACGAGGTCGGATAAAGCAAAATGCAAGGTCCTGCACCTAGGTTGGTGCAACCCTTGATATCAATACAGGCTGGGGGATGATGAAATTGAGAGCAGCCCTGCAGAAGAAGACCTAGGTGTACTGATGGATGAGAAGCTGGATATGAGCCAACAATGTGTATTTGCAGCCCAGAAGGCAAATGGCATCCTGGGCTCCAACAGAAGAAGCATGGCCACCAGGTGAAGAGAGGTGATTCTGCCACTCTGCTCTGGTGAGACCTCACCCAGAGTACTGTGTCAAGCTCTGGGGTCACAGAGAGACATGGACGTGCTGGAGCAGGTCCAGAGGAGTGCCACCGGGATGAGCAGAGACAAAATAAACACCTGAGCCACTAGGAATCACTTCTGTCCCTTTCCCTTGAGCAGAAGAGAGCATCTTAGGGATAGTAGAAACAACCCCATGCTCCTCCATGCCTGAGATGTCAGAGCTGAAGCAGCTGCCATCATGCCTCACAGAGTTCTATGTTTTATCCATACATTTTCCACATATGGAGAACTTCATAGAATCAGTCAGGGTTGGAAGGGACCACAAGGATCATCTAGTTCCAAACCCCCTGCCATGGGCAGGGACACCCTACCCTAGATCAGGCTGGACAGAGCCTCATCCAGCCTGGCCTTAAACACTTCCAGGGATGTGGCCCCAACCACCTCCCTGGGCAACCCATTCCAGGGTCTCACTTCTATTTGAAGCTTTGTGGGCACCTGTCTGGAGTTAAAGAGACAGCTTTGAGCCTGCGCAATAGCACCAATGAAGCAGGACTAGAGAGGTAGGAGCAGCAGTTTGGTGCAGCAGCTTTGGGGAGTCTTTAGTTAACCATAAAGGTGATGGATTATCTGAAAACTCAGCTGATAGTCTAGCAACATCTTTGGGAAAGGTGGCCTTGAAGAGCTCCCACTCTTCTTTATTTATTCTGAACACTGGATAAAAACAGCATCTATTATTATGGCTGTAGGTAAATCTCTTCCTTAGCAAGCTAACCCTTTATTTTTCAGCAGTAATTCTGCCTTGAATCACAAAGTGGTTTGTGCTGAAGCAGATTAGAAAGCAACGGTTTATATCATCTCTATTATTTGAAATGTACGTTAAGCAAAATTGTACCCAGCTGCTTCCACAGCTCCATGGCTCTCATACCCCTGCTGCAAAACATGACTATCTGAATGTCAGTGCCAGCAGCCAGACTGGGATGGGACTGGCCAGGGGCACAGACCTCCAGAGGAAGTCCCTATGTCTGCACCCCAAGCCTCAAGTAATTTCTTAAGAAGGGGTTTAGATCTAGACCTTTAAAACCACACCCATACTTGGGACTCTCTTCATTGCTGTTCTGGTATAGGCCCTTTGAGCAGTGCTATTGCCAAATTTTCCCGTCATCCAGGTAGGCATGGGAGGGATTTCTTGGTTTTTACAAGCTGTGAGCTTTATGGAAAAGCATGGCTCAGCAAGCTGGGGCTTTGAAAAGAAAATGTAGCATACTGCAAAAAAATATGATAAAAGCAGACAATACTGCTATTGCCACATAGCCCCAGCTGGCTCATTGCCTTAATGCACCCACCCCAGTGGCAGGGCATGTCCTTTTTGACCATCCCAAGAATGGAAGCTCTCAAAAAATGCACCTTGTTAGCAGTTTAGCTGAAAAATTAATGAGCTCTCTGGTTACATCTTACTAAAGAGACTACTAACAGAAAGTCTGCATTAGCCACAGAAAGATCACAGGGGCAGAAATCCTGCTCTAACCCCAGTGCCTAGCTATGTGTGCCTGGGAGAGGACAGGGGCATTACCAGTGTCTCTGATCCTGCAGACTCAGAGAGCTCCAGATCCACTTCAACAGACACTACAGACTAAAGCCAGGCCAGCTTCT
Source organism: Psilopogon haemacephalus (assembly GCA_013396835.1). Classification (NCBI taxonomy): domain Eukaryota; kingdom Metazoa; phylum Chordata; class Aves; order Piciformes; family Megalaimidae; genus Psilopogon; species Psilopogon haemacephalus. The sequence continues at coordinate 159,689 of VWZI01006872.1, forward strand.
AAAGATTCCCCCACAGACACAGCCAGCAATTTACCCCTAAATATAGGAGTGCAGCCCACAAGCCAGACAAGAGAGACTTCAGTACTGCTGCCAGGAACAACAATGAACTGCACCACAGACCCTAGCAGTGAGTAAGTGTGGATGCCTGAGAGCAAAAAGCCTCCTCACTCTCATTTCCCAAAGTTACACATCAAGGAGAGATAAGTAGCTGGCTTTCTACAATACGGGTTGCTGTTCAGTGATCTCTATCCCAATAGCTGAAGCTCTTTTGAATCCACTCTGAACCCTCCTGGGTACAGAGCAAGCCACATTCAAAACTTCCTTTTCTGCATGGGGAGCATTGCTGTAGAAATCTGTCACTGTTGCCTCAATCATCAAATAGGTCAGGCTACTTGTCAGCTGGTCACAACGAAGAGGTTGAGTACTTCCTATGCTTCATGCAAACTACATTTTGTTTTATACCAAACATTCCGCTATCATTGAAGTATCATTCTGTATGGTGGATTGAGACTTAATGCTTCTAGCACATGCCATATCCAATTATCTCATTGCATACTGAGAACAGCAGCAACTGGAGGAAGAAAACTAAAGATTGGTATAAATGTATTTATGAGATTTAAAAAAAAAAAGTGAGGCTGCTGTTTCCAGGAATAAAAATAAACCAGGAATTTAAAATACCACAGCTATGTTCTTCAACAGCCCATATTCAGCTGCCCTTGCAGCCTACTGGAATGGGTTAATAGGATTTTCACTCATTACGTCTCTGTGGTAGAGACTTCGAATGCAAGGGTTGCTATCCAGGTCTTACTCTAACAAGTAAAGTCTCCTCCTCGCAGAACCAAATTCAGAGTTCAGAAGGACAGATGGGACTGCTATACCTGGCTGACCAGCATCAGGAAAACACAGCATGGCCATGGGCTGGAGTGAAGCCCTCAAAATCAAGCTGCAGGGATGCAATGCATGCCCACAAAGGAAGAACGTGACCTACTTTGAGGTTGATTTATTTTATGAAATATTGTTGGGATATGAAAAGTTAAATCATCCCTGGGAAAACAAAGTCGCCCCAGTTCATTTCTCCATCATCCCATTGCCTCCTTCAGCCCTGCTGACCAATGGCACCTTGCCAATACCAGATTGACCTTTATTTCTGCTAACCCACAGGACAAAGGCCAGCACCAGTATAGCTGTCAGGGCTGTTATAGTGAGTGCCATGCTGGGAAGGTGCTGTGCAAGAGGCACACCTACACTGTCCTGTCACTTGCTGCACCAGTTGCCTCAGCTGACAAGGACAAAAAATGTCCCAACTATGAACAGACAGGAGCTGACCACTAATATTCAGCTATCTGAGGCAGTCATGGCAGTGGGCAAGTGACTGCAACTGTAGGCAGATGTCACTAAAAATTCAGTAAGCTTGATCTCCTGCGTGCAGCTAGAGGAAATACTTGGTGATGCTGCACTAATGCCTCCAAAGGTTCTGCAGAAAGGATGCTCACCTCGAGTGGAGACAGCTTGATGGTGGAAGAAAAACTGCTTCACTGAGTGATACCCAAGGCTCATCTCCACTCACTCTGTCTCCAGTCCTGGCAAAACTATGAGGGAAACTGCAGGCACGGAGCAGGCACAGATGTGCTGCCTCAATCGCAGCTCCTCAAAGTGCCTGTGTCTCTGGTACTTCCCGCTGCAGGGGTATATGACATCGAACGGACTTGTCTTCCATCAACCAACTCATTGGAGAGTTCTTTCTAATTGGTATCAACACCTCGAGTATCCTGTGCTGAAGATTGCCAGAGGCAGCAGCAGCTTTGTCCCCAGTGGTTTGGCCAAACTGGGCATGCTGCCCCTGGGACCGAAGGGTGCAGCCCCAGTCGCGCCGGACCACGGAACACACTTTCTCTACGGCATTCATCGAGTGTCTGGCGGCCACAGCCCGCCTTCAGGGTCTACTCACTCAACTGCAGACTTCGCAGTGGTTGGCTTGCGTAGGCCATCCGAGTTCTTCCCATTTCATAGCTGCGTTCGTGACCCTGGGGAAGCGGGCAGTTCAATTTCCAGCAATGTGAAGCTAACCGAGGCACTTCTCCTGCCCACGTGGACGTGGCCGCCAGCACCACCTGGGGCCTGCCAGCAGCGTAGAGCTGCGTGAAGTCGCTCGCCCCAGCCGGCACTCGCAGCGAGAGCGCGCAGCGCGGAGCACTCTGCTGCAGCGCCGTGAGGGAGGCCCCGCAGCGCTCCTCGGGCGCCGCCCCGTGGCCCGGCCTGGGACTGCAGTCACGCAGCGCAGGCGAGGTTCCAGCCTCCCGGCGTTCGGCGGGAGCGGAGCGGTGCTCAGGACGTTGCGCGCCCCTCGTGGGTCTCAGCGCTCCCTCACAGCCCCTCCGGGCCCCGGTTTTTAGTAGGGAAGGGAGAAATGGTGCCTGCTACGACCGTGTTTAGGCCACGGGGCAGGCCAGGGATAGACTTGCCCTGGGACATTCCTGCCGCCCCCAGGCTTCCCTGGGCTCAGCAGCACAGGCACATTCTCTTGCCGCCGAGCGCCCAGGAGCAGCCACGAGGGCATACCCTCTACCTCCAGGGGAAGCACTATTGCCGAGCTACAGCTGGAGGCTTGCCCTTTACTAACTTCTCTCCAACTACTAACCCCCCTGGCCTATCTACTTCTGCTTATCTTCAGCATCAACAGGTGATGAGATAATATTGGGGAAGGGGGGGAAGGTGGTAGGGGGTGGTTGGTTACCCCTTTTGGAGATACAGTCTCTGGGAGGGGTGTGGTGTTTCTGTATTACATTTTCATTGTATATATCTGTAAATATCTGTTATATCTTGTAAATATCTGCTTGCATATTGTCCATTGCTGTAAATATAAAGCTTCATTTATTAACTTCCAGTGTCTCTGAGTCCTAGACGGGGTCTATAAAAAAAAGGGGGGGGCAGGTAACTGCTAGACCACTACACCATGGCACCAAGTGCCTCATCCAGCCTCCTTTTAAACACCACCACCTCCCCAAGTGGCCCATTCCAAGGGGCAATCACTCTTTCTGTATAGAACTTCTTCCTAACGTCCAGCCTAAGCCTATCCTGGCACAGTTCGAGGCTGTGTCCTCTTGTTCTGTCACTGGATGCTTGGGAGGAGAGCCCAACCCCCACCTGGCTACAACTCCTTACCCCTTCGTGCAATTACAGCATTTGGCATGCCTCAACAAACATCTGGTACAGTTTAACATTTGCCCATGATCTGCTGCTTTACTGGTACCATGAGAAGCCATATCTTCAGACATAGTTATCCTATATACATTTTGGTCAGCAGCAGTCTGCCATAACAGGCAAGAAAGTGCTATTATGTGCCAAGCAAAGAAACCAAGGACAACCCCCTTCAGCTTTAGTATTGGCCAATTATTTAATTTTACATTCCTAGAATGTTCCACATGTATCCAAATCACCTCCTTCCAGTATCCTCAAACCAAAGCTGGACAAGTCTCTGAAGTCCTTGAAAATTCAGACACAACAGGTAGTGGACAGAAATATGAAATGCAAGAGAGGAAATAATAAGAATACAAGTAACCCTGTCAGAGTACATGAAAATATTTTTACTTTTTTTTTTTTTTTTTTGAGTGCTAGCTTTAGTGCTCCATAACCTGTCCAGAGGAAAAACAGAACACCGTAAGAAAACTCCAAACACTACCACCACAAAACCAACCCCAAAAACCAACTAAAACACCACCACCACAAACAACCCTCCCAATAAATCAAAGACCACCACCAGAACAAAAAACTTGTTAGTCAGCAAGTGTCTTCAAGAAGAGATGTGAGTAGTTCTATGGTGCTCTTTCATAGATCTGCATTGCAAGAAAAGCAAAACTTTCCTTTACCTATGCCAGACTCCAAGCCAGCACGTTAGGCGTGGGCTGGTGTGCCTGTCTTTGGATGCAGCCCCTGGGGAGGATACCGACAGGATCTCTCTCTACACCCTTGGGAGTTCACACACATTGCTTTCTTGGCTAACCACCATGAGCAGCTTAACTTGTTTCTTCAGTTAAGACTCAGCTACTATTAGTGTCCTCAGTCACTCCAACCTGCTTTACTGCTTCCTGAATGCCTGACAGAGGCCCCCTCTGGCACTGTGCTGCTGAGAATGGCTGGTAGGAAAAAGATTTGTTCCAGTGACTACTGTACCCCTGGGTTTGCCCTCACAAGCCAAGCCCATACAGATTACTGTCTGGCAGCAAATTAATTTCTGCAACCTACCTATCTCAAATGGAAGATGTCATTGATGTGCACCTCTTTGAATAAAGTAAAAAATTATAAAAGACAATTGCCTTTTTCTATACATACTTTATTGCTGGTATACATATAATTACTTATATTTTAAACATGAAATTCCTTTCACAGAAAGGAGAAACTTTAACCATTAAAATAGAGTGATTATACCACAAGTATTTTACAAAATGTACAAATATTGGCTGCTAGTTTCTAACATCAGCTGATAAATGCCTCACACATTACCCTCTACCAAACTAATCAAAACAAAAAATAATGAGACCTTCTAAATAAAAAAAAAAAACATAAAACCCCCAAATGTATTACTAGAAGGAACAGGGCTGTTGTGGTTTTTTTTTTCCTTGGTTTTGTTTTGGGGTTTTTTTTGTTGTTTGCTTTTAAACATTTTTGATTCCATATGAGTATAAAAACTTTCATAACAGATATTCACAGTGCTTGTAAGCTATTAATTCATTCTCAGTCTACACACAAATGTGTTTGGTCTCCCCTTCATATGCATACACAATTTAAAGTACTGGAGGGAGCTGTATCGACCACTAAGAGAGAAGACAGTCAGACGTGGAGAGTTTGTCTTCCCCACCAGCTATGAATACAAGAAGCCCTCATGTAGGCAGCAGATGGTCATGCAGGAGCCAATTACTCTGTTTTCAGGCATTGGTGTATTTTGTAACCAGTGACAATGGGATTACAGCATTTCACCAAATTCAGTGAATGCTTGGTAACTGAAGAAAATACCAAACTGCTTGGTGGCAAAAAACACTTCAGGAAGGTGGTTAGGCTGAAGCAGGTATGAATGTGATTTGTCTTGGAGAGAGCCTGCATGGATGCAAGCATGTGCACGTGTTACGACTTTTCCAAACAATTATACCCACTTAATTTTAAGCATTTTTCCTGTCGACAGCTATTGCCAGAACCACAAGTAACTGTACATCTGCATGGCTAGAAAACCAACAGATTAGCAGGTACGTCATTCCAGACCACCCCACCCTTTCCACAGACAGACACTGCTGCAGGAAGACCCATCCCTCTAGTTCCACATCAGCTGCAAGAGTAAAGCTCCTCCCTGCAGCATGGCCACCGGCTTCCTGGATCTTGGCTGTGCCCCATCTCTCATGGCTTATGGCCAAAACTGCCCAGGTAACAGAGGGGTTTGACTGGACTGTTCACAAGCAGCCAGATGTCCTTTACTCATTTAGACCCATTCAGGAGAGCTTGTTTGATGCAGTAAATGTACCTCAGGTACTTTGTAAAGGATTTAGGCTTTGCTTGGAACAAATGAAAAGAGACTAATGAACAAATAGCTCCTAATTATTCATTACAAAAAGAATGAACACTGTGATCAAAGAAGGTACAGTCAACTGAGTCACTGCTACTGTGAGCTTGTGCACATCATTCACTCCTCAAACACACAGATAGGATGTACAGTCACTGACACCACTTCAGTAAAAGCAGATGCATGCTCCGTCTCTTGCATAGAAACAGTGAGCCATCAGCTCAAACCTCCTCACTGTGGTCTGGATTCCTTCCTTTCTTTCTTGAATTAGGCTATCTTCAGCTTTTGAATGATCAACACTGGACAACACATATCCTCAACTGGCAGAACTGCATCAATCTGCTTTGAGTTTGCAAAAGAATTACTTGTTTTCACCTGCAACACTGTCAAAAGCTAGGTGCATGTTACACATGCCTGCAATCACAACCTTCCCAAACGCTGGGTATTGACAAGGTGAGAAGGTACCACAAGGACACAGGGAAAGAAATCAAACAAACATTATTGGGCTGTAACAAGGCAGCAGGATGTTTTCTACAGCAAATGACTGAATCAAACAGCATAATTATAATAATTTTCTTAGTGAGAGCCAGCACAGCCAGCTCCACCACTCAAAAAAACCCACTAAACAAGTGCCCTTGGTTTGGGACAAAAACACCCTACACTTCCACTATGGCTAGCCTGAAGCATCACGTGTTTGCATGACCTATCCATGACTAAGTTGGACACAGTCACTCTGTCCTTCCAAAGCGACTTGTTTCCCGAGCAGAGGAAAAAAATTCTAAAGCAACATATTTATCGAAAACAAAGAAAATAGCAAAATAGAAGTATGATTCAAAGTAAGGGGTGATCATGCCTGGACAAATTCCCCAGTCACACTCCTGTCTTTAATTAACACTTGTAGCTTGTGTTCTTTATTCTTAGATGCAAATAATTTTATCCCCTCCCCCATCTTCCCAAAAATATAAGCACTTATTTATCAATCTGCATCATGACAGTAGCAGACATCTGAGAGGCAGTTCCATTTAAAGAAAAAAACAAAACAAAAAACCCCCACACAAAACAGCAACAAAAAAGAGAAATAAATTACTGGTAAAGCAGGTCCTGCTCCCAGTAAAGGCAACTTGTGTTCACTGCAACAGGAACAGGCTAGATGCTTCCATACCCAGCCTTCCAAATGTGCTCAGGAGTATACCATGACCTGGCAGCTGTTGACAGTGCTGCACCTGCACAAACTCAAGAAAACAAATCTGTACTGTATGCTAGCACTAACATAAATGGACCACAAGAGAAAAGCAGGAATATAAACAGATGTAAGGCTTTAAAATTCTTTCTGATAAATCCATTTGGACATAGCGTTTGCTTTACTAGCTCAGCATATGTTTTGGTTCTCTGATTTTGGTTTTTATGTTGGTTGCGTCACTGCTACGGTGTAGGCCACTTCGGTCTTCTGCTCAGACACTTCAAACACCAACATTAAGTGCTACACTCCAGTTGATTTGCCCTGTAGACAGGTCTGCAGAAGCGGTGTCACTTACTGATTATGGAGCTGAATAACCAAGCTGCTCACAATCTCCTGCAAGAACAAGAGTGACATCACATATGTTAATGAGGTATATATTTCCACGATGAGCCATTTCCTGGTATGGAAGAGTTCCAATCTCATTACACCACAAACTCCTCTGGGAGCTGGTCCTCTCCCAGAAGATCCAAGGACAGGCAGTTCATAGATCGCTTCCCATAAAGGGCAGACTTGGTTTTGCAGTCCGCCGTGGAATAAACGCAGCCATAGACAGACAGCTTATCCTCCAGGCTGCAGCCAAATGTGTAGCTGCGGGATGTGTCTGAAGACAGTGTGGCACTTAGTGGTGGGTGTCGGTGCTTGTAAAGGCGTATGTCATCCAAACTCTGGCTGTGCTGGTCTGCGCAGCTCCTGCTTTTGGGTGATCTGACCTGCAAATTCAGTAAGACACACAGAGGCAAAAATGGTGAGCTGACATCAGCCCAAGGATGCTTGCTAGGTGAACTACAAGTTTTGTAGAATCGTTCTTCCACCCCTTGAAAACAGTTCCAATAACTTTCTGAAGGGCACTGGCATAATGAAAAAATTACAAGTGCAAGTGCATTAAGCGTTGAGCCAGACCCTGATCTGACTATACTGTGTCGTCAGCGTCCGGTAAATGGAACAAAACACTGAACAGGCATTGACACCTCAATGACATCGTCACTTCCTGACAGTTCCCTGCAGTCATCCTCAGAAGGACAAAGTACATATAACCAAAAATTACTCCAGCTGCTGAGCACACTGAGTTACTGAAGGAAAGGTTCAGAATGCAACTATGCAAACTAATGGGTTACAGTGTCCAAAATTCACTATGTGCCACATAGTTTCATCTACATAACATTGTTTAGCAGTGAAGAAAACTGAAGCAACAAACTACAATTCCCAGAGGCAGTGTCTTGCTACACAAGTTGTAGTGACTTCACCTCTGCAGAGGAATTACTGAGAACCTGAGACATTTCCAACTTCCCCATCTGTTTTTATTTCTTGTTCCACCTCTTCATAATCAGTTTTTAAATACTAATTTCAGGAATACTGCTTTTAAACCAAAACTGGAATACAGAAAACTTCCTCCCAGTATCGCTTCTTCCATCTCCATAGGATGAGAACTAAAAACCACACTGACAAAACCCTGTGCTGATTCAGCTGCACTCCCAGAAACAGGCATATGCTGTGTGGTCCAGTCAATGCTAAGGAAACCAAGTCTAGTTGCATGGTCTTGTAAGGAGGGTGTTGTGCTTTTGTTTTAAAAGATGCACTGAATATTTGATGCATAGAAGTGGTAGCCAGATCTTTGCAGTTACTTACACAGTTCTGTGTTGAGCAGAAACATTCTTATAAAACAAATACCTCACAATCCATTAATAGCATGCACTGGTAAAAGCACTAATAATAAAGACATGAAGTGAGATGCCCATTTCCTGAATAGCTCTCTTAAGTCATTCCACTCAAAACCAGGAGTAAATTGAGTATCATTGCAATGTGTGGTCTTCAGCTTTGGGAAAAAAATTAAGATTTTATTTAAATCTCCCATAGCACTTTACAGATCATTTTGCTAATTTTTTTTTTCTTTTCACTAGGTCCAGGATGNACTTTACAGATCATTTTGCTAATTTTTTTTTTCTTTTCACTAGGTCCAGGATGAAGCATAAAACAAAAAACAAATAAACAAACAAACAAACAAAAAGCCCACAGCAGTTCTAAGTGACTGAAGACCTTGTTCAGAAAAGTTCAAAGAGTAAAGGGGGAAATGATGAACAGTTTTTAAAGTTCTTTTAGCAGATAAAGATAATTTGGATTCAGAGAAAAAAAAAACAGTGGAGACTTGTGGGTATTTAAAAATAACTTCAAATAGCAAATCCAAAGCACCCCCCCCAAAAAAAAAAAAAAACAACCCACATTTCTACCATACTGTGTACAGCTATATTTTGAAAGGAAATATTGCTTGGCTTTAAAAAGACATTTCCAAGCACAACTGACATTTAGAATTTAGCACACACATAGTATCATCACAAAAAATGACAGCAATTACAGCTGGAGCATTTGAGTCTGTTCTGATGGTAAGCTCCTCCTGGCTTCAGGAGCAGGAAGATGATCACATTTATGACCCACATCCAAATGGCATGGATGGTCCTGTTTCTATAATGCAGTGAAAATTTGTAAATGGTTTACTTCCCATTTCCCATCTGGAAGCCTAGGCCAGATGATATCTGGCTTGCACGATTTCCCTACTGGTTGCTCAACATCTCTGTGTACAATACTGGGCCCCTCTCTACAGTATTCTGGACCCAATGCAGCTTTCATCCTATTCCTGATAGTAGCAGCTGGCCAACAGATGGTTTCAGTTACCCTATTTAAAAATCAGTCAAATCCAGAATGACCAAGTTCACCTGATGTACCAGCTGTCTCCATTATACTAGACCTTGTTACAATGCACACACACACATACAGACCCTCCTGGTGAGCACTCTTCTTTACCTGGTGAAGTGATTCCACACTTTGCCCTCTCATTTTTATTAGTGTGACTTGTACCACAGGCAGTGAGTCCTCATTTACAGCTGCAAAAGAGAAGGAGAAAGTGAGAAAGTATTGCAAAGGTTTGAGGTTTCTGGGGGATGTGAAGAAGGGAAGTTGTTCTCACAGGCCACATTCAAGCAGCACTATACTATAAATATACATTGGTAAGCACCCCCAGTGCTCTGGAAGTTTTGCTCACAAGTATTCTGTTTTGTTCCACCAAGGATTGATATTTTAAAACTCTCCAGAAAACAGCTTCTCACCAACTTGTCCCACATTCACCCATCTTGCTTTGCTACAAAGGCTGGATATCTCAGGGCCAGACAGCTCCTGCCTAACTCCATTGTATAGAATTTCCTGTATCATAAGCCACAAAATAACTATCAATTCCTGTGACTAGCCCATTCATCTGTGGTTGAACTCCTTGTCTGTTTTGTGGTATACATGATTTTAAAGAAAAATCCTTCACTACAAAAGGTTTACTCATTAACTGAGTATAAAATTGGCAAATTCGGAGAAGGGAGACCTCGATGAGCACAGAGGAGGGCAGCACTGTACAATATAGGGTGCTGGCCTTTACCCTCTAGATGAGCTGACCTTAAATCCTGTTGCAGTAGGGCAGAACACTGGCAGTTGTTTGGAACAAGGTACAGCTTTCTTAGATCTCTCAAATTATGACTGTTGCTAGAGCCTAAAGAAAAGTACTCAGCATCAGCAGAAAGCCATCTCACCTTGGCAGCTAGCAGCATCTAGAGGAAGAGATTCAACAGATTCTCCCACAGTGGCCTCCTCTAACTGCTCTCCCTCTAAGGGCTCATCTACTGGCACCTCCTCTGGCTCATCTACTGCCAGCTCAAGCTCTAGGAGGAAGAAAGCAGCAGAAGGGTTATTGTTACACTTCTGCTCCAAGACACTTCATGTTTTCTTTACTCCCCATTCTCCTACAGGAGAAGGAAAGAGCGGGCCTAGAAGTTGCTCCACATTTCAAAATTCTTTACCATCGTCCTGAGAATCATCTTCAGCCCGCCCTTTGCTGCCGCTGTCAATGCCAGAGCTGCCGTAGCTGATGGTTGAGCTGCAGGATTTCTCCTTCCTGTGCACCCTGTCAATGCTGAAGGGCTCATCCACTGACATTTCCACTGACACTCGGTGCCTGGAGTCAGCCTCAATGCCTGATGTGTGAGAGCTGCCATGACTCCCTGTGGACTGGCGCGAGAGGCGCTTATCCCTCCGGCTGCCCCCGCTGCTCCCGCTGCCGCCTGAGTTCTTGTCACATGGGTCCAGGTCCATATCTAGAGTGTCGCTGATATAGGACTCCCGGTAACGCTTTTTCTCTGCGGAAAGGATGAGAGAAACCACGGGGAACTTTAGCCAAGACCAACGGAAGTGCAACAAAAATAATCAGTAAGTTTTGGGACTGATACAGTCCAACAATTAAGAAATAAGCTGCAGCTACTGAACAAACAGGAACAGGAACAGTTTTGTATTGTTTGCTCCACAGGCACTGGGATGCCTGCCTGGCTGTGAAAGAATTAGTCAGTCATACTTGCAAGTAGCTCCACCACCTCCTGAACTGGAACAGATAAATAGAGGCAGTTATGATACAGAAAACAGTAACTTCCAGAATGAAGGAAAGAATTTAAAAAAAGAAATTTACTTAACTAACCTAAGTGCTCAGTCCTTAAAAACAGACTGCATTGATTGTTTCTTGAAACAGGCGCCAATGTGTGGAGACAGCTAAAAACTGGATCACTATGGCTACCATTTATTAATAATTTATTATTTCTCCCATGGCTTGTATCAGTTACCTAAAGAGATGTCTTGCTAATTTCTTGACTGCTCTCAACACACAATAGTAGACATGTGGGGCCTTTTAAACAGCCTAGGGCATTTCGCCCACATGTGCTTTATTAGTGAGAGTCTTTCTACAGGTGACTGGCATGTGCCACTGGTTGCACCCACACAGCTCCAGGCCAATTCTATAATCCCACTGAAGGGAAACAACCGAATTAGATGAGACCAAGGATCTCCTTTCACCTTTCCCTATACTCTGATTCTACACAACCAGCAATCACCGCATCACAGATGGATGTAAGCTACTTTGAGTTATTTGAGATGGGCAAAAAACAGAAACAAGTTTCTTCCTCAGACAAGATGACCAGTTACTGCTGTCTGACTTCTACTGACCTTGTAATGGTACAAGGCTTATAAACCCCAGAAAATGCAGAAAAAACATGAAATGCATAGAACAGCAGCCAGGAAAGAAGCATGGTTTAAAAAAGCATTCAGAAAGCTAGAGAAAAGGAGATACAACCCTTCAAAAGAAGACCTCCGTAACACATTAAAAACGGGCACTGGGGAGAGTTGTAGGACACTCAATGTGCAGAGCTGGAAAATGGAAGGGAGCAAGCTGAGAGTTGATGAAATGACTGGAAAGATATTGGGGACTCTCAGACTTTGAATCACTGTTTTCAGAGAGAGGAACCCATAAAGAAAAGCAAATCTGAGGAGTCCTGATCTTCAATTAGTCTGTTTCTGACAAATCCTAGTTCTTAACTGTTGGACACTATAGAGTTGTAGTGGGTTTGCAGTGACCTGCCCCCCCCACCTTTTAGAACCCCGGCTAAAACTCAGAAAAACACACTGGAAGTTAATAAATGAAGCTTATATTTACAGCAATGCAAATATACAAGCAAATATTTACAAGATATAACAGATATTTACAGAAATATACAGTAAAATAGAAATACAGACACCACACCCCTCCTGGAGACCAAAATCCCCAGGAGAGGGAAACCAAACCCCACCTACCACCTCTCCCTCCTCCCCCCAGCTTTATCTCACCACTTGATGATGCTGCAGATAAGCTGAAGATCGGTCAGAAAGATTAGTGGCAGGAAGGAATGAATGGTTTTAGTAATTTTACTCTGAATTAGTTCAAAGGCAGAGAGACAAAGGAAAGAAGCTGGTGAAGCCTGCCCGGGACCCAGAGCCGACTGAACTGCGCAAGCACACTGGCTTATCTGGATGTTTTGGGAACATTCTAAAACAACCTTCTTTCTTCTTTCTCATTCAAAACTGGGTGAAGGGACGTAGTGTTTAATTTCTCACTCTCAGGCAGCAGTCTAATTTTTCACACAAATTCTCCAATTAGCTCAAACCAACACAAGAGTAAATACTGCAAAGTGTTTAAAAATATATTCAAATGTTGGCTCACAACTTGTACTGATGCTTGAAGACAAGAAGATCATATCCCAGTTGAAAGCTTTTCTTTTTTTAGTTACTTCCACTCAGAAGTATGTGTCCAATATGCACAACGTAGCAGCACAAAGCACCTTCTCTTACTTAAAGGGAGATAGTCCCTATCTACTGCTCTCATACACACTTTCTGATCTCAGTCTAGCAATGTGGGAGCAATCAATATTTCCCAGAAATGGACTTGAAACATAATTAACACAGTAATTTCTATTATGAGATTCCTGATAAGGGAGAAAATCCATTGTTTAGGATGGAGAACGGCTACCATGAAGTAACAGTAGGTCCTAACATGCTATACTGTTCCCCTTACCCAAGTCACCTGCTCTTCCATCAACATACCTTCAGCCTCCTCCAGTTTTTGGATCTGCTTCAACACTGGCTGGATATTCAGAAAGAGACGATGGCTGTTGCTGAGTAGCTGCAGCAAGTGCCGTGACCTGAAGGGGCAACCCGTGTAGTAAACTAGTTTCCGTGCTGAGGGTAAACCATCTGGCTGGATCTCAAATTTTTTCCCCTGCATAAAGAGGAAACATGCCAGTGAAATGAACAAAAACATATTTCAGCTACCAGAGATAGCTGTGGTCTTGTGCATACAAGCAACAGGACCTGACATGGCTGTGTGGGCAGCTCGTTTTGTAAGCTCCCAGGTTGGCAGCCCACTGTCAGATAGCCTCTGTTCCACCATACTCACCAGAAATGCCAGCTTCCCAATGTGTGACCAGGGAAAGTCATAGAGCAGCTGGCGAACGTGATTTACCTCCTGCAACACATCAAACTGGGAATGACAAGGGGGCTGGCAGGTACAGGGTGGAGTCCGCGACGTACAAAAGAATTTGCAAACAACCAAGAATGTGAGATATGCAGAGCCTGGCATTCACGTGCAGGGGAGGCAGAGGAGCTGCAGTGAGGGGGAGGCCAGGGAAGCTGCGCAGAGTTAATGCTACACCAGAAGGCTTTCATGGCAGTTGGTTACCTGATAGATGTGCATTCCTCTCAGGGTCAGGCCCAGGATAACCGTTGGGCGATCTTCCTTCTTATCCTAAAAGAACAGAAGAGTCTGGAGTCAAAGGTTAATCTACAAAGACCACACTCTTGTTCTGGCTCCTGCTGCAGGAGAGGTAGCAGGACTCCTCATCAGGCAGATGCCATTAGCTCATTTGGTTTTTATTGTGTTTGTAAAGTGCACCTTGCCTTGTTGATCCCTGAAATACCTACACCTAAAATCCCTCCATGCTGAGCAACTCAAGCATTTCACCAACAATTGCCCTATCAACCCTGGACAGGGAATCCTGTAGCTTCAGTGATTTGAGGGCATGAAAAATTACTGCTCTCAGAGGTACCCTGTAACCTCTCATACTGCCACGTACTGTCTCTGCTCTCCCCACAAACATGCACCGCTCTTGCCCTCTGGGTGACAGCACAAAACAGAAGGGACATCTGTCCCCTTCTTGTCACTGCATTACCATTCTCATTCAGGGACTTGCTGGAACTTAGGCACCCTGTGGCCATGAGGGAGCTAATCAATGGCCAGAGTTAGAGAACTTCCTTCTAATTATTTTTTTTTTTAATTTCAGTGTTGGCAGCAGGTGGTTTTAAATGTTTTCTGATGTGTTGGGATGCCTTCATGCTGTATAAAGAAAAGATACAGTATGTTTCAAGACAGAGTATGTCTTTTATTACATACTCAGTGTCATGCAAGACATACTCTGTCTTGAGACACACACTGTCTCTAATGGGATTCCTTTGCTTGAAAACCAGGAAATATCGAATTTGTTCTTTCAGTGTCTCTTGGCATGCGGAGTTAGGGAACTGAATACATAGCTTTTCTTACAAGCAGGATGAAGAAAATTTGGGGGAAAAAAAAATTATGGACTCACAGAGCTCAAACTTTACATTTAAAAACTACCTCTCATCATCTCACTTGTCAAGATACCAGCTTTATGTCACCACACTACCTCACGTTTCGCTCCTGGTACCATCCACATCTTCAGTTTCAAATAATTAAGAAATCTTTTCTGTTTCCTAAAGGCAATCAGCTTTGTAAAGCAGCATTGGTCTGGAGGAGAGATATAAGGCTCAGTGCTGTGCTTTCTTTCAGAGTACCAAATTTAGTATTAGCCATGAGACTGCTGTATAACATAATTGGCTACTTTTGAAATCTCAGAGCCGCTAGTATCCTGACACCATCTGGCACCCCTATGCACTTGACCAAGAACTCTGTGATCCAGATGTCACCCAGAAGAAGGCTATCTCATCACGAGATGAGGTAACTGTGTCACAAAACAGGAAGAAGAGCACATTGTGGATCAAACACATGGAGTTAGCAATGCATAAAATATAAGTTCAAGCCAGACAGGAATTTGGATATTAAGAGAAAACAGTTTCACAGCCCCGGTGCTTTTGAATATAAATTGTATCATGTCCTACCAGGTACACTACTTAGAGTATTCAAGTCTAATCAACCCTCTTATGACTGCATCATTAACAGCATTAGAATCAAAGCACAGAGGACAAAGGAGAGGAAGGGGAATCACCTACGGTTTGCAAGGAACTGAAACTAAGCCTGGACTACAAGCCAAACTGGAACTTAATTTCTCCACTAACTAGAACTGCTCCATCTGGTCAGAGGACACAGATGCCTCCCAGATATAAATCCCACCAAGCACAAACCACCAAGAAGTTTAATTATGAGTGTGACAAAACATTCCATTTGGAAAACAGCTCCAAGCCATTCCTAATTGCATGAGCAGTTTTCACTCACTTAAGAGGACCAGAAAACTTCCTCTAGTCCTATTTCTAGGCCTAAACTTTTAGCATATGAAAACGAAGTGCTTGAATAAGTCACCTAAGACTCAGGAAGAAGTGACAATCCAGGAATCTAAGAAGTGACATACAGCTGAAAAAAAAAACCAGCCACTCNTTTTTTTTTTGCAAAGTGACTGAGGAAAAAAAAAAAAAAAAAAAAAAGGCCTCTCAGGGATTTTCCCTGACAAGCCAGGACAAAAATTAAGTTTTACTATTTCTGTGGCCAGTTTCTTGGCTGAAAAACAAAACTAGATTCCAGCCTGTACCTGTATATTGGCAATACATTCGTTTGTGTCGACAGACTTCGTTTGCTGAATGTTTGCTGAACATCCTAGACCTGTCTGGCCTCTTTGAATCAGAGGCAAGTGTCACTCAAATAAACAGTTAAAAGTGTAATGGTGCACCGAATCAAAGTTTAAAATAAGTTCTTTGTTTAAACCTTCTGCAGCCTGTAGAAGTGAACCGGCACATCTTCCAGCAGGCAGGACTCCTTAATGAACTTCAGCACTGCTTCCTTAGCACTTAGCCCTTGCTGTTCTCGATGCATCTCTGGGGCATGTTTCAAGATGTAGTCACTCCCCCTCTTTGCAATTATCTAAACAACAAGGAAAACAAACAGGTCAGCAGTTCCTCAGCAATCCCCATGGGAGGCTGCTGTAATCAAAAGCAGAGAGTAGAAGTGAAGGAGAAGGTTCACATGGCCCCTCAAGATGTTAGTCCACATTCACCTCTACCTCCCTAGGGGATAAACATTTAAAGCAACCCAGAAAATACCAATTCTCCAAACAGATCCTAGATGACAAAATTATAATAGACTAAGACTACAGGCCAGCTCTTTTCATTTTTAGGTACTGGAATCAGTCTTCAAATACTGCTCTGCATGCAAACACAATCAACGTCAACATCTCCAAACACTGCAAAAAATGCTAGGTGGTCCTTTTAAGACCAGAAACTACATCATTAGCTTGATTCAGCGTTTCCATCCTCAAAGGGGTGGATTACACTATCTCAAGGTACCTTTTATCTATTGGGAGTGGTTGGCAGGCACGTGGCTTTGCTAAGCAGCAGAAACACTCACACTGGATCTTTTGCTCTTGCCCTGCAAATGCGGCACCCAGTTCCCATGCTGGCCAGTGTTTCCACTCCATACAAGGGTACAGGACATCCCAGCCACACCCCATGCCAGACTGGCCTCTTTGCCAGTCTGCAAGCAGCAGCTAAATTCAGTTCACAAAATCCCCTACCACTGAGAGCATTGAAAACCAGATTCTACCAGGTACCTGAGAACACCCTACCAGGAATAACCTGCCCTGGCTCAAAGCAACGAGACCCCTCATCACATCCCAGTTCTTACTTCCATTTTACATCAAGACCGTTATTTACCCCGTTTGGTAACACCTCTGCCCTCCTCTACATGTCCTGCCACATTAGTTGCCCTCCCACAAGGAAGGCTGGACTCAGTGGAGGACATTTATGCTGGCAGCAGCACAGCATCAGCAGAAAGACAAGCCGGCTCCACAGTTCAAAGCTGGGTTGATCACCCTGGGGCAGCCCTCCCTTTCTACACTAGCACAGGGCTTGAGGCAGCCCTCAGCCAAGTGATCTTAAGCACGTGCTGGAGGAATTGCTCATATTGGAGGAGGACATTACTCAGTATCTCCCCTGGAGGCAGGGAGAGAAGCGTCCCCATGCTTGCCAGATTTTGCTTTCTTTAATGATGTAATAAATCATCTACATATTTGTTTGGGGTTGTGGCTTAGGGCAGGTGAGCCACACTTTACTTTGGCCTTTGCAACGCTTGCCAGAGGAAAAACATTCTTTGATAAGACTTTTAACTAATCCAGAAATAGCAGGCATGAGACATCTTTTCCAGCCCTTTGTTAGTGACCTCCTGCCAGGTGCCCCATAGCAAGGAATGGCATAAGATGAAGGCCTCATCTGGAAGAAAGGTGAATTTCTGCACAACAAGGCAGGCAGGCTGGAACTCATGCATAAAGGAGACTCTACCATCTTTGCATCCCCAGTGCAATCTCTGTCACTGCTCTAAATCTTCTCCCCAAAGTATGTGACAGTGCACCTTTCAGGGAAGATGTCATCTGTCTAGACACAAGCAGTCAACTACCAGAGGCACCTGGAGTTTGACAACTAACCTGAGGTATAAACTGGGATAACATCTGCTGTCACAGCAGAGAAGGGGGCTCCAGAATTAAATCAGGTGTCAGAGGAGGGTCTGTCCACATCCCATGGAACATGGGCAGACATTATGTTAGAGTGATGCATCTGTATCAAAGCTGCGTAGCTTCCTTTTTTTATTTTTATGGGCACTAAAGTGTTTATCACTTTTTTTTTTTTTTACAATTCATTACAAGAATTATCTCTCTGTAGGTAATCAGGCCTGGTAGAGCCTGAGCTATTTATACTTTGATATCTAAACCAAATCTTGCTTTTCTAAGATGCTTGTAAGTCATGAAGACTTTTCTCTTACCGAAATTGATCCAGAGGCACTGCACAGCAGTGCTACTAAGATTTAGCTCTATCCAGCCCAGAGGTAAGCATTGCAGAGTTAAGAATAGCAGGCAATTGACTTTGGCTTTGCAGTCCTGAGATTTTCTGCAGATCTTAGGTTGTGCAGATCTTCCTTATGCGCCACTGCAAACAATCCTTTAAGCCATAGAAGAATTAAAGTAAGACTGTCAGCGTTATTACTTTGCCATCACATTCCCTCACCAAAGGAGAACATACCACCCATTTTAATGATGAGCGAGCCCAGCAGGAATGGGCACCTACATCCATTGGAAAGAGAGGAGATATCTTCTGAGGGAAATTCAGAGTGATGCTCTACCACTCTGCCTGACCACTGCAGTGGGAGCTGGAGAAGTTGCATGGCTGCAATTAGGTAATACCTTGACATAGCTCCTGCTATGTGTGCAATCTGCTAACAGTAAGATACTCCAAAACTTACCCATTGTGGGAAATAAGCCTGAGGTTCAAAGTATTTGCCAGCATGGACTTTCTCCCTGTAGTTGCCCAAGTCTGCCTGCAAGCTGTAGGCAGCCAGCAAGAAGTAGATTTCTTCTTTGTGGTTGCACCGAGACATAAGTACTTGCTCTTTAAGATGGCAGTAGTAGAGCTGCCGTGCCACCTTATCACTGCAAGACACAAAAGGCAAATTTACTTGAAGATGACAATTCAGGTTCAGCTAAGGCCCCTCAAACACATCTCCCTTCTGAGAGAAGGAATTAAACTGTGATATCCCTAACACATGCCAATGCCACCCTGATAAGTTGTGTGTGTGAACAGAGCAGCAAGCCAAAATGAAGATCTTCTCCCACTAAGTGTTGAACAAACATGGAAAACAGTAGCTTCTGCCTTGAGAAGCATGAGATCTAACAAGTTTAGGCAGAAGGTAGATGAAAGAGAAATCACGTCACACCTGTTTTGGAGACTGACTACATCAAGCAATTCTGTTTCTCTGGAAAGCCTGTAGCAGTCCGGAGAGTCAACTGCCTTGAATCCCAGTCTTGTTTCTTGCATACCTGTCCTCCTTTCCCCTTTAAACCTGGCACTGCTTTTTCATTTCACCTTGCCCTAGGCTCCAGGTACTTTTCAACAACTAATTCCCTGTAAGGTAGATCAAAAGACATAGGAGCCTTGGGCTTGTTTTTGTCTTCTTCCTCAAGATGCTGAACAGGGATAGTTTGATAAGGTGCAACTGTTGCATAGCACTGATAACCCACACAGTCCTGCTCTAAGAACTCACAGGAAGCAGGCTGCTACCGTATATGTAGAGATTAAGTGCTAGACACCACAGTCTGCTCACAAAAGTATGTGTGTACAGTTTGAAGAGGCCATGTAACTACCTCTTTGTGACTCTACAGACCTCCCCAGTTAAGTTACTAGCACAAGAAAAGTTGCTTGTGATGCTAAAGCATTAGGAGTCGGAGAATGATATGCAGTCTCCCTTAGTACCTAAAAGCGAAACTAAATAAAAAACATTTAACTCTCAAAGAGACTCCAGAAGATAGATTTTTCTGTATCCAAAATGAAAGACAATGGAGAGAAAATAAATGCATAAACAAACAACAAAAAAATCACGAATAACTCCAAGACACAACAAAACAACAACAAAAACAAACCCCAGAAACCACCAAAAAACCCAACTCAAAATCCACCAAGCTTTATTCAAGATGAGAATAAATGCTAAAAATCTGGTAAAGATTTTAATCCACCCAAATGATCCCAACTCTTGGCTTGCCCTGGGGTCACAATCATACCAAAAGCGCTGATGCAAATTAACTCAGTCAGTTGTTCATTTTTAACTACCTCATCTTTTGTTCTGTACAGTGGGTGAGGGTGGTGGTGTTTTGAGTGCGGCTCATATTCTATGCGAATAGACTACAAATGCAAAACTATAGCTTATGAAGTAAATACTTTCATCCATTTACAAAAGTCCATTTCCAGTAGCAGACTGCAGAGAGCACTGCTCAGATTAAATAAAAAAAACAAAAACAAAAACAAAACCCATCCAGAAGCATTAGCACGTGCACTGGAGTATAGTTGTTTTGGTACTTTCATCTGATGCTTTTCATACAACCAAAAGACTCAAGAAGAGCGCTGATTATATTTTGATACTGCTATCATTCAACCTGCTCTCTAAACACAGATGGAAAAACAGTCACAATTTTTTTTATGGGTAAGGAGTATGATTCAGGAAAAACATTCACAGTATGAGATGAAGTAGTCTATCAAGGTCTTAAAAAAACAAGGAGGAAAAAAAAAAAAAAAAAAGGAATTTTCAAGCTTATTTCCATGACCTCACAGAGATGAGGTTAACAAAGAAACATTACTTTTCTTGCCTGTTAAGAACACAGTGAATAATTCAAAAGACAGTAACTACCACAGAAAGGAGCAACTTACCTTATTACTCTTCCATTTTCTACATAGTATTGTACTCTGAAGAATGCAACAAAAGGAGGGCTGAATTTCTCTGTTCCCTAGAGCAGAGAAAGATTAGTTAAATAATGTTCAGCATCCAAACGTCCTGTTGTATTGTCTGGCAACCTTCTCTCCTCTCAAGCTTGCTTCCAATAATACTTTTCATTTTCTAATCTTAGCTCTTGGCAAGTTTTACGGGAGATCTGACTGTCTTGAAGGCTTACAACAATAAAGCATAGTAACACATTTAGGCTGAATGGCAAAACATTCTAGGAAGGGGAGAAGATTTGGGATGAGGGGAGATGAACAGATATAAAAGAGTCCCATTTAGCCTGGGGATGCCCAGCCTGGCCCAGAGTTACCTAGCTCAGCACCTGGCAGTGCCACAGAAGCATTGCGCTGAGCACAGCAAGCTTAACGCAGCCTGCCTCAAAGCATCAGGCGGTGCGGTGTGCTGTGCTGTGCTGTGCTGGCAGGGCAGCAGCGCTTCCAGGGCACACCTAGGAGTAACCAGCTCTTTCTGCACTGGCACCACATCCTTCTGCAGGGGGACACACTCTGCGCTGCTGCGTTCAGCATTTGCTGCCTGAGGCTCAGACACACCAGCCTGATATTAACTCCTCGCCTTTTGTTTGGCAGGACTCACGTTTAGTTATTCACCCCTTCCTGCAGCCACAGACCAAAAGGAGACACTGATGTCTGCTTCACACCAAAGAGGTCTGTTAGAAGTAAGCCAGCAAGAGTTCTGTTGTTGTTTTAACTACAGCCTACCTTTCAGACTTATGGGCTTGTTTAAACGGGAGAAAGAGGAGGGAAGGGAAGAGAAAAGGGAAGACAACAGAAAAAATGGTAATATTTTATTTTACTAACTCATTCTCTCATCATTCCTACTTTGCCACTTGTTTTTCTAAGGTACATAGAGGTAACTTTGCTCACACAAGCAGTTCCAAGGCTTGAAGTTTTCTTTCTGGAACTTGTTCACAGTCACCCTATTTTAACAGCTGGACTGGACTTTCAATCTGAAACTTTCTTACAGAAATTAAATCCCTGTCTGCTAGCCTAGTGTAACAGTCTAACTCTCTTAGGCTTCAGTACTGCCAGTGGCAACTTACTCGGCACTTTACAATTGACCTCACACCAGAGGTTCGACACTTAGCCCAAATTAAAAGTGTAACAAGAATCCAGCTTCAATGCAACCATAAAGCATACCCTATCCTCAGGTGACCAGAAACACCTGCCTCAGGAAACCTTCCCTGGCTAGGTGAACAGTCCTCCATGCAACTGACATGCAAACCTTCATTTGCCTGGGAGAAGCACTGTGAGATAAGAGAGACCTGCAAACCTCACCAGTCATCTGAAAACTTCTCTAAGCAGCAGAAATAGCAAGTGTGCCTACTATGAAAAAGATAACCCTTAAGAAAGGTGGAAAAAGTCACAATCACAGAGTGTTAGGGTTTGGAAGGGACTGCAAAAGATCATCTAAGTCCAACCCCTCTGCCAGAGCAGGATGACCTGCAACCAGACAGGGTTTGAGTATCTCCAGAGAAGGAGAGTTCACGATCCCCTGGGCAGCCTGTTCCAGTGTTCTGTCACCCTCACAATGAAAGGAAGTTCCATGTAGACATGAGGGAAAATTATGTCTCAACTTCCTGTCACTTGGCATCAACAAGAAGAGCCTGGCTCCATCCTTTACATATTTATAAACATTAATGAGGTCACCTCTTAGTCTCCTCCAACCTAAAGAGCCCCAGCTCTCTCAGTCTCTTATAGTAAGGAAAATGTTCCACTCCCATAATCATCTTTGTGGCTCTGTGCTGGACTCTCTCAAGCAGTTCCCTGTCCTTCTTGAACTGAGGGCCCCAGAACTGGACACAGTATTCCAGATGCAGCCTCACCAGGGCAGAGTAGAGGGGGAGGACAACCTCTCCCAACCTACAACCACAGCCCTTCTAATACACCCTAGAATGGCAATGGCCATTCTTGGCCACAAGAGCACATTGCTGGCTCATGGTCAACCTCCCATCCACTAGGACCCCCAGATCCTTTTCCTCTTCACTACCCTCCAAGAGATCAGTCCTCAACCCATACTGATACCTGGGGTTGTTCTTTCCCAGGTGCAAGACTCTACACTTGCCCTTGCTGAATTTCATTCTGTTTCTCCCTGCCCAACTCTCCAGCCTGTCTAAGTCTCTCTGAATGGCAGCACAAAACTCCAGTGTGTCAGCCACTCCACCCAGTTTTGTGTCATCAGCAAACTTGCTGACAGTGTTCTCTGTTCCTTCATCCAAATTGTTGACATATATTTAATAGTATTGGTCCCAGTACTAACCCTTGAGGGATTCCATTAGATACAGGACTCCAACTAGACTGGGACAATTGACCACAACTCTCTTTTTTCCTTCAACCATTTGACATCCACCTCACTACCCATCATCCAGACCATACTGCCTCAGTTTAGCTGTGAGGATGCTGTGGGAGACAATGTCAAATGCTTTACTGAAATCAAGATAAACCACATCTGCTGCTCTATCATCATCTATCCACCTGGTTATTTCCTCATAAAAGGCTATCAGGTTGGTCAAACGTAATGCACTAATTAATCTGAATGTAATTGCACACTACGCTTTGTTCTTGACTGCTGCTCCTCAAATAATGAGACACACAAACAGGCATTATATGGTCTGAATGACCAGCACCAATTATGTAAGCTTGTCTTTGCTTCATGCTCTTTCCTCCCTTGACAGGTCTGGCTAGCCTTAAAGAACTAAGGGGTCTCTCACTCCACTGTCCTGTGGCACACATGCTAGAAACATCACAGACCCAGCCCTCTCCCTCATACCAGGTTCAAGTCACAACAGGTCATTTTAGGCTACTCTGCTTAAGAATTGCAGTGAGCATTCTCCAGACTCTTCACAGGCTTGGCTAAGGTCAAATGCAAGATTGACCAACTGACCACCACTACTCCTGCAGCAGCTAAGCAAGCAACCTTAACCAACAGTAACTCCTGCTCAGGAAAAGTTGTGCAAGGGCCTGATTTTGGTATTTTAATTAATTGTACAGCTATGTGCAAGTCACTGCATCTTGTTACCTAACAGTATTCTGCAGACCATCTTCAAGAAATGTTTCATGGGCTTTAGTTTAAAAGCTTTAATTTCTGTGTGTAGTACAATAACAAAGCAGTAGCCTCCAAAATTTAACATCTGTCTTACTTTGGTGGTCTCTTTCTTCCATTCCTTTGAAAAGTATTTGCTAAGCTTCTGGTCCAGGTCTATAAAAACATATTCATTATCTGAAAAAAAGGGGGAAAAAAAACCCAACATTTAAATAGTTAGAAATTCATATTCTTTAAATACTGAGATGACTTCCAAGCAATACACTTTAAACAAAGCTGACCATGGAATAGACAGGGCAGGGAAAACAGTGTGAAATGAGTCTCTTAATTGAGCATGCTGCTCTAGATGGTATGGAAGGAAGGTCAATTATGTCTTGATCCAACAGATGCTGAGCTAAAGTTTCCCAACACCTTTGCCAAAATACAGAATTCTTGCTTTATAATCAAGAAGCCACTTACAGAAGGGAAACTGTATCTTCCCAAGCTAATTTCACTATCAGTTTAGCTGCTTCAGTTCGACCCAAAGCAAGTGCGACCCAAATGTCTCCTCTGTTGTCACATGGCAGCACGGTCCAGTGTGGCATAAGCAAGTGGCCATAGTCAGGTATTTGACAGATTTCATCCTCTATATAAGAAAGGGAAGAAGGATGAAATCCAAATGCCCTCTCCAGAAGGTCCTGCTCACACCCATCTTCTTTCTTTCACACAGCAAGAAGATGAATGAAAGGAAATCTGACCTGCCTCAAAGGATCAGGACTCGCTCTCCACCCAGGTGAAGGTGAACAAGAGACAGCCTGAACAGACCATCATCTTGAAAGAGCTTTGTGCTGCTTCCAGAAGCAATGTTCTGTAAGTGCTTACCAATTATCAAATCCAAATAACTCATCCGATGAGAGACCTTTCCCTGAGTCTTCTCAAGCCTCTTTAAAAAAAAATGACCTGATGAGTGTTTCAGGCTTCAGCAGCAATGCCCACTGAAGTGATTCACCTGACCAGTTCCTCTACTCACAAGTCTTTCCCACGAAAGTGTTTTGACAGATGGCATAAGTGCCAAGTTGAAAAGCTTGCTTCTTAGACAGAAAACAAACAGGGGAAAAAAGGAGAGCGGGGGACAAAAAGTTCTTCACAAAATCTTCTGGAAGACCAGCTCAGACTTCTAAACTTTGGCTTTTTGAGGTGATTTTTTTCTGATGGAGATTTACAACCAAATGAGAGCCTGCTCTCATATCTGTACAGCAGATGAAGGACTGGCAGAGGCCAGTGTTGCAACAGGTACTCAAGAGGGCCATCCTCCCAGAACATTCCAGTTCCTTACAGGAGCAGATACAGCAAATACTTCCCCCTAACACCAGCTCCTTCTCTCAAGTGTAAAAAATCACATCTGGTGCTATCCAGAATTGGTCCACATACCAGACACAGAAAGCCTTGTACAAAATGCCATTAACACTGAACAATCCTGGCAAAAGTCCTGTTTCCACCTCTATAGTCTTTCCTGTGTTGTACTCATTACAGCTGTAATTTTAATCTATTTACACTTCTATTTACCACATTGTTTGACATGTCACATGTCACATACATATACAATACAGTGTTTAACAGTGCCATTGAAAATGCTGTAAAGAAATCCTGAAAATTTGTGGGCATTCAAGTGCTGGTGGGAATTCGAGTGCTGTAGCACACGTGGTGCCACAGAAGTTGTTTTGTTATTTTGACAGGGGGAAGAGGTTTTAGCACCACACATATACCATCTTGTGTCTACCTCTTCACTTATCCCAGTTAGATACAGTGGCTGAGAGGTGGTGGTGGCCCCAACTCTTGCTGCCTGGAAAAGGCTGACAGAACTACTCAGCAAGAGAGATGGGTTTGGCCCATCTCTTGGACTTGTCTCTGTCCCTTGTCAGCTCCCAAGCTGATAAGCATCTCTCTGTAAAGCTTTTTTTAAAAAGCAAATAAAAGCTCCTTTAGGAAGCAATTGCACAATAAGTGACAGAAGTGGGATTATCCGAGCACAGCACCCTGTTCCTCCCTGAGCCCACTGCTGTCACTCCACAACGGGCTCCCACAGCTGGACTGGGACTGCTCCAGATGGCACAGCAACGTTGGGTAAAGACTATATTGGTTCTGACAACACTGCAGTATTTAGCTGCCATCTCTTAAAGAGGGCAGGGAATCTGCATGGCTGTAACAACGGGTGGGATCAGTTTTCCCTTCTTGCTCAGGAATGATCACCTGCCCAGAGGCCTCCAAAGGAAATAGATTATTCCTCAGTCACAAGGTAAAAATGACAACAGCAAGTGTGGTGATATTCCCTGACCATCCCATCACATACAGATACACTAGGACCAGAAGCAGAAATCATGACAGAGCCATTCTACTTAGTAAAGCCATTTTCTACCTACATCCCACAGCCCCCATACATCTGTTGTGTTAAATACCTTAGAGAGATGACCCTAGGAGGGCCCAGGTGTTAAGTATGATCATGCATATAACCCTTCAGAATAAGCCAGGCTGAAGGAGGACAGACACCCTGATGTATCAGCTCTCCTTGAGGTTCTCACTCCTCCCCAGTCCAGCATACTCCCCTTCCTCCCTCCTCTGCAAGAATGCAGTGTTGCATTCTTGCCTTAATGAAGTTAACATTTCTGGAATATCAACCTGCAGTATAAGCTTCCATTTACAAAAAACAAAGAGGTATCTCCCTCCTCAGCCCTGTGTGAGCTGTTTTGGTGAAGTTTTGTTTGTTTCTTCCTTAAACTGGATTACTGACAAAACTTAAAGATACTTCACCAGGTGCTAAAAATGTCTCTGGTTCGAAAATAAGTGTCTGTAACAGAGATGAGGGCACCAAAACGCAACAACACAGAGCAGTTGTGAAAAGGACAGTACAGAAATGCACAGCCAGCCACCTTTCCAGGGAAAGTCTCCTATCTGTTGATTCAAATGGAGGTGGATACTCAGCAAGTCATTGCTTCTCTGGCCTTAGAAGAGATACCAAGAACCTGCATGCAAACGTGCACCCTTTCCACGTACAGCTACTGACACTGTGTTCATGAATCTTATCTCAGCACTGTCACTGAGCTCAAAAATGTACTGTATCAGCTTATCTTAAAAGGTTACCTCATGTATGTGTGTACAGATACCATACCTAGCACAACACACCAATGCACTGTGCTTAAATACCAAGCCAGATAGCTTGCAGTAGCACATTTTACACATTTCTCACAATTTCAGTTTTCAAGAACCCTGAAATGAAATGGGAAATTTATGCTATAAAAATCTCACTTCAAAGCAAACAGTCATCTGAAATGCAAACATTCAACCAGGTCTCTAGTCAGAAAAAAAAGTGACATAGTTCCAGTGACTGATGCTGATTTACAATAGGCTTTATTTACAGTGCAAGGAAAACAGGAATAGAAAATTATGCCTGTATTACAAGGTCAAACCAATTTGAGTCATTGTTACTCTAAAGCCCATTATTTAGCACTAACCAGTGCCTCCCAATTTTTTCCTGCAGAAAAGGTGAGCCATGGTAATAGCCTGCTCTCCTGTGCACATTTTGGGTTAGGAGCACTGAGCAATTCCACAGAATATAGTCCTGTCCTGCTAAGAGGCAGAGTTCAGGTCTCATTTGCAGCCAGGAATGCCACCTTAACTCCTTTGGTTGAGTCAAGTATATTTTAATATTTTAACTACTTAGACAGTCCAGAAGACTAGGATTCAGCAAAATGTTAATTAGTGCAAAGCCAAACTTCCATGTAACAAGCATTTTCTGCCTTAAGAGTAGGAGAAAAAAATTGTCCCTGGCTATAGTGCTTAATTTCTCCCAGATGCTGCAAGATATTGCTCATGGCAACACCACTATTTCCCTAGACAGACAATAGGAAAGAGACCAGGAGAAGAACAGAGAGATGGCTGGGGCTAGGGGAGAGAGAAATCTCTTAAAAAAAAAAAAAAAAAANCACAAAACCCCAATGCTTAAAAATATCTCAGAACACATGCTGTAGATCTCACATAACCTGTTTAGCTTGCCTGAACACCAGCATGGTTTGGGGTTTTTTTTTGTTTATTAAAGAGCTGGCTACACACTCCTTTTGCATGTGGAGCTCCCCAGGCTTTGAAATGCTGGTGGCCTGGGAACATGAATATCCACATGGCATCTGTTCCCACCACTTTCAGACAAATTCTCAATGCTCCTGGTGTTACCTTTCGTCACAACAGAAAGAAACCTTGCCTATGTTTCATTGCCTGGTTGATTAGATTATCAAGAGACCTGGAAGAACTTGATTCAGAATAACCTTATGTTATTAGCATTAACTGGGAAGTACATGTGTTCCAAAGGAAGAAAGGAAGAACCACAATAGAGACTGGGAATAAAGCAAGGGAGGTCCTGCCTCAGGTGCCTTTATCTGGAATGGACAGGAGGTATGTGTAGGGAAGTGTGAAGAGAAGCAGTATCAAGAAGCCCAAGTTAGTGTGGCTGTAGGAACTATTGAAGACTGAGATAAAGGCTCATTCCTGATGATGGGTAGGCACTGCAGGAATTTTACACTGGCATCTTACAGTCATCAATAAGGCATGCCTAGGAAAAGCCCTTTGGACCTTAGGCAGTGTCACAGGTGACCCTTCTGCACAAGAAGAGCTGCAGAACCACTTCCAGCACTGTTCATCCAGGAGTAAACAAACTGCTTGCAATCCTCAGGTAGGAGTATTTGGCTGGATAGTGTCATGATGATAAGAGAAACAAGGTGCAGGGAAAAAGAATCTGTTCTAGCAATAAACTAGGTCAAAGTTCTTTCAAGAAGTTATACAGACCTGAACACCTCAACTCCTACAGTTCTCTCTAGGTGACATAGTCCTACCCACATTTTCCTTACGTTGCATTTAACTCTTCTTGAAGGTATCAAAGTCATTAAATAGAGCTGTATCTTCTCAGGTTGGGAAACGGAAGCAATTCAGAAAGGCAATAGAACTATCTAAGCATATATTTGATAGAGAAGAGGCAGATGAAGAGACAGTGGGCAAGGACTGGGGCACAGAAATCATCAGAGTATTTTGGTGAACACCTATTGTTACCTGCTTTCTTAAGAGACCCTTTGTTATAACAGATACTCACAAGACACAGAAATAACATGGTAGCATTCATTCTGTCCATGAACTTCAGTACTGGAAGATACAGGCACAGAAGAGTTTACTGGAGACAGAGTGGTTTTGGAGAGTTAGCCACCAAGCTCCTTGGCTAAGCATACAAATAAGGAGGACTAGTAGACATGGGTCTGGCAAGGTGAACAGCCATAGCTGTAATAACTGACCAGTGATCCTTGAGGAAGCAGAGGTGAAGTAAAAGGATTTGGCTTTGTTAAAGAGCCAGTATAACAGCCTGAAAAGAGTGTACAAAGAGACTGGCAGGGTATAGGAGCTTCAGGCTTGCTCCTTCCCAATCAAAGGCTTCCATCTATTTGTGTTATGCAAAGTTCTTTCCTAGAAAGGAGAAGCCCAAGATTCAGGATTGCAAGGATCTGGGTTATAAAAACAAAAGAGGCCTGGCTATCATCTGATGACAATCAGGTTTTGTTTAGAAGACTGAACTGTGTTGCTGCATACACTTTGATAACAACAGGGAAATCTCCCACAGGGCACTAGATAAGGTTGACCCTGCAAGAGGACCTTCAGTATAAGACTCAACTGCTGAAGCCCATGGAGCCAGTTTGAACCTGGCAGGGTTGCAGAGTCTTTCACTGAGCAAACTACTATGAAAAAACATGCTGCATCAGCAGAACACAAGGTGTATCCTTGCTGTGGCAAAACTAGCATAGCAACATGTCCCCATCATCCTGCCACTGTGGCTTACCATTAATAAACAATCCTGAACTTATTTTTCAAAGCAACCAAATTCTTCTTACAGATGCAGGTTTTTCCTCTCCACAGTGCAACTGGCTGAAGGAGGTTTTGTGTCAAAAAAAGCTCAAGAGCAAGAAAGGTGAAAAATTCTGTTTTGCCACCATTACTGTGATCTTAAATCCTGAAGCTTGTTCTCATCATCTCTAATAGAAGTGAAGGCAATTAGTTTAGGCAACAAATGCTGGAAGATATGCTCCAAGTCCTACATCCTAGATCTCATAGCATTTGTGGTTCACAACTTGCCCAGTACTTTCTGTGCTATTTTCAGTTTTGACACACTTATGGGTTAAACTTATTATTATGAAGGAGCCCAACCTCTCACCCTCACACACACACTTACTATGAAACCAACTGAGCATTAGTCTATGTGTACAATGTCTGTAGGTCAAATGGGCTCCTAATCCAGATAATCCACCCAGTATGAATAGTTAGAGTTCAGTAGAAATCCTTTAATTTTTCATTCTCTTGCCACTGCTGATAGTTGAGGTTTTGCTGACAAATTAGCAGGAAGGTAATGGATGCAGATGGATTAGAATACCTTGTTCTGCATGTGGCAGCATCAGACTGCCACAAATAAAAATACATTAAGAAACCAGGGAATACACATTCAGGGCAGCTGTTTCTTTAAAAAATGACATCTGAGAACTGCAGCATAAAGAGATGAAACCATTATGCAGAAAATGAACACTTTAGTCTGAAACATAGAGGCTTCCTCTCTAGTTTTCTGACATCTAACCTGTCATCACCCTGCAGACCAAGCCCCATGCCTTCCCTTTGCAGCCTCTACAGGACGTAAGCCAATCCTGCTGTCCAGCCAAAGTAGCTGACTTAAGTACCCACAAGACAACTCTGGGCAATGCAGAACTCACTCAGGCCTTCTCACATGACTGGACTACTTCCCTTTCTTGAGATGATAGCTTGCTGTGAAACCAAAAATCACTGAAAAGCAGGCAATGCCTTAAAAGGTACTTTCAAAGGCCAGAGACGGAGAGTGCTGTGTTTGTCATAGAAGAAAGACCTCACTGGCAGCAAGGGATGATCAGCAGACTGAGGGCCAAAACAAGTTAGGGGGAGAGTAAAGATGGGGAATGAAAACAGAAGTATAGCTCTATAGTTCTACAGTAATAAACATGGAGATACTTTACAAACAAAATAAAGGAAATGCTAAAATCCAGCCCAAAGGACTCCTGTCAGCAGCTTATTGGACTTTCATATACTAGCAGTAGGGATCACTGGAAGCAATAAGAAACAGACCAGGTTTGTTCCCATTTTTGAGAGCAGGCTGCAGTCTTCCTGGTGGTTATGGCCATTCAGACTGACTTTTCATTTTTTTGGTCAAAACAGTTTCTAAACAGAGGCACAAACAAAAATATATCTCCTCCTCATCCAAAATCCTGATGCCTGCTTGGGTGATGGACGGGTGGAGATGACTGCCAGGAATAGCCAGGGTGAGAAGCCTTCAACTAAGCAGCTTCACAAACTGAGCCACAGCAAACAGGAGTGAGGAATATCCAGGAAAAAAAAGAAAAAAAAAATAAAAAAGAGGTTATCTCAGGCTACTGAGCTACTGCAACCCTCTTTCTTGACATTTTTCTTAGAGTTTTGCAAAGAATTAACTGCCCTAAAAAAGAGAAACTATTTTGTGAAGCAAGAAGAGCACTGTTTATGTTTAAAGCTATGGGCAGTCTAGTCAGAAGAGCTTTATTATGCCACCCAATGGTGTAATTAAACTGCATTTCCAACAGGCTAGAAGGCATCTGCCACAATAGGGTACTTTGAGGCTAGAGCTCCTATGCTTGACAAGGTGAGGGAAATTGCTCCACATAAAACATGAGAGGGAAGGAAAAAATAGGGTACAGAAAATACGAAACAAAAAATATATGAAGAGGATATAAAGTGAAGGAAACACAAACAAAACAAGAGAAGTACATATAATTCAAATAAAATTGAAATGAAATTGCTTTCTTACAGGGAAGGACAGAAGTTCCTCTTTTACCCTAAACATCTTGCAAGTGAAATAAGCAAAAACTTGTGTTAAAAAAAGGCAGCTGAGGAACAAACTCACAGAAACGACATGAAGGAAAAAGTCACATTCATGAAGGATAAGAACCCATCAACAACAACAAAACCCTACAAAAAAAAATCACAAACAAAACAACACAACAAAAAGACAACAACCAAACAAAAAATGTCTGTGCTGGTTTAAACAGACAGATATATTTGTCAGCTACTAGTTTAGTTGCACCGATGGAATTTCTTGGGGATTCCACAAACCTTACAGAGACAAAAAACTTACAGCAGTGTAAATATGAGTGCTGTGATTAAAAAACAACAAACAAAACAGAGCCCCAAAATAAACAAACAACAAAAAACTCCCAGTACTTAGAGAATGAGAAGAGAAAGACCATAAGGGAAGAAAAGTCCTTCCCAACCTTTTGGAAATGTCGGGAGGCAGGACAGGAAGAACAACAGATCAATTTCCAATTAGGAAGCATTATGAGGGGGTGCCACCCCAGAAACGTAATACATCAGTTCGCTCCCTTAAGGTGTCATTTTACGTTGCTGCCTGGTCAGTACTAAGCCATACGACCAAACAGACAGGACTTCGACCCATGGATTAAGAAGCTTTGTATATTTCACACAATATTTGAAAACCCAGTGCTCCTCACACATGCGCGCAGTCCCCTCAAACCATTTGTGTTCTCTCCTTCTGGTGCCACATTCTTTGCATATGACTGCAGAAGATAAGTAACACTTTCATCCCCAAAGTCCTTTTAAAATTCACCTCCTGTTCAACTACTGCCAGTTTTGAATTCGGTGACAAGTACGTTGGCTAGCAACTTAGCTACAGGAGAGAAAGAAAACCCCACAAAGAGGTGGAACACAAGAACAAAGGAGAACAAAAGCACCTCCCTCCACCCAATTTGTCTGCCCACATACCGAAGATCAAAAGAGCTCCGAGAAGCCTGTGCATAATCTACATACTTTGTGACCTTATTACAATCAAATTCCCTGCAGGCACGGCCGCTGTGTATATATGCACACACTGTAAATACACAAGAGAGTCTGTGGATGTTTGCCAAGTCATTTGCTCTGTGCATTGAGTTTGCTTACTTTTAACAATGCTGAGGCCAAAGAAGTGAGGCTCTTTAATCTTCACCAAATCACAAACTTGCTGAAAGAGCTCCTGTCCAGTTGCTTTGACCTGAAAGAAACAACCAATCCAACATTACAGCTGGCTGATGCACCTGAATGGAACAATTTTCCTTCTTTACAGTGGTTAATAAATTTTTGGGTACTGTATTAAAACAAAAAAAAAAAAATTCAACCCACAGGACAAGTTTTGTTTTCAGTATTATTATTGCCATTATCACAAAATAGTAATCAACGTGTCATTCTCCCTCCTTCACAGTACAGGGTGGCACATCTTAGGAAACTAAATCCATGTCTTACTATCTATTTGCATCTTTGTGTAATAATTAGAAGTCCTGCTGGAGACCTTGTTTTGTGCAGCAGTAACCAGGCTTGTTTATAGGTGCTCTTATAGAAAAATCTGCTTGCAACCACAGGATGAAAATACTGCTCTCTTATAGGTTTCTGGGTTGCTTTTTTAGGTGTTTTTTTTGAGAGATTAGTATTAAAAAAAAAAAAAAAAAGAGAGAGAGAGAAAACATTCACAAATCCAAAACTGCAAGATTCTGGCCCCTGCTGACTTCTGGTCACACAGCAACTAATATTCTTATCTTCTGGAGCTGTTACCAACAGTCCATAAGCTCTTGCCCATTTCCATGCCACACTGCGACCTTCCAGTATTCCTGCTCCACATAAGGCTGTGTATGCAGCGAGGAAGCAGGGGTAAAGCAGTGGTGCCAGCACACACCCCTGCTGGGGATCAGAGTTGTATTTGCAAGCAGCAAGTACACTGCAGCACAGCTACTGAATGCACTGTTCCATCACGGGTGTTTGGAACACAGGCTCCTTGCGATTCTAGCTACCTGCATATGCAGACTTGGATGCATACTACAGTTGGGAAATGCCCCTATTAAGTGTTCTCCCACCTACAACCTAATTTTCTATTGCCCCACTGCACCACTCCAGGAGCACAGGTGCAAAGAACTCCCCCACCCACCACTAAGCCCACAACCCTCAGAGGCGTAAAAGAAGGAGTTTTGAGCAAGAGTGGATGGGGGAGAGCATAACACCACCAAGACAGAAAAGCTCAGCTCAAACCTGCTGCTTCAAAATGGGCCCAAACCTCTGAATTTCGCTACACTGCCGCTGCACAACACATCTTAGCAGCAGCATTCCCAGGTGGATATGGTGCAGTACTACCCTCACAGAAGCAATGATGACAGAGCAGAAGTAAACTACTGAACACTCTTACTCACTACCGAACTAATCGCCACTGAAACTCTGTAAACCCATTTAATGCAGGTGTGCCACACTCCCCAGAAACCAGCTGCACTACCCTCCCTGCCCTAGGATGTACCATGTCACTAGACATGGCCAATGGGAAACTGGAGGTAATTTACACCAGTCAGCCACTCGCTACTGCTTGATAGAGATTTGAAGTTGTGCTTCACCAATACATACACACACATATATTTGCATGTGTGAGCTTTGGGAGAGGGATAAGATCTCAGATCATATCTGGGTCTTGGTGTGAGTATTTGATCAGTTGCCAAGAATACTGGAAGAGAAAGTTGGGAATCAATCTGCTTCATTTCTCATGGAAACAAGCTCTGAGCATGTACTCCTACCAGGGAGGACTCGCTAATGAAGAGGTGACCTACCCCTGGCCAGAATTGTTATGTGCGTACCAATCACCAGTAGCAGAGGACTGTATTTGACGTCTCTACAATCAGATTATTTTCCTAAGTGGCATGCTGTCACACCTAAGAGAAGAAAAACCTGCTTTAAAATATTTCGTTCTAGGGAACTAAGCACTTCAATCTTTTGTAACACTCAGCTCTTAAACTAGTGATTTGATTTTGTGCACAGTAGGCATGGCAGCTGCCACCTTGTCTATTCTCCTTTTGGGACTTCGTATCAAATTTCACTCTTAGGCTTCAAGACTATGTAATGCTAATTACACTTGCAATTGCTGTTCCCTCCTCTTCCAAGCCTCTCTGCTCAAAGCAACCAGCTCTTTGCATTTTTCAACTGCACACTTCTCTCTGGCCTTTCTTGCCTTTGCACGTGGCTCCTGTGCCAAGCTCCATCCCAGGCACACCATGAATCACTCCTTCCTCTGATACTCAGCTTTGCCCTGTGTCAGACTCTGGGCATAAAATTTAGTCATAAAATTTACACAAAATTTAGTCCAAAGTGAAGTCAAATGCAAGTTTACAGGTGGTAATTGAGGTAACTGTGCCTCTACAGTGACTCCATGTATAAATATTCACACGTATTAGTTGTCTATCTCTATTTATCTTGGTCCTTATGCCAAAAAAAAAAAAAAAAAAAAAAAGTTTTCATGCTTACACCACAACTGAAAGACTTTGGACTTAGGCTTGCCATTCACCAACACACAAAACTTCACTAGAACTTCCTCCCCTCCAAAAATTTCTGCATACACTCTCAACCTTTCCCCATCAGCTAGACAATGAATGACATCTGTTGTGATTGCTTCTGAATTACATGAACACAAGCAGCATGGCTGCCTGCCCTGCTCCCCTCAGTGAGAGTCAGACCTTCACTAGAACAGGTCACCATCCTTTATTCAGCTGCTGTCTCCCTAAAAAATTTTCAGAAACCTAACCTAAAATCAAGTTTGTATGGATCAACAGGTTCAAAACTATCTAGGAGATACGCCACAATGCTGGCAGATAAACAAAACTGAATAAAATGGATACTCACTCCAAGATCTCTGGTGCAACCATACCATTTTAGTTGCACCATTCTCACCCACAGCCTATTGAAGGTGCCTGGTGCTCATATTCCATCTCCCTGATGGCGCCGCCTGGAGAAAGGCAGCCTGCTTTGCTCTGTGCTCTCCCAGCAGAAACCTCCCACTTTATGTTGGCTTCTTTGAGATGCTCAGTGAGCTGCTGCACCTATTAGTCGTCCTCACTATTTTGCTTCTCCTCATGTTCACAGCTGGTCCCAGGAACAGAGTTTTCCTCCTCACTACCTCCTCAAATTTGTGAGCACATCCAGAAAATGGATACCAAAGTTTGTTAAGAGATACCCAATTATGGAGGAACAGACTTTAAAATGTTTCCTGCTCTTTTTTCAGTAGTGCTATCTGTGAAGGGCATAAGACAAATCCATTATAAAGAGCAGACTTCACTCTACATGTGACCACATAAAACACATATAGGTAAACTCTTATCTGGAAGGGTGGAATTTACATGGGAGAGGGGAGAAAGGAATTACCTGCATAAACACTGTGCTTATCATGGGAAGAATCTACAATTTATTCTGCTGGAAGGATAACCATTCTTACCTACCTGGCTGAGCTGCAAGCTTGTTTAGTATTTGCATTCCACACTGGAGAGTTTAAAAGGCTTTGGAAATCTTAAGCAGTGCCATTATTACTCTAATAAATGCACAAAATATCATCTACACTTGTGTTAATTAAATTTAGGTTCTACCAACACCACTAGAAAATAGCCTTGATAGTCCTCAAAAATAAAAATCCACCTGTGAAAACCTTATTTTTTGTTGTTGTTTTGAAGGGGTGTTGTGGTAAAGACAGAAGCCAAACAAAAACCTGGTTTTGGTGTCTTGCCCAGCTGTAACAGGTCATGTTTCACTCTCTATGCAATTAGGGCACAACTGTGTGTTGAAGTCTCCTGTTTTGACCCAGGCAGCTATTCCATTTCACATGCAGGCATCTCTGTGTAAGTATTTTCCCAACTTCCCAGACACCAAAGGAAAGGGCAGCAGAAGCAAGGAGAGAAAAATGTAAGGGCTCCCAAGGGACAAAGCAATGATGCTCAAGGTGGTCCAGCTTTTGGAGAGGCAAATGGACATAGTACCTTCCCTGCATCCCAGACAATGCTCAGTGAGAAAAACCATTTCTTATGATTATTAAATACCCTGGAGATATTTAAGAGGTGTAGATGTGGTACTTAGGGACATGATTTAGTGGTGGACTTAGCAGGCTTATGGTTGGGGGTATCCACTCCAACCTAAATAATGCTCTGAATTTGTGATAAATTACAAGTACCCAAGATTTACTTTATAGGCTAAGCACTACCTAAGCTTAATACACTGGAGTGTGAACCAGTGGTGGTGCCCAGCTCAGCAAGAGTGCAGCAAGGAGCCATGACGGCATCTGCCACATCAGCGCACTGCCATCCTGCATGCCAGTCTGCACCTTCCCTGCAGCAGGATGGACTCCACTATTTCAGATCTTTAGCCTCTCTGATAAAAGCTGTTATAAGAAGGTTAGATTTAGGGTCAGCCACAACAGGCCATTACCCAGGCCTGTACACCTGCTGACAAGATCTTAATTAAATAATTTTGTGGCTTGCATAAAAGCCATCAGATTGCAAAAGTCTTCTGGGGCAGCAGATGGGCCTGGTTTGAACCAGTATCTAGAAGCAGAGCGCCACAGACTTTGCTGTTAAAAGTTTTGCTCCATACAGACCCTGTGGCTGTTTCAGTTCACGATGCCACACTTAAGCACAGTAGCTAGGAAAATTCCTACATGGATTTTGAAGATTAGCATGCATAGCTTCAAAAGCCACTGTTTCAATCAAGTGCTTAAAATAAGTTTACTTCAACTGTCTTCTCCCCCTCCCTGTGCCAAAAGGGGGAAAAAACCCACCCAAAACAAAGCAAAACCTTCTCAGCCCACACATGAGTGCACACAAGAGAGCAAAAGAGCACTTATCTTTAAGAGTTTCTTGTCAACTGAATGTGAAATGCCTCTGTCAACTCAGTTACTAACAAGTTCAAGGTGCAGGTGTTGTTGCACAAAGAGGTACCACACCATGGTGGACATCATGCCATGCTGGGCTGCCAGCTGACCTGGCTCTGCTGTCACACATGCAGTTATTTGAAGCAGTGATCAAAGAAATGAAGTTATTTACCTCTAGGTTTCTGAGTGTACTCAGAGGAGGGGGAAAATCCCCACCCTCAAGGGCTGTTTACTTTGCCTTAGAGTCTTTAAAAGGATCTACAGACTATCGAAACCAGAAGCAGCTAAAACATCAGAGCAAATGGTCATATGTTGGGCATGCCTGCTACATCAAGGCATTTCAAGGTCAGTTTTGGAAAACTTGCTAAATTATTATCATGTCAAAACCATTCAGAGAGACGAAAAGAGAAACAGACACAGAGAAAGAGCAGAGCAGACCCCCTGTCAAAAAAAAACAATCTACACTTGCAAGGAACTCTGAAAATGAGTTGAAGCTACTCAATTAGAAAATGAAACACCAATTACCCTAAGCGGGCTAATACTGTTTTGGTCAGCAGACTGGAACCAGGCTTCTGGGGAAACAATGAGAGCTAACAAAACCGAATCCCATCTGCAACACAGCCATCTCCCACCCTCCCTCCCAGCCACTCACCCCAACAGCTAGGTTGAGCTGTTCACGGGTGGGCAGGAAGACACAGACACTCCGGAAGCTCTCTGGATGCATCCTGCCTGCCAGCAGTACCCTGCTCATGGTGGACAGCTGTGTGGGGGCCAGTGTTGTCTCTCTGGGCAGGTGTCAAGCTCACTTCATCCCATGCACCTGTAAAGAAGGTAAGAGCATCAGCATCGTGGCCCTGCTGGTGCTGGGAGAAGCCCACAGCATGTATTTGACAGGATGTATATCTCCTTGCTGCTTAAAAAACCAAAACAAAACAGTAAACACAACAAGAAACCATTCATTTTACAGCACCATGGTCAATTTTTCCACTAGCATTACAGCACAGACCAGTCAGAGTCAATCTTTAAATAGCTTGTGAGTCCCCAGGAGAGCACCATAAAGCAATAAGGT
This sequence comes from Psilopogon haemacephalus, assembly GCA_013396835.1. Lineage (NCBI taxonomy): Eukaryota > Metazoa > Chordata > Aves > Piciformes > Megalaimidae > Psilopogon > Psilopogon haemacephalus. Next base: position 198,259 of record VWZI01006872.1, read on the forward strand.
CTCCCTGACTCAAGGTTTCAAGATATGTGTGATAAGGCAAGTGACACCACAGACTGCTTCCTTAAAACACCCAAGATGAGGAAGCACCCTGCCCTTCGACCAGGTACCTCGCTCTCATCGCAACTGAAGATTTCAATGAGCCATCAGCAGGCACATGTCAGTGGAGAGTACTGCATCTGAGCTGTATTCTTCACCCCACCCCTAATCCCTGGGAAACTGGCATCTCAAATCCTCTATACTTAAAGGAAGAGGTGGAAACAAACTCACAAGTCTGTGAGCCCACTTTTTGGGAAATGAGCACTGCCAGTCTCCTCCCAGGAGCGGAGCTCAAGCTGCATGAACATCTTAGAGCTGAAGTTATGATAACAGAAATGAGAAATTCAGTTCACACTCCGAATCACAGTACCCAACATCATTATAGCTAGGTTAGACAGTTTCCTCAGCAGCTTGTGACATTTTATTTACAGCCTTCTCTACTCCAATGCTTTCCAGGATGAGAATGTATCCTGTGGCACCTCACAAATATGGCAGGATGAGGAGAGGCTCCTTGAGCATAGATTAGGGATGAACACTGGCAGAGACCTGAACCAGCAAGATACCAACCTGTTATGGGATGTACTCCATTCTTGTGTAGTTTTAACACAAGTCAAACCCCAGCTGCCCTGAACAAAGTCACTCTGGCATGACTGCCTTCCACCAGCAACACCTGGACATTCGCAACCAGACCAGCAGAAATGCTGTTGGCCCACAAAGCCCACCATGCACCCAGAGGTGGGCACATACCCCAGCAAGGATAGCCAAATACGTTGGCTCTGGCTGTGCTACCTTCTTCCACTGCCCAAGGTGCCGTGAAGGAATACAATGGCTTTTCCTTCTCCCCTCCAAAATGTTATTCACAAGGATAAGGAAGCACATTACCTGCTTCCTTGCCTATGGTAACACAGGACATACATATAGGAATGTATACATTCATGTGTGCATTACATGTAAGTTAAAAATATTTGGTATTTAAAAAATCACACCTGTCCTGTTTGAAAATATGACCAAAGAAAACTCGGACTGGTTGGTTGGTTTGTTTAGAGTTTTTTAGTGTGCTTTGTTTTGTAGGTTTCTTTGTTGTTGTTGTTGTTTTCTAGCATGATTTCTTTTTTTAATCACACAAATATCTGCAAGTGTTCTTTTTGCAAGTATAAAAGCAGTTCCATGCACCTTCTTCCCTGAGCTGGCATACATAAAGTTTCTTAATAAAAGTTTTTTTTAAAACACAAGTTCTTTACAGAGGGCATGTCTTACAAGATAGAAGTACACAAAAGTTGCATCTACTAATGAAAAGAGGGAGCTAGTATTAAGAATTTTTTTTTCTTCCCAAATCAGAATTTAATTAAACAAGAACTAAAAGTTTTTTTAAAGGAGATTGCTTTAATTTATAAGCAAGACAGAAAAACTCATTTGACTTCCTGGGACAGGTGAAAGCTTCTTTAAATGAAATAAGGGAAAAAATCTGATTTATCCTCTCCTATCAATATAATTATACTGACAAGCTCTCTTAGACTCCAGGCTACACACTAGTAACAGTTGTCCATAAATTACAGCTGGCTATAGAATAACTTGAGGGCAACAGGTCACCATTGCCAGCTGATGTCATACACACCATCAACTTTATCAACAGCATAAAGACCTTGGAGTATGGGTTCAAGCTTTCCAACATAAGGAGGTTTGTCTTAATTCTCAAATCACAGCACTAGTCAGAACACATTCCCACTTGCAAGGGGAGATCACCTCCAGTGAAGATATTAAGCCAGCTCATAATAAAAATGAAAATAGGACCAAAAAAGGAACAACGAAAAGCATGTGCACACGATTTTCTCTGGATAACTGAAGAACCAGAATCCAGTTTCCTCACAGCCTCTATAAAACAAAGCCTCTGGAAAGCTTTTCCTCTGGTCTCACACCTGCTTTATCCATTTGAATTTTTAAGAGAACAGCTGTATATGCTGGGAGCAAGCAAGTCAGAAAAGAAGGGGAGAAGGTGTCCTTCTTCACACATCTTAAACAAAAAACCTTGTGTATCTCATCACAGCACGTAAGAGGTTAAAGAAGCAAGGTCCTTAATCTGAAGGGGGAGGTTAAACACCAGCCCAGCTCAGCCTTCTCTTCATTAGAGGTATGTTAGGATGTGATAAAACAATGAATCATTAACTTGCCAGTGGCACATGTTTACACCTTTTCTCCCTAAAAAAAAAAAAAATAAAAAAAGTTGTGAGCCAAGAATAACCACACAGTGAAAACAAATGGCCAGAAGGAATGCTCTTACTTAAAACATACACAGTTTCAGACTGCCCATATGCCATTCTTTTGTTTACCACAGATTCCAACCTCTTAACCTCAATTAAACCCTAAAATCTCCAGCAAATGCACTGCAGATGAATTAATAAAAGCCGAAGCCAATCGTTGACCTCTGGGACACCATACAGGTTGTTTGGTTTTTCTTCTTTTTAATAACAACACTTCACGTTTTAGCTCCTAGAGAAGTACATTTTGGGATGTAATTGCTTTGTCAAAGGCCCAGCAGTCTGTCAATGAAGCAGTCAAAGGTGCTATTTATTTATATTCTTGGTATCAGTAAGGAGGCTTATTAGTGCCCAGAGTGGTGGCACAGCTTATTGAGTACTGTTTATTTTACCAAAATACATGTGTAGTTGAGCTTTGGAAAACACACTTGTCATTAATTTCAAGACTCCTCTGATTTTACAGCTCAAATATGGCCATAAAAACCTCACTAAGAAAAACCTTAATCTCCCTCTGCTCTCTCCACAGCCCCTTCAACTGCCTCCATTCACCAAATCAACACCTCAGCACTTGTTGGGTGAAAGCCTGATGTTTGCCTCATAGAGGGTTAAGAGCAGGAAGAAAGAGAAAGGAGATTGTTTGCTTTGAAGAGCCAGCTAAATCACCTCTCACAGCCCCCACACACATTGCCACAAGCAAGACCTGCCACCACTGAATTTGGGGGCATGCCCCAGCCAGGCTGTCTAGAATCAAGTCTCATGAAAACAACACATGGGACTGTGAAGCCTTATGAGCGCTGCTGTATTTTACACATCACTTTTTGGGACCACAGCAAACTGATTGAGTTCTAATTCTGATTTCAGCCTCTAGGTACTGACACCATTACATCTCAAGGGAATAAAACAAATAGATGAATGAACAATCACCTACCAAGTTAAAGCAGAAAACCAGAAAAAGTCCTCCTCAACTGAGAAAAAAAGCGCACAATTCTGTGTTTCTCTCAAAAACACATGGAAAGTGCTTTGAAAGATTTATTACAGCAAAACATCTTAGGAAAACTGGTTTTGCTAGAGAGAAAATGCACACTGAGCATCTCCCTGATGACACTCTATCAGAGTGACCCTATGAAGTCCTATCAAAAACTGTCCAGCAACATTAAGACTCATTTTTCCAAACATTATCCAGACATGTCTTAGGCTTCTAAGACAATGAGACTCTTAGGCTGCAGTTTCACAATCAGCTTAAGCAGCTGTAATCAAGTCAGTCCTTCAGCAAGACAGACAGACAACTGCCTGGAAACATAGGCACCTTTGGCAGCAACCCAGACTTGGGCTGCCTCACACTCATGTTGAAGCACAGCCTCACAACTGAGAACTTCCCTGTCTTCCAGGTGTCTTGTTACCACAAAGGCATACTTCAGGGCACCAGTGGTGTCTTTGAAAAAGAGTAATAAAAAGCCCAAGCAAGCAAAAGATGTAATGATGGTATATGACAGCCTCTCCCAGCAACTTTAAGACCCCATCGACCTCCTTAGGCTGTTCCCTGAGATGACGAAAATTTCTCTGGAAAGATTCATCAATTGGGAGAGAAGGGGAAAAATGTTTCTTGTCAGGGCAGAAAACAAGGCTGAAGCAATATAGCTTTATGTCATGGCTGTAGATGACATAAAAAGTGCCACATGCAACCAAAAGCCAGGACAACCAGGTTGTGCCCTGCAGTTAGTTCCCAGAGCCACACTGACTTTTCAAATGTATGTGCCTCAGCACTACTCCATGACTAGCACAACACATCTGTAAGTGCACCACGAGGAGGTAAGGTACTAAATTTGGTGTCCACACTCCTGCTTCTGGGACAGAATACACACCTGCTTTCAAAAACTGAACACTGTTTAGTAGGAAGCTCCTATTCAAAGTCATTGAATAAGCAATACCAAGACACCTACCAGCCACTTCAATGCTCTGAAGGACTCAATCCTAGAACCGATGCAGCTTGGCTAACAAGACAGATGCAACACTAGCAGCAAAGATAACTGGCTTTTAGTCCACAGATGTTGGAGATAACTTCATGGACCCTCTACATCTCCTAGCATCACCTGTTAGATGCATGCAGTCCTCCTGCATGGATAAGATGTGGACATGGCTCCCATGTTTCCTTCAGGATTTTCAAAATGTGCAACGGAAGGTGTCTCCAAAAACTTCAGGGCTGTGGAGCCCTAGCAGGCTTTGCTGTTGTCCTTAAGGGCAGACTGGGAACACTGTTTATCTTAGAAAACAACCAACATCCTTTTTCCTACAAGCAGCACTCCCTGGTGACATTAAGTTTAAAAACACACAGAAAAGTGCTTTCTTATTAGAATTCATCATGAGATCACACATAGCTCTCAGCAGAGCCATGACTACCTCCACTCTACCTTCGTTCTACAAAGTCTTCCTGTCTCACGTCAAGTAGCATGAGTGACTGCTAGAACATGAAACATTCTTGAGATCGTACAACATGGCCAGTGTGCTCAAGAAGAAAAGATCTCTCAGACTTCCCAAGGACACCCTTTCAAAAACTGGGACTATGCTGCTGTACTACTCTTGTCAGCTGTCCTAGTTCTTAAGCTCGAAGACAGGGACAGCTAGCTCTCCCACCCACAAATACCAGCTTCCTCTGGTAAGACAAGTAAAATTGACTCACATTTTTGGGCATGCATTAGACTTTCTGCTATTTAATAGTCCCCAAGGGGAGTAAAAAGGCTTAGCTGAGGACAGAGCTCCAAAGCAGATGGTCCCAAAGTGTATGGAAGCTCAGTGGCAGGGAAACAGTGGCAACACTACATGGCTGCTACACTTCCATCCAACTGTCCCACAGGACTAAGAAAACCTCTTCGGCAGTTTGCTCATTTTGAGGAGAACCCATAATGAACCACCTGGTCCTCAGTCTTTCCTGGAAACCAAAACCCGGTTCAGGAGCCTTTTGAAAGAAACAGACAATGAGCACTAAAGGCTTAAGGCAAAAGGGACAACTAAAGATCTCACAGGGACTGAGCTTTTCCATCACTTCTAAGTGATAGAAAGTGCCTTTGGATTTATGTACATAAAAGCACACAACCTTTTAAAGAACATTATTTTATCAGAAGCACATGCAAATCTTAGCAATGCACATGCTTTAAAACAACACCCAAACAATTAAGTCTGCAGGTACAGGATATGATTCCTTTCCAGCATGCCTCTTTCCTGGAAGGACAAACATTCTCTTGCCAACATGTGAAGAGCAATGGATCAATTGACCATGTCTTTTCATTGACTGGTAAAAGTAGTACCATGTACTCTATCATGTCCACTACCAGCATCAAGTTTCTCATTCTTGTTTACTTCTGCATAGTCTATTAACGGACTTGATAATTGACAACCAATTTCTTATAGGGCTTCCTCATACTTCATAAATCACACACAATGAAGTTTATTAATAAGTAGCAACTACCAGTAGTAACTGGCCTAGGTAAATGCACAAGAACCAGCACACTCTAGGAAAAGGCATGGTCCAGCCTCAGTGTCCACTACACCTCACATAAAGGAGCCGCATAAGAAGCCTGCTCAGAAGCACAAAGCTCTGTTCTCTCAGCCTGATGACCAAGACAGCACTGCATGAGATCGTGTAAAGGTTAAAGGGAGGTGAATTGCTTGCATAGCCACTCAGTAACAGCAAGCTTGCTTCCACTCAAACACACAAACAAGTCTCTTTAGAGATGGACCCTTACAGAAAGCTTATTCATAGCCATATATATGCAGAGCAAAGAGTTCAATAAGGAAAACACCTCGGTGGGAAGGACAGCGACAGAAGATACTTCAGTTTGGTGCTTCAGTACTTGCCCTGCCAGGCAATGTAATCTATGCTAAAGATTGGTCAGCTTTTTTATCTATGGGAAACAGGAGAGGTGGAGTACAGGTGCATGACTGCTGCAAGGTCTTTAAAATCAGAGAATGAGGCTTCCTTCCAAGCCACTGCAACTGTCAAGCAGCATATGAAGTAGAGGGAGAGCAGCCAGACCTGGTTTCCACCAGAACTCAAGAGAAAACTATCTTTCTGTATCATGCAAATAAACTCTTCCTTCATTTTCTATTCTCAGCAGGATATCTTAACAATCCTAGAAGTATGCAGACTATGATATATTTTTAAAAATAAAAAAGCAAGCATCATTGTAACTTCACAAGCACTATCTGGATCTGCAGGACAAATAAGAACAGATGTACCTTTACCAATATATCATGTAAAGAACTTTTCTGAGGAAGAATAACTCTTCTACCAGTAAAAAGATATTTTAAAAATAAAAATATATTAAAAAAAAACAAACCAACCACCAACAAAACCCCTCACAAAACAAAACAAACTTGGCTACTTCCCCAGAGGAAGGAGAAAGTCCACTGCTAATCTCATGGCATTTGAATCAACCAGGCAGCTTCTGCAACAGTTTCCTTCTAACTTTTTTTCCCCTAAAGTAAACAGCTAGTCATCACCATGTTCAGAACAGAGAGGAATATGGATTTATGTAAAGTGGATGGACTTCCAGAAAGAATAGATAAAACTCCACCTGAAACACACTTTGCCTCAATTACAATGTCAAAACGTCAATCCAACAATATCCTGACAAAATTAACACAAACAGCAGTCTTTATGATTATTTACAGCTTCAGGGACTGCCAGACATCCGTTTCAACAAAGTGACAGTGAAATGGAAAGAAGTGCCTAAAAAAATACTTAAAGAAAACAAATGGCTTTACAGAGAGTGCTGCATTTTTGAGGTGACGCTTCATTTTGCAAAAACAGGAAAAACAACTAAAGCAAAAGAGCAAAGAGGAAAAAAAAGCAAGGATAAGAAATGCCTTAACAAGATGCAAACCACTTCCTGTGGTGCTTCTCCAAGTCTTTCTGTCAGTGGACTTCTATTGGGCTGAGATTACCATTTTCACTTACTCTGCTACTAACCACACACTATGAATTAAGGTGCCACTACTAAATACCAGCAGGGTAATCAAGGAGCAGTGCAGTAGACACAAGACTTCCTGCAAAGAAAAACAAGTGTAACTCTAGAACACAGTAAGCATCCAATTAATTTACACTGTCATGTGTTGAACTAACAGTACAGCAACGACTTTTACTACACAAGCTAACTGATACAGAATTAACCACTAGATTCATACAAAATTTCACCTGCAGTGTGGTAACAGAAAAGAGCACTGTGGCTTTAAAACGCTATCAGCATTACTTTTTAAAAAAGCAAACACACCCTCAAAACAAAACACATACATGCACACACACAAAAAGAACCCCCAAACAAAACCAACAATATGTCACCTGCTACCTGAAAAGCAAAACTGAAATGGCATGGCCCTCACCTGATATAAAAAAATAATCTGCTATCAAAATGTCTCAAAAAAAAAAAAAAAAAACCACAAACAAACAAAACAAAACCCAAAAACTCACACATGTAAACATTTTGTTTTATTGGTTTGTTTGTTTGTTTTTCAATAGACCATTTTGCATTAGGGAATAAAGGTAACACCAATTTATTTCTCACCAGTGTTTATAATTATTTAACATATACATACAAGAATCTAGTTAGCAACAAAAATCATTAGTTGAAAAAACTTGACAGAGCACAAACTATATTTTGGCCAAACACGGAAGAGAATCACTAGAACTCGTTCTTTAAGAGGATTTTGCAGAAAAAAGTATTATTTTTCCCTATTTGGATTCCAATTTCTTCTGATTTAGCCAGTTTTGACTTCAGATGAGAAATGCAGCTACACATACCAGTGCTGACAACAGAACAGTTTGATTAAAAAGGCACAATTAAATGGGAGGGATAAACAACAAAGCGATGCCAAGGCATTCTGTTGTCAATCCAAGTTTTCCAGGAACAAAACAAAAGACAACCCACCCATCCCCCCCAAAAAAAAACCCCACAAACAAACAAACAAAAACTAAACAAAGGAAAGGGAAGCCAACGTCCAAAGAGTTGTTTTAGTTGTTTTGATGTGGAGTTTGGGGGGTTTGGAGTTCTGGTATTTTTTAAAAATCTGTGTTGAAAATACATCCTCAGCATTTTCTCTGGAAAAGCACCCTGTGTTTTTGAGATATTTATTGTCATGACTTGAACATCATGGGAGTTCTCTGAAGAAGGAACAAGGTTCAGAGAACATGTTACATTTTCCTCGTGTGGTGGGGAAAAAACCATGTGTGCGTTTTAAATGCCACCAGTGAGTTAACCTGAGAGCTCATCACTGCTGAACAGCAGGAGAAACATCTCTCGAGGCAGAGGACCACAGTTTCTCAGCACAGCTTTTCGCCGTAATTTTTTACCAGGAAAGAGCTCAAGAGATAGAGAAACAATGAAGTATGGAGAACTTTGCCTTTTTGACACCCTTCCCTTCTTCCAAGCACATATACTCATCTCCTTCCTCCTGTACCATGACAGCAAATAGTAAGTCTGTCACCGCCGTCAGACCATCCGAAACAGCCCGTGGGATGACTCCAGCCCGTCGCCCCGGAGGCTGCCTCCGGCGTGGTGGTAGGCAGTGGCATAGGTGCTTGCCTTACTGCCCCGCACGACTCAGCCTGCCAGAGATGGTACGTTACACAAAGACCGGCACCTGCTGCGCAGCGCTGCACTCAAAGCCACCTCGCACCATTCGGCCATGGCCATATCGCTCTTCTTCAGCATCTGCAAGCCAGGTGGCAACCAACCAAATGTCTACTGGGGAGCACTGCAGACTCATACCATCTTACACTTCAGCGGAGCCCTCTGGGACTGGTTGTACCGGAGGCTTCTCATCCTGCAACTGGTCGTGTTCCTGAGACAGGGAATGCATTCCGGCATCACCTTATCTTCTAGAACCAGCAAGATCCACCAGTGACAGAAGACGACAGCAAAACACTTTCAGAGCCCCATTCCCTCAAGTTTCCAGCTAGTGCCTGCCCATCTTCGCTGCCTCTGGGAGTTACAGCTCTGTGCCTGCAAACACCCACGGCACCAGCCTGCTCTCACCGCTGCTTTCACGGTGCTTTCCCCAATAACGCTAGAAATTGCTGTGGCATTCCAGCCGAAATTCAAATCTCCCTTCACCGACAAAGTTGTAAATCTACTGTTGCACGCACTAAGGTACCGACAGACGCACTGAAGAGGAGAGTCCCGCAGCACTAAGAGCAGTGAACACCTCTCGGAGCCCCTCCGCGCCCGCGCTGCCAAGGGCCCGTTCGCCTCTGCCCGCCCGGGCAGGCGGCAGGCGCTGCCGGGAGCGTTCAACGTGCCGCCTGTAGCCGCACCGTCCCTACGGAATCCCCAGGGGCCGCTCCCCTCAGCCGGCTGGGACAGGTGCCGGGGCCGCTCCCGCCCCGCATTCGGGACTCGTCCCGCGTCCTTTGTCACTCGGCAGATCACCGGGGCCGCGCCCGCCCCGCCGCTACCAGAGAAGCCCCAGATGGACGCGGGAGACGCGGGACCTCCCCGCGCCGCTGCTTCGACGGAGGAGCCCGTAGGAGCCCTCTGACTTACCGCGGGGTAACCCAGGTGGCGAGTCTCCACTGTCCTCTCCAGTACGGCATCCAGGACTCGCCGAACCGAGCCAAACAGCGTCCCAGGCTGGGCAGGCGTCGGGCGCACGCTAGCACCCAGGAGGAGGAACGTAGGTGGGGGCAGACCGGGCGGGGCGAGACGCGCCCCACATGCCCAAAGCCGCCCCGCCCTTCCCCGGGATTGCCCGATTAACACCGTCGACAGCCCCGCGTGGAGTTCTCCCACCCCTAGCTCGCCACCGCCTCAGTGGACTGGCAGAGACAGGCAGGGAGTGGGCGCGGCGGGCCCGCGGCATAGCCTCGGGTTGGCGAACGCGACCGTCAATCTGCGGCGTGGCTGTGGGCGGGACGGAGGGGAAGGCAGTGAGTCGGTCGGTTGGTGGGTTGGTCGTTGTGGAGCGTCCTGGCCCGTAACGGTGTAGAAGAGCAAGGGAGGACTTGGGGGTGTGCGTAGGGGAAGCCTTCATGTGGGCAGGTGATAAAGGGCTGGCGGAGTTTTGTCTCCCTTGGGAGACGATTGTATTCTTGGCAGAATGCTTTGTGCTCCGCACCGGCAGCGAGAAAGCCTGCGTCAGTGAAGTTTTAATGAAGAGTGGATCCCAGCGAGGCATGAGAGCAAGGTGCAGGTCACTCTGCCTTGAGCATGCTGGCAGGGGAAAGTGGTGCCAAGTGTAGAAAGATGCCACTGGGGAGTCGGGATCATATTTGGAAAGGCTGAGTGCCCCGTGGGGTCTGGGAGCCCACACGTGCAGGAGGCAGCAATCTTGGGATAGAAGTGACGGCTGCCTTCGTGTTAGAAGTCTTCTCCCTCTCTTCTGCATTGTAATTTCCTTTGTAACGCGGTGTTTTCAGAAACCTTGCTCTCAAGTTGTGTAGTGTTGCTCCTATGTAGGCCATGGCTCGATTTCCCAACATACCCAGTTGTATTTGAGATTACAGCCCACGTGGGAACTGGGATGGCAGCAACCTGCAAGGGGAGCAAGTGGGAAGACTCACTGTTGTACTACTTGGCTGGAAAAGAGTTGAAATTTACGCAGACCACGAGAGCCGGCCTGACTTGTTGGTGTGATGTAGCCATCTAGGAGGGTGAGTGAAGCAGAACATCAGGTCACCCGTCCCTGCGCCCAGCTTTTTCTTCATTCGGGTATGGACACAATACTGGACAAAGTCTCAGCTTTTGCAGCATGAATAACATATTTCTGCCTCTTCCAAGATGGGTTGTAGTAGTGAGGCTGCTCTGTAAGCACGAGGGCCCAACCCCTTCTCTTCCCACAACAATCCTCTGAGAGAAAATACTGGCAACTTATTACCTGAGCAAATGTGTAGGCACCTGATTTCGGGAAGGGTTCCAGGACAGTCCTAGATGAGCAGAGGAGCCCCCTGGTGGCCAATGTTAAGTCCTTCATGGCTTGTCTTACTAAGCCCAGACTGATTTAGAGTTACTCTCAGCATGCCGTCTGTTCCTAATGCTGCTTTGAGATGCCTGACAAGTTTCACAGATAGCTGGCATGACATCTCCTTTCTGGCCATAAAAAGATCTTACTGTCCTCTCCTTTTTACTTCTTTCAATTTGAGTGTTTCTCCATCACTCCATTTGTTCATGACTTTAGGACTTTACTTGTGATAGTGCTAGAGCATTTTAGAATGCTAAGTTGGTCCAACTTGCTCAAGGGACAGAAAATTAATTTTTTTAATTTTTTTTTTTTTTTACTTTTTTACTGGAAGTGTGATCTGTCTTGTTGGTGAATTACATTGTCTCATGGAGTCATCCAGCCAGTGCTGGAATCAGCATCTTGTAATATCATCACCTATGTTTCACTTTCCGAGAATGGATTGTGGAATTCAATGCAAGGACAGAGAATCTCCCCAAGTGTATCTTGTTCTTTTTTTTTTTTTTTTTAATTTAACCTGCCCAATATCATGTATGAAGCCTGCAGCAGAGCCAGCATAGTGCTCTGATCAACAGTAAGACTTTCTGTCATGCTCTGACAGATAATGGAATACTTGAAATGTTAGCAAATAGCTCCGAACAGTTGCTGCATGCTTTTAGGATTATGCGTCATTTGAAAATGGTATAGCTACTTAGAAAAGTTGTGGATTTAATTTCTGTGGCAGGGTCACATGTGTAAAGGACCACATCTAGGCTGTTGAAAGAGGGATGAGGTTCATGGCACACCATGTTAACGAACTGTCCTCATGTTTCCCATCAGAAACATTAGGTTTCTCACCTTAGAGCTGTGTTTCCTTCCCGGAGATAATGGGGATGAGGGTAAGAAAAGTTTGAGTTGTGTGCAGCTGACGCTCTCAGTCTAGCCATGATTGGAATGGAATATAGTATAGTATGTCAGGTATGATTACCTTAATTAGAAGTATAGAAATTATCCTGCATAGCTGGTCTCCTAGGATTGGCAGACCTTGTGTGTCATCCTAGAGCAAACAAGCTGCATTTTGAGAAACATCAGAACTGCAGGAAAATTGAGATAGCATTAGCCTGTTTGTTTTTAAAGGACATCAAAGTCTTGGAGACTGAAGATAACTCTGTTCCAAGGAAATGCCACGGTGCATTTTCAAAGCATCTACTCCAGCTCTCCTTCTTGCAGTGCAGATAAGCAATTTCATTCAGCTTGCTCTGTGATGTGAAAGTTGGAGAGGGAGATTTGTGGAAGGATTCTTATAAGCCAGTTTCAAGATTCAGAAAACAGAGATCCTTTTGTAAGCCTGCATCGCATGCAGAGTTGTGCCAAAGTCAGAGGGACCCCATGCAAAAGTAAAAGTTTGCAGAAGCAGATGTCTTTGCTCATTCATGGTCTTGCCTGCATTGCATGTAGACAAAGATATCTCCGTGCAAAATTGAAAGCTGGGGTTTGCTTTCACAGTCCTGGAAATGTGACCCTTTCCTTTCCTTAAAATAATTTTAACAATGCATAAAATAAATAGTTTTGTTGCTGGTATTTATTACCTAGTTCACAGGCAGCACCTAATCTTGGAGAGAAATTGATTGTAGAGTCTAGAAACAAAAGCAGTTTTCACTAATGATCTCCGTGAGCAGAAGCTGGCTTCAAGCTGTTCAAGTCACGAGAGGATGACTCAGAAGTCAGAAATTTGAGGCATTCTTATGTCTAGCATTTAATCAACAGGCAAAGCGTTGAGAGATAAGCAGAAGAAATCAATGGCAAATCAAAGAAGAATAGGTCAGCTATTCATTAGAGAAAGAACTGGTCTCAGGGATATTAACAGAAAGAAGGGCACGAAATTAAACCTAAAGAAAGTTTGAGCTAGCAGTGGCTGCCCTGAACTGACAGTCAGGAAGCCTTAAAAAAAAAAAAAATAAATAAAAGCAACAACAAACTTTACTGTCTTGGCTGAGAAGTTATTTGCAACACTCTGTATTCTCATCTTAAACCTATCAGATTTAACCAGCTGCACGTCTTAGGGAGACTTCCCAAACATAATCCATCTCTTGGCTGAGTAATAGTTAACTTGTGTAAGATTTGTCATTGTGTGTACAGTCAAAATAGACATTACACATGAAATATAATAATCTGCTTTCTGTTATCATACATGCCAAAGCAAAATATTGCTTTCTTGTTTTCAGTGCATGCCAGAGCTTGATTTTTCTGACTTGCCTCATTTCTAGAAAATCATTGATAGCTTCAGTAGGATTATTAATCATTCTAAAGCTTTCATGATTAGCACCTTGCAAAGTCAGGTTTAATTTTGAACTCTGGGAGAGGATTTTTTTTTTTTTTTGCCTGTAAAATACAAAATTTATCTAAAATAGCAGGCAATTTTTTTTTTTTTTTTAATACTTACAAAGTTGCACATTGGCTTATATACTAATACTGGATATATTATATACTTATATACTAGTACTGGTTATATTATTAGTAATAAATAGTCAGTATTATTCCAAAATTTGTGTACAAGGTATATGGATGATGAGGTTGGAGGTAGCACTTTACAGTACATGAAACTCAAATCTTTGTGATGGTCATCATTCACATTATGCTGCAAATGAGATGAAGGTACAGGCCTGGAGCCATGAACTGCTTGTGGGCAATTGAGGTATATCTGCTGTGCCAAGGATGTGGCATATGACTAAGAGGCCACAGGACACATTGTGTTACACCCTACTGTGGCTGTTGCCTTATGCACACAATGAATTTTTCACAGCAAAGGATCCTGGTGTGCTTCCTCGGCAAGATTTTTCATTTGCTGTTGAAACAGATACACGTTCAGGTAATAAAAGAACTGTGTTGGGAATCTGGGTAGGGAAAATGGATTCATAAATCAAATTTGTCCCTAGAGCTCAGAGTGTAACCCTTAACCTTGGCAGAGACTCTATGGGACTGTGTTTTCTAAAGTCATAAGTATAATTCTAAAGCAAAACAGAGAAATAGAATCTAAGTCACTTAACATCACTATAGGCTTATGATTTTATTTTAACTCTGACCAAATTCCCTTTTGTTTAAAGATTTCCTAACCCAAGCTCTAATCAACCCAAACCTGTATTTGTTATATAGCTTCCCCAACTAGTAGTCAGTCCACCGGCTATGAGGAGTTTAAATCATATTCTCTCTGAAAAGACCCATTTGAGGTATATTTGCCTATACAGGTGGTCTGACAGCTTGACATCTGTAGCTAAATACACGTGAAATGCATAAGCTGCTAGTACAAGTTCCCTTCTGGTGTCTCAGTAATGTCACTTCTATGTGCTTTGTCAAATGTAGTAGGTCTGTAACAACTCTTCCCCAATGAGGTCTGTAGGTGTTTACTACTGTAATGACACAGGAGTTGTCAAGTAGTTCTAGATATGTGTTTACTTTTGCTCTGATCAGAATGACTTTCCTATTTTTTGCCTTTTTCACTTGTCAAGGGTTAGTGCTGACCTGGCAGCCCAGTGATAGACACTCTTTACCAGCCACTGTTCCTTCACAAAATGAATGGAAAAGGAGTAAGGGAGAGAAACATACTAATTGCAAAAGAAAAGTAAAACTGCTTTAATGAATGTAATAACAACAACAGCAACAAAATATTCAAGTAAATACAAACTCAATATTGAACCCAGGCAGCAGTGATGGCAATTTTCACCATCACCATTGACATTGTGGCAGAAGTCCCAGACTGGACTCAGCAGCAGGTGGGAACCAGGTTCAGGAGCTTGATTCTCCTGCATTTGGGAACTCGTGGATCAGGATCGAAGGCAGACACTCAGTCCTTCTGGCATGTTAGAGTGAAAAAAACCCTGACCCTCATGATCCCCCAGCTTTTTACTGAATATGACATACATGAAATGGAATACCCTGTTGGTCAGATTAGGGTCACCTGGACTATCCATTCCTTCTAGCAGGTGTGGCTTTCTACTCTGCACCCCCAACACTGTACACAAGATTTAGCAGTGACCTTGGTCTGCATGCAGGTTCTTGGTACTCACTAGAAACATGGAGCATTATCATGGCTGGAAGCAGATAAGGACAGAACATGCTGCTAATTTCAGAAAGTGTAGTTACTTAGGAGAGACTTAGCTGAAAAGTAAAATTGCTGAGCAGATTTAATTCTATTCTAACTCAAACCAGGACATCTAGCTTACTTATTTTTTTAATCCAAAAGAAAGCATGACAGTAGACGGGGAAGAATAGGTTTTAGTTACACAACCTATTTGTGTGTTTGGGTTTTTTTAAATATTTACAAGAATATTCCTCTGTTACAATTTTAATACCAAATGCAGATTTTGTTTTTCATGTAAATTTCCATATCTTGTCTTTTTCATATTTTTCATCTGCATTTCAGAGTTGTTCTCAAGATCAAGTAATATAAGCGCTGAGTTATGTAAAGAAACCTCACAACACACAGAGTGTTATCAGGTGAGACATTTGAATCAGGGCTGGGTGACAAGGGGAGGTCATCCTCCAAAGCCCTTGCATATCTTCACCTTGTTTAAGTAAAATATTTATGCTACAAAATCATACACATCCAATACAGGGGTAGGATTAGTATAATTAGTCTGGGAATAGGTGGAGTTATTACAATCAGTTCCTGGAACTCATTTCTATAACGTCCTACCTGCTCACACATGCTCATTGGCAGCTGGTGGTTGTCTTTCGAGGTCTTTCAATGAAGGCTTGAGGTCTTCCTTGGGCTGACACCTCTACCTTTCCTCCACCTGACATCAGTTGTGGATCACATTCTTGGCCAGTGTTGGATGTTCTCACCTTTGAATACAGTATTCTTCTCCAGGAGAGTGTTTCAAGACCCTGTCAAGCTTAGCCCACCTCCTTTGTGTTTATCTGATTGATGATGCTTTATATAAGTGCTCATATGGTTAGTTTCTACATTCTATGTTTTTTCTATCCCTTTCCCCATATCAATGCATGCAACTACAAAGTAGGACCAGGAAAGATTCTTCTACACAACCACTGATTTTTTTCTCATGCCAAAAGTGTTACCCTTTTCCATTTTAAATAACACTGTATGTGTTCCTTCTGATCCACGCTGCAGCAAACTGGTATGTGGAAGAAATATAATCTTGGCTAGTGGGGTCTTGCCTGTATCCTTCTGCCTGGGGAGCACCACAGGCCTTCACACAAAGGAGTGCTGGTGTTTCTGGTGGGGGAATGGGGAGGGGGCTGGGGAGGGAGTCAATGACGGGGGAAACAACCCTGGGAGCAGCTCCGCAAGCTCCAGAGTCCTACGTGCAGGAAACAATTGGCTGAAGAGAGGCCATCGTTTGCAAATGCCTTAGCCGTTTCTCTACCTCCTGCTATGAGGCAGTGTTGCAGATTGCCCCACTTTAGGAAATCCTGTGCCTAAGTAAGATAACGCTGGAAGAAGTGGGGAGAAAGCCAAAAATGGGAATGCAGTACTGCAAGTGTATGGGAAGAGAATAGATAACCTTATGTGCTGTGTCATCCTGCTTCATAAATGAGAAATGCAGAATGCAATGAGGAAAAGAAGCCACATTTAGACTGAACTTTTCAGTGAAGTCATGGGACTAAGATGATTTGAGTTGCTGATAGGATGATTTTAGCCTGATGTGTAAAATCTATTTCTACCGTTGTCACTGCTAAACTAAGCCAATTCCCAGGTAATTACAGTCAAGTGCTTACCCTGCTCTTGCTGATCTTCTTTCCCTTCCTTCCCATTTAGTAAATTTATCAGTTACATATTAGCACTGGTATGCTGTGTCAAAGGAGCAAGAGCTTTGAAATTAGCAGCGGGGGTAGAATATAAGAGAGGAAAGAACCAGTGAAATCTGTAAACAAAGGGTTATAAAACTGATAATTAGAAGTCAGTTATGTTCTAGCAAATCAAGATCTTAGAGTGAAATAATTTGAATTTACAACTATGTCAATACAAATGGAGGTCAAAGGTACTAACTTTTTTTAAAGCATGTTTCCAATGTTTGCATTGCTTGTGTGAACAAACTGGTTCTAAACAAGAAGGCATTACCTGTACCTGCCTTAAAGAGCTATTGAAACGCATAGAAAGTTACCTTCTGCTGTACTGTGTGCATCTCCTGTGCAGACAAATTCCATAAATATTATTTTTCTCCCTAGCATGTTGTGGATAATATTATTGATGTGCAGTCCCATCTGCTTCCTTCCTCGTCCTATTACTTGGGTGCTGAGCAGAGGGTTCATACATTCCCTGCTCCTGTGCGATGCCAAGAGACATCACTGAGATCACTATGATGCATGTCAATAGGGAAGGAAATTAGGAATTAGGAAGAGTGCCTGAAATATGGCGCTTTTTTTCCCACCCAGAAAACATATTTTGAAGTAAAAGAATAATAGAGGCTCCCCTCATCTCTGGTAAATGCCTTCTAAGCAGTCAGGAGAGTGTCCTGTGGTGGAGCAGGTCATGCCTCTGAACATGAGGGTCAGGATTAAAGTTCTGCACACAGCCCCTTCTGACTTAGAGATACACCTCTGTCCGTACTCAAGTATTGGTGTTCCAGTTGGAAACTTCATTGTCTCTAACAATAGCTCCTGTCTATTTGTGGCTTAGCCTTGGCTCTGGAAGGGATGGTGAGCTTTTCAGTGCTTGAACAAAACAATTTACTTTGAATTGGATGTTTCAACCTGTCATGCTCCAAGAAGAAAAATTTACTTGTTCCTGGAAAAGCTCAGAGTTAATTTGAAATCTTACATCAAGCAATAGCCTTTAAGAGGCTGCCTACAAGTGTTAAAATGTCTGCTGTTACTCTGCTTGTAAAAGCTGTTTCATCACTATAAGCATTTCTTCAAGTTATGAAAACAAATTAGATATTTTTTAAGTATAAAAAGTCTTGAGCACTGAAACCCCCTTATAAATAAAGAATGTGGCTGTGAAATATAATCCTTGATGGGATTGGTTTCTGTCCTTTAGAAAAGGCATTACTTCAAGACAGACAAAGGCAAAGTAGAAGCTGGAGATGAAGGGTGAGAAGTGGAGAAAAGCCTAAAGTAATAAAAAATGTACACACAGGGGTTATTAATCTGCAATGACTGCTGACATGCCTCACTGACTTCAGTTCTGAATAAATCATGCTACCTATACCAAGGTTATCTCCTTTTGTCATCAAACATCAAGTAAAGATGAGAAGCACACATCAGCCTAGTGCACTTAAATTTGCTTCCAAAATATATTTACAAACTTCAAAAGGTGAGCAGCATTCTCTAATTCCATTAAAAATTGTGACTTTTACTGATAATTTATAATCTTCTAGTTCAAACTTGAGTTTTGATTGGTTTTGTGTTTGTTTTCCCCCTGTGGGAAAGATATCCACCTCTTTCTTGAAACGATCCCATAAAGAACTGAGTCCTACTTTATAAAAACAGCTAGTTTTGTTTTGTTTTTCCCATTAAAATGACAGAAAAAACCCTAATCTCATACCAGTAAAAGCCATTTTTTGAGTTATCCCTTCCCGTCTTTGTTAGCAGAGGGAAACTTCTGGGGTGAGTCTCATTCTTGGGGTATGCAGTGGGGCTCTGAATGCTGCCCCAAACATGCTGTTTGGTCACAGAGATATGAGCAAGTAAAAAAGCTGGTGGAAGAGGTTCTTTCAGCAAAGGTCAAAGCATGTTCAACCAGTCATCTTAAACTGTAGGATATCCTTCTTCATAGCCCATTATAATGCCCATCTCATATTCCTTCCAGTTGTTTAGCTTAGTTGTTTAGATGACAATTTTTTTTCACCAGTTTTTGTGATGAAAATAATTAGAAGAAAATTCAAAATAGGAATTGAGTTTCCAGTTGCCGTATGTGTGCCAGTTGTGCAGCTATCTATGCTCCTCAGGTGTTTTATATACTGCATTGTAACTCTGGAGGGGTACAAATTAGCAGAGTAAGTGCTATTAAGTAAGTAGAGGTGCTTCGGTCATGCTTTCAATCATATGTGAGATATAGAAAGCCAGTCCAGAGTCCTTGCGCTAACAGATACTTAACAGCATTTTTGCTATCATCTAGATGTTTAGCTCTTCCCCCTGCAGGCTTATATCTCTGAAATGGAAAATAGCTTTCCCAGAATAATTTGGACTTGATCACCTTATTTTATTTCATCCATAGATAGTTACGTGCATGCACCTAGGCATGTCCTGCATTACAAAGGTGGAGAGGACCATCACTGACACTGAAGTACAGGGGATACCCACATTAAAAATTGCTTTTCTGTCTCTTCTTGTCACACAACATAAAAGCCAAGATGTCATGACCTACTGAGGAGGCAAACGGATAGCATGGCTCACTGCTGATCATGTAGCTACCATGTGGTCTAAGTGTTGCTTCTGGGTGGCAAGGGGCCAAATTCCTGCTATCTGTGTTTAAGGCACCTTATTTATGGTATGGTTTCAGGTTACAGCTAAGCTGGTCCAGCCAAATGGAATGCTTTGCTTCTTTTCCTCTCTGTGCTGCATGTTTCTGCTGCTTCTTTGGGAAGTAGCCTAATGAGCATACAGCTGCAGGATGAGTCGGTCTACTTGGCTAACCTCAGAGGATTAATTATCAATAAATAATCATTAATAGTAATTAAAAATACTATTTTTATCACTCTGAACCAGTGGAGTTGAAGCATCCTTGCTCCAACAAGATATGAGAAGGGATGGCAGAGATGTTGCAATTGGAGATACTGCAGTGGTGAACAACCTTTTCAGTAGAAACCCACTGTTTAATCAGATTTACTAAAATATTAGTTGACACCCAACACACACAAAAAAAAAAAAAAAAAAAA
>VWZI01006872.1:218346-261106 GCA_013396835.1 Psilopogon haemacephalus
AAAAAGGAAGGTCTAAATCTTAGCAAATACATGCTTGCTAGATCTGTTGTGAAGTGGGAGAGTGGGAGTGGATTAGCTAGAGTAGCTGCAGCTAGGGATTGGTCTGTGTTCTTAATAGAGGAAATAGAGATGTTACTTAGCAGGGGGAATTCTCAAACTTTTCATACTGTGCCTCTTCTGCAAGAGTTTTGAGGCTCCATCTACACCTACCTTTCCTAGAATATATTATCTTTCCCTCTCCCCTGGATCAGACAATGTAAGAAAGAAAAAAAAGCAAACAACTTAAGAGTGACTGGCCCTGGATGGCCTCTGTCCCTCCTGTGACTGTACAGGTTACTTTACCTAATATTTGGCAGCATAAATAGCCCTTAACAGTCCAGGTCTGCCTTACTGTGTGGGTATCTGACTTCAATCTTTTGCATGAATCTGGGCAGGTAAATAAGGCCATAGTGTTTTTGGATCTGAACTTTAAGTGTTTGGTCTGTACTGCCAGAAAAAAAAAATTGAAATTGTTGTATTTAGTTGTAAATGGGACAAGAGAGTGGTTTGGATATGAAACCCTGGTTATGACACCTTCAATTTAGGGGATGAGAAGCTTGCCTGATTCAAAAAAGATATGGTAAGCCTTGTATACATTTGGATAAGACTTGGGTCTGTAGATAACCCTTGCAGTAATCTGCAAGGACTAAGAGATCTCTCTACTGAGTCTCAATACTTTGATTTACAGAATTCCCTCTGCATGTGATGCAAGTCTTCATGAGACATAATGACTTATTGAATTGTCAGTATGTGGTTGTTCACACTAATCTAAGGTAAATACTGCACAGTAAGTACTCAAGCAATGTGCAACCTCTTCTTTGGTGGGACATAAGCCAAGTTGCATCATCCATTCTATGTTCACCTACTCTTCATTTTACGTGAGGACAAACTGACAAATGAAGCCAAATATGATGAGATAGTGAACAAAAAACAATGCCAAGATTTATTTGTGTTTAGTCAGTAGCCCAGAAATGAGAGCTGTGGTGTTTGTGGTGATGAGCCAAAGGAATGCTGCTGGTATTGAGAGCTCTTTGCTGTGTCACACATTCCAGTATTTTTTTCCAATCACGTTAGGAGCTGAAGGAATTAGCCTCAGGAAAGCTCAGAGTTTATTTCAAGTGGGTTAACTCTATTTTCTGATCTTTTTGTTAGTGGTGGGAAACATTCATAGCAATTGAAGAGAAGATCAACAGGCTAGATAAGAATTTGTTATCTTCCAGATGGCAGTTTATGAAACAGAGAAGAGGGCTGTGTCTGTCAGGTGTAGGCAAGGAATGACAAAGAAATTTAACTCCGTTCCAAAAATGTTAACCATATTGTTCACGCTCAGCAGCGAGGGGGCCTATGGCTGCTGTGAGATTAACCTTGTGACCCGACAAGAGTTTACACCAGCCTGTCAAAAGCATTATGTTTGAAGGCAGTAATCACTCTTTATTAGAAGGTTACTTTGCCTGGTTTCTGCTGCCCACCTATGGATTACATTTTGACTGCAGCACCATCTTTGGGAAAAGGTGTGTAGTTTAATTATTAAAACAGTGGATTCCTCAAGGCTGTGCACAGCTTCTTCATCACCCGTTTTTAATTCAGCCTTTAAAAAACCCTTTTTCCATAGGGGTCTTACAGGGAGGGCAATTTTCTTTGAATTATGTATGTGTGTGTAAATATTTTTATTAAATGAGTTTGGGAAAGCTTGGTCTTATATTTTTGATCAGACTTAAAGAGCTAAGCTTTTAGAAAGGCTATGCTGCTATTTATGGCCATCAATTTTTGACCAGGCTATTGATACATGACATGAAAGACAGAAGTCTGAAGAGTTGCAGCATTGAAATAATTTCAATCTCAGTGGTGCAGAGAAGTGCTTTTAAGAGCGGTAACAGAGCTGTAGAAAGTGACTGAGCTCTTGGGCCCAGAGGATCTTTAAGAGATTTGCTGGAAGTTATCAGCTGCTTTGAAGCGCTCAACTTCCACGTGGTCATAAGAAACAATACCAAAGTACACACACACACAACACGAAAGGAAGAGCACTCCTTTAATAATATAATTTCATATTGAAACTGTTGCAGAAATCTTACAGCCACAGAAGACTACTTACAGCATTTCCTGCAAACATCTGGATCCTTATTGAATCCACTTGTCTAACTTTTTGTCTGTCTGTACTCATATGCTGTGTGAATGCTGAAAGTGACATTTGGGAAACACTGTGGTTGAACACACCTCATGCCTCTTTTTCTTACCTTTATAACATAAAGAAGAGAGACAAAGGATGTCATTACTACTTCTCTGGATTATTGTGGCTGTTCATGTTAGTAAAGCAATCTGGAAGTACAAGCTCCTACTGTTTTTGACTACTTATATCCTAGCAGAAACTAAACCAGTGGCATTCCTCTAGGTTCCCCTTTTCTGATTTCCAAGCCATCCCACTTTGAGGTGCTCTGTTTATCCCTGTGTTTATTTTGATGGGGATGCTATCATCTGCTTTTGTCAATCAATAGATGCTGCTGGCATGGCCATAATGGGACACGTTCAGCTGCATCTCCCTTGGGACTGGGGAGTATCTCTCTCCTAGTCTTTCAGGACAAAAAGCTGCAGCAAAGCCATTCATCTCAGGGCACAGGCATTACACCACAGGGGGAGGTGCGGAGTTTTTAATGCATGAAGTCACTGCCATTCAGAGCGAACTAATGAAAACACTGTCTTTAGCTACGTTTAAAATCCCTTGGATGCCTCTGTGTGTGCGTGCGCACTGAGGGACAGATGAATGATATTGTGAGGTCTTTGATACCTTTTTCAATGAGGCTAATTGTCTCTGCATAATTTTTGGACAAGCCTGCAATAATGATGTTTGGTTGCTGTGTGGGATTAGCATGTTTAGCAATAGGAGAAGGAGAAAAAGGCAGAGGTGGCATCCAGTACCTAGGTGATGGACCCGGCTCAGTGACATGCATCTGAATGAGACATGCCTATTTAACCCTAGAATCATTTTTCTAGCTAATCATGGAATGTGCATGACATTTGTTATTACTGACGTTATAATGCATCCATTCACACTACTAGAACTGCTAAGCTGTTCCCACTGAAAGTAATGGCAGCTTTGTACAGCTGAAGGGAAGCAGAGCTGAGTCTCACTACAGCAGGTCAGGAAGTTTCTCTACTCAGCTTCATTTTTATGGAATTGGATAACCAAAGCAGAAGCCCTTCTGCTTTAATTTTCATGGGTACACATGGGCAGATGTAAGGGTATGTTTTATATTCATCTCTATTTCCCACTATAAAGTTATTTTAACTTTATCTTTGAATTTCTTGGTTTTCAGGCATTCATTTTTTTGCTGTTTTGTATTATATAATTTTATCTTTGCTACAAAGAACACTGTAATTCAGTTTTCATTCCCATCAGAAGCACTGTGTGATCGATCATGAAATCACCTTCCCTCATGGTAAGTGAGGCTGGGAAGCAACTTTGGGTCTGGCCCTTCTGAAATTAAAGGGATTTCTTCCATGTACATCCATCAGCTTCTTGTCCCAGTTTTGTCACCAACAGTAGGTATAAACATCATTGCTGCACTGGACTTGCCTGCCTCTCAGAAGCGCTACAGTGGACATCTGAAATAATTTGACAATGTGTGCTGGTATCAAAAGATTCAGATAAAATAATGTTAGACACTTAACTCACTGGTTTATATATGCATCTTCCTATAGGTTCCCTATATGTTTTTGGAAAACTGGGACAAAATGTACTAGGACAAGACGTCAGTATTAAAGCACTCAACAAATCAAATATATGTGAAACTGGAATACCTTTGGTTCCCAGGCAGGAGATTCCTCAGTCCTTGTTGGAGTTACATATTGGTTTGCTGTTGCACAACTGAAAAGCATAGTAAAGATTGTTCTGAACACTGCATATTTTCCGCTTGCTTTTTATTTTTAATGTCTTTTGAAATACTTTGGCCAACTTCTTGTTGGGGACAGAAACTATGCTCAGGGAACAGGCATGTTTCTGTTGTTTCTCAATCAATCTGCCATGTGAGTGGCCTGATGCTGAGATTTTCATTGAATGCAAGGTGTTGATAAGGAATTGATTAGTCCTTGCGATGCCCTGATGTGTTCTATTTCTGCACTATATATAACTGAATTTAGAGAGATATCTAGTAAGTGGTTTTAAAATATAACAATAGCATTGCTTTATCTTTCTTTCAGATGGTGACAAACCTCCAATTCCCCTCTCAGTGTTCATTACCTGTAGAACCCAGCAAAGTGTCATGGACAAGAATAATGTTGGGGTTTTTTTTCACCATTTACACAGCTTTAGTTCTACATCAAGTCATGGCTCCCTGGAGTCTAAGCCTCTAATCAACAGGAAGCTATATCTCTTGGTGATGCAGTGTTGTAGAATGAGTTAAATTATTGAAGACAGGGGTAAGAATTCAGCTGTGTCCATAGCCAGGATATAGATCTGGGAGGACAATTCTCTTTTCTTACTGTGCAGCATTTTTTAGTCACATACTTAATAATCAAGAAAGAAAAATATTCATAAGAAAGCCTCCTTACAGATGTCCAGGTGGGAACCAGTGAATGAACAAGGTAGGCTGGCATACTGCAGTGTCCTGTCCACTGCAGAACTCCCTGTCAAATTTATGTCAGGACTGTCACTATGGTAGTAATGGCAGAGTGGAAGAGCAGGTGAAATATGCAGTGAAATTCCAGGCCTGAACGAGGCAGCCTCAGTGGGAGTCAGCCCTTTGAAGTCAGGGAACAGTTTCCAAGTGCCGTTTGTGCCCCTGGCTTAGTTTGCATACATGGCATTACATCATCCAACAAAGCAGCCTTCAGCCAAGGCCCGCACAATGTCAGGGGGAAAAGAGGGGGGTGTGCTGGCTGTGTTCAATGTGGGGTTAATAGTTGCCCTGGGAACGCCACATTCCAGCATCAGCTGCTGGGGGCTGGTCCAAGCAGAGCATGGGAACATTCTTGCATACTTTATGAGACAGAAGCAAATCCTTTCAACACAACAGCCAGCCATAATCTCCGCCTCCCCCCTCACCCCACCGCCTTTGCCCACCCCTCTGAAACCAAAATGCTCAAGACCTTTGTGTGAAGGCTGGGAGGTTCGCACTTTAGGGTATTTTGCCAGTAAAACAAAGCTATATTCTGATCCAAAAGTGAATTTTCCACATCTTGAGAGATGATAAGTCTTAGTGTTGAATGTCTTAAGTATAATTTCTTACAGTCTTTTAGGCCAGTGCATGCAGACAACCTTGGCCAGGCCCTCCTGTGGAAGGTTGACACCTGGGACAAGTGGAATACCAGCTGACCTAACATCATGAAATGACCGTCTGTCTTTCTCAAGCCTTCTTTCTCTCTTTTTCTGCATTGCCGCTTACTGCATGGAATAGTAGCACCACAATATTAGTCTGTTGCCTCCAGTGCCCCTATTCATGCTGAAGCAGCCTGCTTCTTTACCACAAGGTGGTACTTTTAAGTACCACCACAAGGCTTTTGTCGGAAAAAAAGTGAGACCAAGGAAGGTAAAACGGTGCTGAGGATAACTTTTCACAGCAGAGTTTAGTAATTGTGTAAGATGCACACATCAGTAAGTGTGTGCATGGAGTTCTGACCTTACTCCCTCTTATGGGCAGAGCTGACTTCAATGGAGGTAAAACTTGTTCATCTCTGATTATGAAGAGACTAAACAGTACCTTAATTCAGTAAGTAATTCAAGGCACAGCCTCCGTGTCTCTATAGAATGTTGATGTAGGAGAAGGATCAGTGGTGTGAAGATCCTGCTAGCAGGAAGTATTGGCAAGCCCAGTTTTAATACTGTTCATGGTCCTCTAATTATACAAGGTGTCCATGAGAAATAGAGCTACTTCTGTTTTTTTTCTCCTACAAGGAGAAAAACATACGATATTCCTGGTGTAAGGTAAGCTTCAGATGCACAAGGCAACTCGCATCTTTTGCAGACGCTTTTGGTAATGAGCAGAGCAGTGAAGTAGTCCAAACCCCCACATCTTTAGAAGAAATGATGGGTAGGAGTTGTACAGCTGTTTTGTGGTTGTTTGCTGTGGAGGCTACAGGTCCAGTCTGCCAGTGGCAATGTTTCTCAGATGTTGCAACTCAGTGCCCCTTGGTCTGACTACTGGAAATTTGTGACAGGCCTTTGCCTTCTGGTTGTGCAGTAAATAGTGTTTGTTCCTAAATGAGGGTTTTGAGAGACAGGTAATGTTACAGTAGCAGATGGTAAACTCTTAAAAGAATCTCTCTGTCTCATCTGTACTGTGCTGGTGTTGATATCTGCATGCTGTACACAAGGCTCTTTTAACTAAAGATTTGAGAGTAGGTTTATTTTTGTCACCTTGGTTTGTTTTCTTTGTAAACATGATGTTATTCATTGTCAGTTCAGCCCCCCCGCAGTTTTGTTCTGGAGATTCTTTATATCTTGTTTTCACATAACTTCTGAGGAGATAAATTACTGTGCCATATGCCTAGAAAAATGTTACAGTTAAGTGGGCTACTTAGTAGAGACATCACTTACTGCTACCTTTTTTAAATTTTCTCTTTTTTTTTTTTTTTTTTTTTTTTNATTTTTTATTTTTGATCTCATGAGGCCCTAAAGATGGATTTACAGCATCACTGAGCTATGGCCTGGATTCTCCTCAATGCCCCACATAATCTGGGACATATCTGCAGTAAATCCCATTCATCTCTAGTTCATTGCTTTCAGAACATATTGGTCATGAATGAATACGTCTGTTGTTTCTTCTGACACATCTCTTCATCTAGTTGCTCCTCAGTTGAGAGGTTGCACATGTCTTCATATGCTGTGTTCCCTGTGATGGAAAGATTCCTGAGCTGTGATAGACCAAGCCTGACCATTTGCAGCAGTACACAATGTCCTACAAGTCTGGCAGTTCAGTGGTGTTTACACTGTACCAAACTTGAATTAACAGTTTCAGATGTCTCTGCATCATGTTCCCCATCATGTTTGATTCTGTTCCCAAGGTGAAGGCAGACCCAAAATCTATCTTGCAGTGTTCAGAGCACTCCACAAAATAAAAAGCTAAGTAACATGCAGGATGAACCTGCCCTTCAGGACTTCCTGCCCTCAAGCACCTGTAGCCTCAGAGATTTATCCTGTTCGATGGGCAGGTACAGAGCAAAGTTTCCAGCTGTCACTCCCTGCTTGCCTCCTTAAGATGTCTCCAAATCACCACCTAAGCTAAAATCAGCCAAATCACGGTGCCTTTCAAGGAATCAGCATATGTTTGCATTAAGCAAAAGGAATGCCTGGAGACTTCTGCCTGTTACAATCAGGCAAAATCTGCTGCTGAGCCAAACAAGAGGGAAGCATACTGAAGAAAATATTTTCTCTACAGAATGCCTTTCTAATGAGCACCCTTCCCCAGTGATTCTGAGAGCACACCGGGATTTTCATCTGGAAATCCTTCTGTTTGTCGTGGCCTTTTTGCCTGTCCATTGCTACAAGATCAGATACTATCATTCAGAGCTGACCCAACTGTGTAGCCCACACCAGGGCTGGAGCTGCTGGTTGCAATGACTGTTGCACTTGTGAGGTCTGGCTTGGGCTGCAGTGCTGCAGGAGTAAGGACAGAGAGCCCAGAGAAAGCCCACCAAAATGTAGAAGCAAAATTTAGTGCAAAAATTAGAAGCTGCCTTGTTTAACTGTGTAAACGAAGTGCTGCAGTCCCAGAATTTCTCTGCATGGAGACAAAGTGGGTGGGCCATTGATGAGCTATTTGCTTTATGGGAAAGTTATTAATAAGGGAATCCATACTGGGTTGAAGGACTGACCAAGGAAGGTGATTCCATCATTTCTAGGAGAAATAACACTCTACTCCATCAGTGGGCATAAATACACCATTGCTGTGAATACTGCACAAGCACATCCTCTCTTATAAAATAAAAATCCTTTTTTATCATGCTCTTTAGAAGAGTGTAGCATTTAAATCTCCAGTTCATGTAGCAGAATCTCTGATATTCCTGAGCTGCTGACTAAAGTAAATCCAAAATAGCTTTTGTTTGGCTTTCCCATGACTTAGTAGTCCCCAAAAGGTGTTTTTATTATCTTAAGTATTAGGCATGTGCATGGGAAAGAATTTTGTTAGTTTAGCTCGACCACTCCCTAGGAGTTTTCTTGGCTCTCTCAGCATCTCCTTACCCTCAGGCTCCTCATATCTTTCAGCAGATCTCACTACTGGACAGACTCAGCAGCTCTCCTCTTCTTTTTCTGTCTTTCAGTGAAGATCCTAGCAGGGTTGGGCACCTACCACGCTCACTAGGCAGAGAAAACTTGTGGCCTTTCACAGGGAGAGGTCCACTTTTTTCAAGGGCAGAGATTGTAAGGATGAAAATCTTGGCTGAGTATAAAAAATGGTACAAAGTTTGCACACTTCAATTCCAAACAGATTTCAGATTTTATCTCAACCAGCATGTAATTAATATACAAGACTTATGCTGGCCTTCTGCTTACTAGTGAAATCTATTATTTTCTTTTATTCAAATACAGTGCTTCTTGCTTGTTCTGTCTCTTGTCTGAATAACAACAGTACAGTGTAGTGCTTTTCTCTACCTAACCAGCAAGGTGACCATGCTGCATTTATATCATGTGAAGTTTTTCCCACAGTTTCTGAATACTGAGTGGTAGATAAGCTGTAATGGAAGAGGCAGGCAGATAAATTCAAATAAGAAATAAAAAGCATGTTTGAACATTCAAACATATTCAGGGTAAAGCTATGAAATACTTTCAGAGGAGAAGGTCCCAAACGTTGTTCAGTAGTTTCTTAAGGTCTGCATGAGTCTAATCTACTGATGTCAGTTTTGAGTAATGCAAAGAGAGATCCCATAGGCAAACAAAATATTGCAAATTCATTCCTTCCTATTTATGCTTGATACTGTTTGTATTACTTGAGCCATACGCCTCACTTCAGCAGCAAGCATCATGCTGAGATTTCTGCTGGGCCCCATTAGCTTGTCTGTCACCAAAGAGGAGGCTGCAAGCTGCCCTGTTCTTTGTTGGAGATGGCTGGGTTTACAAAATGGGCAGAAAGACGGAGCAATCTTCTTTTGTTGAGCATATCCAGGTGCTCTTTGCTTCCCAGACCCCTGCTGTGACTTTATCTTCTGTTAGCTGGAAGCATGGGCTCTCGCAAGGCTGAGCTGATCAGGTCAGGTAGAACAAAGTAAGTGTAGGTAGTGATGAAATGCAAGGGAAGGTGGAAAGGCTGGGGTCTGCTGATAAACTAGTCCTCTGATGTCACTGGGCAAGTGTCTAGAAGTTTATTTGCTGAAGTCAGGAAGATATAAAGAAAGAAAATGCCAAGTGATGTGGTGTTACTGACAAAGTAGGCTCATCTCAGTGAACTTTTGCATAGTTTACTGCCCATTAACACAAGCTTCTAATTACTGATTTGGATATTGAGGGGGAAAAAACACATGAAAAATTAAACAAACACTTAGGCAATCTGTTTTCTTTACTCTTCCCTAGGAACAATTTCAGTCAAATACCTTCATCCTTTCTGGTCTCACCTTCTTGTGGTTTTGCTGTGAGTAACCCCGTAGGTTTGGTGCATGTATGTAATGGTTTTGGTCTGCTTCTCAATGGGGTTCCTTTGGTCATCTGACAATTTTACTGGTGCTTCTTTGTGCTTCCTTCTAGTTTGCCTGATGGCCACAGTTCCTCAGTGCTGGTCACCCACAACAACAGTCCCACAGGTATGTCCCTGGCCAGTTAGGGTCACCTTTCTGACATGGAGCTCCTCCTCCCAAGAGTGCACTTCCAGCTCCACATCTCCACAGCTGTCTTTCTCTGACTCCCTAGGAGTGTCCTTTGTGTATCTCCTGCCTACAGTAGCTGCTAGTCTTCCTGAAATCTGTCTGAGCCAGGGTGTCGTGGGATCATTTGGCTTCAGCTCTGGTGTGTAATTGTCACACTCTTGTTTCAGAGATGTCTGGACTCAGCTGTGGCTAGCACTCAGCAGCTCTTTGGTTCCTTCCACACAGGCACTCACAACAGACCCTACTGCTGAAACCCAGCCCTGCACGCCCTTTGCATGGCAAACTGTATCTCAGAGATCATTATGAGAGGCTATAGATCAACAATGCCTCCTGTGTGTAAGAACAAACAGAAGGGTCAGACACATGTGGGGAGCTACAAAAACAAACAAACAAGCAGATAAAAATGTGTTGTTCTGTCTCACAGAGGGAAATAAGATTGCAAGTGTGAAAAAGAGAGGGAAGAGTAAGTTTTGTTGCTATGTCCAAAATCCTGATTTTACAGTTCAGGATTGCTCTCTAGGACTGGAGAATCTATAGGGAAAGCTGGCACAGCATCAGTACCCTTCTGGAGTGGAAACATTTGACCCCAAAATAGCTCTGGTAACTGTTCATACATATTTTCATCCATGTGTGAAAGGTCTCCATATTCAAAAGCAGAGTATTGTCAATGAAGCAGCTACAGCAATCCCAGACAATATGTCAGAGAGTTGATGCAATAAGACTTCTGGTAGCCTCTGCCTGACATCCACTATTTCACCACTCCCAATAGTCTATTCCAGTCTAAAAGCCATTCCTATATCACAGCATCACAGAACTGCTTTCTGCAGGTGCTTCTGATACAAAGATCAGAAATGCCCAAGGAAGCAGGTTGCTCAGCCTGGACTGGAAGCTATGTGCAAGCTGAACCTTTAGAAAATGTACTCGTGAAGGCAGAGGCTGTTCTATCTTCATTCTCAGCTTGGGAAGGATATAATCAAGCAAATTTATCTTTGTAATTTTTTTTCTATAACTCATTGTACTGGTTTGAGGCTAATTTGAATACTTTAATGAGAGAAATTAGATCATTGGTTGTGAAAAGAAAATTATAATGGAGTCTATATCATTCATTGCTTTACAGAGGGAGATAAAAAGCCAAAATGTAAATAATCTCATCCAGTCTGTTCTGTGTCACTGGATCTATTTGCTTCCTGTTAAGTCCTCTCTGATATCTTTCCATTAATCCGGACTAAGGAAAAACAACATGAGCTTTGTTGCTTGTTTTGTTTGTCTGTCTGGGAAAGTACAGGGACAAAGAGGGGTAGCTTTGAGCCCCTTCTGGGCAGTTTCTTTGTCTGGGAGAGAGTTTGGATTTCTGTATTATTTCTAATTTGTATATAATTGTAAATACTTGTAAATATATTGTGTGCATATGTGCTTGTAAATTTTGCTTTGCTGTAAATACAGCTTCACCTTACTTCCAAACCATCTGAACTAGTCTTGTAAATTTCAGTAGTGGTGAGGGGAAAGTTCCTAACCCATCACATTCCTTTTATTTGGCACCCAATATAGGGCTCGACCCCACAACCCTCAGAATAAGATTCTCATGCTCTACCAACCACAGTCATTGATTTAGCCTCTCCCTCTTCATAGCATTCTTCTCTGCTTCTTCCTCCATGCTACAAAAGACATGATCAGGGATAAGATTTACCTAGCTTTTACTTTTTAAAAGTTAATATACTGTGCTTCTTATTTGCCTTTTTTCATCAAGGATGGAAGGAATGTCCCAGGGGAAGTGACGGACTTTGTGAGAACCTGGCCAGTACAGCAGGCAATTCTGACCATCTTCACACTCATTTAATGGCTGAGTCTCTTATAAAACTGAAAGGGATGGTACAATAGTATGAGTATTCCATTGTATGCCACACCAGAGAGCTGAATGAATTTGGAAAATGAGGTCTAGGATGATGACTGTCAGCTTGCAGCTGGCTCTGCTCTACACACAGTTTGGTCAGGGATGCTGCTGGTCTGCAGTGCAGGAAGGAAATACATGAAGGATCAGATGTGTGGAGCAATAGTTACTGGCGTGGAACTGAAGGGTGCTTATGGATATAATGGCATCTTGAACCAAGTATTTCACCTTATATAAAGCATTTCTTTCATGCCTTGTGCTAAGTATTTATCAAAATTGTTTCAGTTTATGAAGCTTAACAAGCCAGTGTGACTCAGTTATTTTTAAAATATTTTCATCTAAAGTTTTGATTTTTTTCAGAGGTGAAAGAAAACAGTTCTTTTTATAGTTACAGGCCTCAAAGACAATCAGGTAGTTTTTCCTTGGTGCTTCATTATGGTTCATACTTCATTAGTGAAGCTGAAGAGTTACAACCATTCTTGGCTTTGCTGAAAAGAGTATCTGTTGTACAAAGCCCAGAGTGTGATCTGTATATTATTTATGTATTCACTTATTTAAGTAGAGTGTAGGTAAGCTGTAATAAATTAAAGAAATACCTGTGGTTTGACCACCAGGAACGTGGTGTATGTCCATACACAGCACTCCCATCTACTCCTCTTTACATTCAATGTGCAAGTCAAACTTTTCTTGCCTTACACCAAGATATAAATATTAAGCTACGGATCCTGTTTAATGGAGAAGTGTCACGGCTTTCCATTCTCCTGCCTTTTGTTTGCCATCTTCAAAACCTAAGATGAAAGCCTCCAGCACAAGCTGCCTGCTGTGCTCAATCCCTCTACCTGGTCTGGTCAGGGCTATGTGTGGTTGGGAGCAGCTCTGTTGACACTGACCTACCACCATCAGAAAATGAATGCATCAAAAATGTGCCAAATGTGAGAGCATTTGACATGGCTTTAAGATGGCCCCTGAGTGAACTTCTGCCTTACTCATCCTGAATAAAATCTTGCTGAGTGCAGAAGACGCCATGGGTAAATCCACTCATGAAAGTATTTTAAAGCTGCAATACATGCCTAGTTTTGTGAGGAACTTTGCAATTAAAATTGGAGAGAAAAAGAGCAGATTTTGTGATACGGTCATGCCAGCACAGGAGCTCTTGCCCTGCACAGTTGTATCTGCCAGGGAGCAATGTTCACACTCTTTACAGGTGTAGCTTTGCCAAGCAGTACACCTGGCCTTATTGTGTCCTTCATGTTTGAAATGTGCTCTGAGAACCATAGGTATTTTTCACACAAGATAAGAAAGCAGAGGAGGACACTAAAACAATGACCAGTTGTTTTCTACTCAGGATGGTGCTATTCAGTGGGTTTATCTTATTTGTATTTTTATCACATCACCTCTCAAATGTATCTGTATTACCTGCAATATCTCAGGGGAAAAAGAGAAGAGGAGAACTTGGGAAAAGGAAGATTTGGAGTCACTTAACACATTTGAACAGCTGAGCTCCTGCGTGGGCTGTGTTCTCACTGCAAAACTTTCCAGCTTTGAATGAGCAATGGGCAGATGAGCTGTGGTGTAGTGCTGGGGTCAGCAGAGAGAGTCCTGCATCTGTGCTTCAGCCTTGGAATGAACAGTACACAACTGGTGTCTGTGGGGAGCACTGGAATAAATATGCCTCTTACTGGCACCGTGAACAGTTATGTGTATAATAACTGGCAGGCTGACATAAGGAGATAGAAATCCCAATTACTGTGTGTTGCCTTTGCTGTCTGTGCTGTGTACCTGATATCCATTTCAGCTGCTGGAGGTGGAGGGAAGGAAGAAGAAGATAATAAACAAAAAAGAAGTGTAATGAAACTCCAAACAGGCACATTACTGAAAGAGAATAAGGAAGGCATAGCCATCTTGGGTACAATAAATTTTATCTTTAAATACTTTGAGTAGTTTTCTCACAACAATGAATCCCTTGGAAAGACTTAAACTAGAATAGCTAGCAGGAAGCCAAAGTCCTTGTTTGATAACTGAACCTGGATAGGAAATTAAAAGCATCCCCAGGGTGACTTCATAGCCATCTTATTTTCCACAGCACCATAAACAGCACATGGCTGGAATAGAGGAGCCCCTGATGGTGTGAGCATGCTGGCAGACATAAGCAGTTTGAGGCTAAAACTTGTCAGCCTTTTGAGAGTGACACAGGTGTATATACTTTCAAAGGCAAAAATATAAATGAAACATTTAACAGACATAGTCACATACTTCCTTGAGATAAATTCTAAACAGAATACATTCCCTACCTTATATATTCACACTAATAATGCTTATGTCATATCTGTGTCTGATTAGGAATTGTGACCTTTCCTGTTCCAGTAACAAACTTAAACAAAAACAGTGGAGAAGATTAGACAGGAGAGCTAGCACACTTCTATGCCAGGAGAATCAATCTCTGCTGCAATCACTTAGAGTCATGTGGTCGGTTAGGAACTTACCTCTTGCCCCACAGTTAAAATTTACCAGATCATCTCAGATGGCTTGGATGTAAGATAAAGATGTATTTTACAGCAAAGCTAAATTTATGAGCATATACACACAATATATTTGCATGTATTTACAATGATAGACAATTCAGAAAGAATACAGAAATCCAGTCTTCCTCTCTGGACAAAGAAAGGCCAGAAGGGGCCAATACCACCTTCTCTCTCCCCAGACAGAAAACAACCAGAAAAGCTCACGTTACTGGTCAGTCAAGGTTAATGGAGGAGTTAAAAAGAGGAATGAAGGAACAACAAACAGATCCAGTGCCCAAAAGCCAAGAAAGAATTGTTTGTACATTGCCTTTTTATACCTCTTAGCAAACCAATGAATGACTTTATTGCTGTCTTTCTTTCACAACCAATGCCTTGCTCATTCAGATTCTGCACCGAGCTTTCTGGAAAGTACCAATTTCTCTTATTAGAATATTCCAGTAAGTCTTAAACTACGACAAGCCAGTAGTTCTGTCTGTGAGTTCTGGGCTGGATCTGACCTCAGCAGCCTAAATTCGCCACTCCTATTAGTACTATCAATAGCACCAGCAACTGATTGAAGCTGTTTCTACCTCCAGCTCTCTGCACCCATGTTTGTCAGGGATCATCCTTCCCTCAAGGCGAGTGACTGGACAGATGCTGTGTTTCCTTCTCAGCGGTCTTTGCTCGGTTTACTTTAATGCTGATTGACTGAATTAATGTGTTAACTTAATGCTTTGGATGCTGAATGGGGCAGTTAGTAGAGGACAGGCTACCTATTCTACAAGCACTTCTGTGGGAGCATTGATCTGTAAGAGACTGGAGCAGGTACTGACAGTTTGTATCATCATATCTGACAGACTTTCTGAATCAGGGCACTGGAATCAAGTCACTGTGGACAGCACTGGTTTTGTTTTACATGTGATCACAGCAGTGTGGCAGGGAAACAACTGTTGGTACTACTTACATCTTGAAGTGTAGTAGCTTTATCTGACAATGGCTGCAGATCGGAGCTGTGAGTCCCACTACAAAAAAATGTGTATTTTACCACAGACTTTAACTGAAACATTGGTAAAACTCAGGGAGTGGAAATTTCCAGTGTTTCAGGATACTTTTCTTCTCCAAATACCCCAAACCAGGAAAATCATATGTGCTTAGTAACTGCTTTTTCAAGGAATGACATCATGCTTTTTATGAAAACTACATCAGGTGTCACAGGTGCTTACCTACATGGGGTCTTTAGTTGATTCACAGTTCAAAGATATATAGTTATATTTTTTAAGTGTATAAGAAGTTTTTCAGATTTCTATTTGGGGCCTAGGAGGTGTTATTGCCACAATATGGGATATCTTAAGATCATGGTACTTATTACTTTTCCACCAATCCTCCCTTATCTGTGTAGGTATTGCTAGTGTATCTGGGGAATTGTTCTATCCTTGGTATCCATAAGGAAACTTTACTCATCAAATGTAAAGGGTTTGGAGTTGAATTAACTGCAGCAGCACATGCTCTGAGGCACAGAATGCCTGCTGGAATTATATTTGCACCCATATCTCTAATTCACCTACCTGATAATCATGAACACTGTAGGAAGACTGGTTTGTTCCATGGACAAACAGACATCTTTGTGGAATTTTTGTACAACCTGCCTGGATGGTACATACATGTGTAGCTACTCTATGAACAATTTATGCAGACAACACAACTGATTTGGTAAAATAAGCACAACAGCTCTTTCCTGTATTT
The DNA here is from genome assembly GCA_013396835.1 of Psilopogon haemacephalus. Classification (NCBI taxonomy): domain Eukaryota; kingdom Metazoa; phylum Chordata; class Aves; order Piciformes; family Megalaimidae; genus Psilopogon; species Psilopogon haemacephalus. The sequence continues at coordinate 234,307 of VWZI01006872.1, forward strand.
CAATGTAGGCATATTTTCCTGATATTTTTAATGCCTTAACAAAGATATCTCTGATTATGGAGTAAAGTTGATCAGAAACCTGAAAATGTTACCTCCCTTCTCTGTGACACAGGTTGCTGAATGAACATTAACAGTGGATGTATTGAACAAGAAATCCTGAAAGATATTTGTGAGACAGAAAGAGTTGCTATTGGCCTCCAGACATGAAAAGCAAGCACTTTGTATTTTGTTGCAATGGCAAAATCTATAGGGTGTGCTTTCCAGTGGCATGTGCTTACTGGCCAAGCAATAAGCAGATTTTAGCTGCCTGGTGTGGCTCTCCCAGACTTAAAAACATTGTATTTGTTCAAAGTACATCTTTGCACGCAGAGTGGTGTGAGGCTTTTTTCCCTAAAGAGAGGTGGAACTCAAAAGTTTAAAGCAATAATATGCAAGGGCAATGTGTTTCAAGTGTGTTTGATCTGGGTTTTTTGCCCTTCCTTAGGCACGATGAGTAAATTCAGTAACAAAAATAATTAGCATTGCAAGTTGTTGGCCAAATACTCTAGAGGTGTATTTATTTGTTAAATAAATACAGGGAGTATACTTCATTGATGCACCACACCCACATGAAGCTCTAAATAATTACAGACTTATTGCCAGACAAGCTAAGGTTGTTGAAGGTTTGTTTTTTGTTGCAGAGAGCTTATTCTTAAGTCATAAATAATTGACTTTGGTGAATAAGGTCTCACAAAACTGTAAATGATTGTTCTGAGTGGACTTTGCAAGCAGAGGGAGGGTTGTATTTAGTTACTGCTAATAGTCATTCACTGCTAGACCTCAAAAGATAAATTTTCTACCAGAATCAAAACAGACTGAGAAAGCAGAGCATTCTGTAGAGCAGGGATGTTCCCTCTAGCCACCACTGCATGCTAAGGAAATTTGACTTCAGTCATTTTTAAAATGTCTGTTAGAGGTGCCAAACTTATATACACTTCAGTGTGTCTAGTTCCTGTCTAAGAAACGCTCAGAATCATGTCTTTACACAGGAATGTATCAGTCAGAAATTATAGAATTCTTGCTCTGTGTATCTTCATATTCTGGTGGGTATGATTAGTCAGTGATCTGTCTTGCACTCTTGCACCATTTTGTGGGGGCCCTCAAAGGGCAATGTGAGTATAGTGCATTACTGCTGCCTGCATATACTCCTTCAAAATGTATAAGTTGATGACTGTGAGTCAGTGCTCTTTAGACCTGGTCACTGCCTGGCACAGGGAGAGAGCAGTATGGGGAGTTAAGTTTCCCATAGTGTATATTGTATACATCTAGTGGACACTTCAAGCTGCTTACCTCCTGCTTCTAATAAATCTGCAGGAATGAGGCCTTGTAGCAAGAATGGGAGAAGGAGTGTGTTGTACATTGATTGAGAGGGACTGTGGTAGGCATCTACTGCTGATCAAATACTCTCTGTGCTTTGGGACTGCAACTGAGAACTTCAGCAATATCCACCTAGTTCTGTTGCTTATGCTCCCTTTTTACCTCATTGCCCTTGTTTAGATTTCAGCCAAATAAAAGTCTTGGTAGTTCTCTGAAAATGCCATGTGGTCTATGCTGATCTGCCCACACATTGGCAGTGTTGGCAGGAACAGCTAAGGCTAACAGGCCTTGAATGTAAAGGCAGCCAATTAACATAGTCACACAGAATATTTTTCTCTCAGATTTTTCTCCCTATTAAAAATGGCCCCTTGGGGAATCAAAGGAGTCACTTACTATCTCTTAACCCTTTCCCTTCTTCCACACCATTATTGCTTGCTTTTCTATCAATCTTTTTTCCCTTTTTGAAAAAAAAAAAAAAAGTCACATTTCAAAGTATTAATACATTTTCTGCACAAATTGTCACTTTTTCTTAAAGCTACACTAAGCATGGATGTACCATTCAGTATTTCTGAGTCTAGTAAATATTTGTCTCTGCCTCTGTGTATGGATTCTCTTGTAGGAACTTTCTAGGCTTTTAAATCAGGATGTATTAATCTTGCAGTTTCACCATTCTCTATCTACTCTCTCTGACTTTTCATTAGGGTAAGAAAAGGCTGTCACTACTGTACAACTGCTATGTTTTCAAGCTGTCTCTACCTATTTTGCTAGAACTTGGGACAAGGAAGACTGGTTACAACAATGTGTGAGGAACAATGGTATCCTCTGTCATACAGTCAAGAGACTTGGAGGTAAGCCACTGACTAGATTAGAGTTGCAAAGTCTACAGTAGGTTGAATGGGAGAGGTGGAGGGGAAGCTGTGAAGAAATCTTTTTCAAAACCTTTAATGCGTGGCATTTTTGTGGCTTTCCCTCTCCAGGAGCTGATATTGCTAATCCCTTTCTAAATGGTGTTTAAACACCACTATCCTCAGGGGTCCACCCCTCTCTCCCAACTCCACCTCCTTATGCCCTGGTCCTTTGTTTATGCATTCTGGTCTAAATCCTTCTGAGATTGTTAAGTAAAATGGCTGCTTGGCACTATGTGCTGTGTTGCCAGAATGATTGCCGAAGTTGATTAACACTTGTCAAAGAATATTTTATGTTGATTAATTACTTGCCAGGCTTTGGAAATTAGGGAGAGGAAGCTTGCACAAGAAATGAAGGTATCCCCTTTTCACTCCCTTGAGAATCTTATCCAGGGAAGTTTTTCAGAGGAAGATGCTGGAAAATACAGTGCTTGTTGTAGCAGTATTATTAACTATACCTAGTTTAGTGAGGGCTTTTTTTTTTTTTTTTTTTTGAGGAATGTTTGGGGAAGATTTATCATAATGCATGGTGATATCCATATGTTTGAAATCAGAGATTCACAGGCTGATGTAATTGTTCTGCTGCTGGAAGTGACTTTTTCCCAAGGAAACAGGCTCCAGATTCCTCCCTGAATGTGGATTACTGCAATTTTGCTTCATCTAGTGGCACCAACCCCAGATGAAGATGAGGTTTAAAGGCTATAATATCAAAATTGACTTTTTTTTTTTTTCTGTTGCTTTTTATTTCCTAATGGAAATCCAATCCTCAATAGGGTTTAAACACTGTTGATAAAAATAACCCTGAAATTTTAATTGGATGTGATGTTCTCCTCCCTTTCTTGTAAATTGTTCTGTTGTACACCATAGTTTATTATATATTGGTTTAGGCAGCATTTTCTGAAGGTGCTAACATGCTTTAAGTGCAGACAAGTTATTTCTGATCCTTTAAATACATTTGAGAGATCATTAACCAAAAACACATTGTCTAGCTTCAGCAGAGAGTAATAAAATAGCCACAAATAAATAAATTGATTGCTAATTATTTACTCTTTATCATAGCTTCGCTACTTAGGAAGTGGAAACATGCTCAGGGTGTTAATCATAGAAGATAATGTTGGAGAAGATATGGCAGCATGATGGAAATTACACAAATCAGATAATAAATATGTTTGTTTTGTGATAACCATTGAAAGCATATTGTGTAGGTGAGAAGAGTGCTCTTCAGAACAGGATATGCACATCTCTATAGATTTACTGAAGGAGTAGCCAGATGCTGGACCATTCTTAGAAGTTAAGATAGTTAAAAGCATCTATGCGTTATAGTTTCCTTCTCTTTTATGGCCTCACTCAACCAAGCAATAATACAGCAAATATCACAGTATGCATTCATCTCAATGGCAAACAACATGGGGTAAAGTCAGTCAATAAAGCTAATTGTACCTGGACAATATGTTTAAAAGCATCCGTAACCAGCCGTCAGGAATACTCCAGCTTCAATCAATGGACACAACCACTAGATTTATCACACCTGGAAGTGTTCTGAAGTTTTGGATTGGATCTGGTCCTTTAAACCAAAACTGCAGTCATCTTTCAAACACACTGAAGCAGGCTGGCATTTGCTGTTTGCAAATGTGTGCTCTTCAGGGATAGTCATCCTCATGGTAATAACAACAACAACAACATCACACTGAAATGTTAACTAATAGAGCCCTAAGCAAACGGTTACTGTAGCCAGATACATTTTTACTGGATGTGGGTTTCTTTGCAATGGTGATCCAAGTCCAGACATTGCTAAACCACTTCTGAAATAGTGGAGGTAAGCTGCCGGTTTTGTCTCATTGAGGCCTGTATGAAAATGAAGGGGTGGATCATGGATAATAAGACTACTGAAAATTACAGTTACTGATAATGAGTAAGTTTTTTAGAGATATGGCAATAGACATATATGTGCTACAAGGAATGATAATTTTTAAGTCAGAGGTTGCATGTGGAAGAGAATGGAGTGCATATTGCCTACTGAGATGTCCCAACAGCTCCTTTGGGATGCTGTCTCCGGAGTCCTCTCTGACACATTGCTGAGTGCTACACCTGCATTCTGACTTAGTCAGTCTGTATGTATCCCTGCTGTATTATTAGCAAATTGCTGAAGATGTTTTCTTCAGGCTTGGCTTTCATTCCATAATCTATTTAAAGGGTTGAAGAGGAAGGGTGACACAGAGAAGTAGAGCAGCACTAAACTGGAGATGCTATCAACGACATGAAATAAAGTCATGTCCTGCTCTGGAAGGTAGCACAACTGTAAAAGTGCAGACTCAGGTTGGTCTGGGGATTGGCTGCCACTATCTTTCTCTTTCAGGTGCATCCTGACCCCTTTCCCTTCCGAGGTTTATGGAAGTGCTCAGAAGTGATCCAGCTGTGCAAATGTGTAATTGTAGCTTCTGCCCTGGCTGTCACAGCTCTTGTGTCTGGGAATACAGGGGTGAAACATGGTCTGTTGACTCTCAGCCAGGCAGCTGTGGCTGCCACTGGTTTTGCCTCTGAAGCCAGAGGAAATTTTAAATAAATACTGTGTTCAGGAGGGCAAATGCCAAGACTCAGATTTAATAGAAATATTAATCCCAGAGGGAAGTGTGCATCATATGGGCCTCGCTATGAGGTGCAGACTTCTGAAGATGTCTGTTAATGACATTATTTATGTTTATTTTTCAGTGCTGTGGCTGTTCCCAGGAGCTATGAACCAAGTGGCTCTTAACTTTGAGACTGTATAAACACAGGCTAAAAGGGTGACCCTGCTCCAAAAAGCTTTGCTTCTTTGGCAAGCTGACGTTTGAGCTGATACTGGTTTACTTAACTCAAGACAGCAAAACATACAGCAAATGCCTGCTTTTATGGTTGGGTATTTACCAGTCTCTCTCCCTCTGTGCTCCACTTGGTTACATCTCTTTCACCTTTATGCCTGTGGCATTCCTTTTGCAGCTTCATCGTTTCCATTTTCCAGTGCATGGTCTGGTTCAGTCATGTCTGATAGTCATTTGTGATAGTGTAAATAATTTCATATTCCTTAAGGAAACAGCCACACACAATTTTGATGCAATTAGGTTCCTTATCTACAAAAAAAGTTATGTCCAAACTAATTTTTCTTTTATGGTGGCTGTGTGGTGGGTTGGGAACTTCTCCTTCCCCCCTGCCCCCGCCAGTAAATTTACCAGACCAGCTGTGGTAGTTTGAGGGATCCTAGGACCCCCTTAACAAAACCATAGGGGCAGAGGCCCATCTCAGGGGGGATGGACCTGCTTGTCCCAGGATATTGTAACACTTTTACTCTATTCCATCTTCTGGTATCACAGCTTACAAGACAGTGCCTGGCTGATGTCTTCCCCTTCTCTTCCCAGCCCTCCTTCCCTTCACCTCTCCAGGAAGAGCACACGTTGTTATCTCAGGGTTCATGGGGCAGATGGCTGCAGAGAGCAGAGCTGCGCCATCGCGTCCCACTGAGCCCTTGTAGGCCCCAGCTGGGGAGGGCAGTCTTGGCCTACGCCCAGGCTGACTGAGGGTGGAAGGGGTGGAGGATTCTAAAAGGCCAGTTTGGGCCTAGTGGGTTTTGGCACTTATTTTACCTGATTGCCTTTTATATATATGCTCTTGTAAATAGAATTTCTCTTTAAATTTCCAAACGGTGTGCAGTATCCTCATTCTTACTCCTGGAAAGGGGTGAGAGTCATTTCTGTCCTCCAGTCCTGGGTATGCTCATGGCCCCAGACTGGGACACCAGCTCGGAATGGCTTGGAAGCAAGATAAAGCTTCATTTTACAGCAAAGCTAAACTTACAGGCGTATATGCAAAATATATTTGCATGTATTTACGATTACATACAATTCAGAAATAATTTAATTGAAACAATAATTTTACTCTGCTCTCGTCAGACCCCACCTGGAGTACTGTGTGCAGTTCTGGAGCCCCCAGCACAAGAAGGATGTGGAAGTGTTGGAGAGAGTCCAGGCGAGTGCCACGAAGATGATCAGAGGGCTGGAGCACCTCTGCTGTGAGGACAGGCTGAGAGAGTTGGAGAAGAGAAGGCTTCGAGGAGACCTTATAGTAGCCTTCCAGTATCTGAAGGGGGCCTACAGGAGGGCTGGGGAGGGACTAGTTACAGGGTTTTGTAATGACAGTAGCAGGGGTAATAGGTTTAAACTGGCAGGGGAGAGATTTAAACGGGATGTTAGGAGGAAGTTCTTCACAGTGAGGGTGGCAAGACTGGAACAGGTTGCCCAGGGAGGTTGTGGCTGCTCCATCCCTGGATGTGTTCAAGGCCAGGCTGGATGAGGCCTTGAGCAACCTGATCTAGTGGGAGGTGTCCCTGCTTACGGCAGGGGGTTGGAACTAGATGATCTTTGAGGATCTCTTCCAACCTAAACCATTCTATGATAATACAGAAATCAGATCTTTCCCCCCAGCCAACAAAACCCCAGAAGGGGCCAGTACCACTCTCATCTCTCTCCCCAGATAGAAAACAACCATCTGGGTTTACATGGTATCTGGAAACTGTTAGTGAAGGAGTTATAGAGGCAAAGGAACAGCAACAGAGCCAGTGCCCAAAAGCCAAGACGGCAAAATTGTTTGTACATTGGCTTTTTATACCAATTAGCAGACCAATGAATGGTATAGAGTTTATCATTATTATTCTCTCATGTCCAATGCTCTAATTTATTTAAATTCTGCACTGAGCTTTCAGGAAAGTCCTGGTTTCTCTTATTGGAATATACCAACAAGCCTTAAACTATTGCAGTCTGAGAGCACCATTGTCACTAATAGAGACGGTTTGTGGAGCAAAGCTATTTAATTTCTCCCATAGTTTATTATGTACAGAATTGCTGTAGCCTAGTCTGGTATATTAAGGTTAACCTAGAATTTGTGCTTTAGATGCTATGCTGTAAAGTAGTGGTTTGGCAGCTGTTCTGCAAGTGCATGAGCAACGCGTGTGGCCCAGCTGATGCTTTTTGAAGCCTAGCTGGGGCTGAGTGTTAAAGACAGGAACTATTTCAACAGTTCCCAGGAAGCCAGGACAAGGGACTCCAGGCAGCAGGTCTGTGAGGACCACTGTAGTACTACCCTCTCTCCTGTCCATCTACCTCCATGCATCCCTGCCCTCCACACTGGTGCTCTTCTGCCTCCTTGGTGGGCTATCTTGGAAACGTGAAATTGCTGAAAATTAACCTCACCAATAAAGACAACCTGAAGTTGCTTAAGATCCCTAAGCAGATGGCGGTTGACAGTGTATCCTCATGGTGGGGAAACAGCAAGAGCAAGCCAATGACAGAACAAAAGATTACATCAAGGCAGATTTGTGTCAGCTGTACGTGCTGTGGAACAGCATCCTTGGAGACCCAGGGCAGGAATGAGAAATATGGAGAAAACTCTACTGTACTCCTCATGAGTTGGAAATACTTTTTTCTCACCATGTGAAACTAATCTGGATGGTTGTGAACTCAAATGTCCAGAGTCTCAGCTGCTGCATATACCAAGCCACACTGGTTAAGCCTGGAGAAAACCTAGTAGCAAAAGATGAGAATTACAGAATGCTACTCATTAGGTAGATGGTCACAATTTATTGCACGTTCAGAGGAAAACATACACTCTAAAGCAAAAACTTTAAGAAAAATATGTATAGATCATAGCAAAATTAAACTTGGAGAGAGTGTCAGACGCCATCTGGTCCAAACCCTGTTCAGAGCAGGACCAACTATGGTGCTGTGCTGTGTTGTTACATTATAAAGTAGTTTCAGTGCTTGTGTGCTGTCTAGAAAGAATCTGGTCTAGTTGTGCATGTGCTACTTTTGTTCTAATTTTTCCTAGCTTCTGAGTGGTTGACTTATTACATTGGCAATATGATCATATTTCCTGGTGCTAGCCTTGCAGAGGGAGTTTGCTGTGTAAGAGTTGTAACTTGTCCTAGCAATTATAAACCCCACCTGCAATTATTTTTAGGCATAAAAGGGTAAGCTAGCTCTAAAAGAGCTGTGCGTCTTAAGAGCTCTATTAATCTAGCAAAATTGCAATATTGACGTGAAGAAATGTGCTGAGGCATGTAAGCCTTGGGCGCATGTAGTCTGCTGACAGGCTGAATCTTGAATGGCACCATCTTAGTGAACCAATTAAATAATGGGTACTAGTTTCCGAAGGCTATGATCCAAGGGAATTTTGCATTGTTCAGCTGAAGGTTGGAATTAGTGAGCCAAAGTCTACCCTGAATTGCACTAGTTAAACAATGACCTCATCTTTTTTACCCCGGATTTCCATTCAACAAACATGCTACAAGTGTGCAGTAGGTATTAACTTTCCATCCAATTTTGGAATGAAATATTTTTCATTTTCTCTGAAATTAAGTATCTACACTGTGTTTCAAGAATATGGTGAGAAGAACGTTTGTTTTAATTGGGAATAAAACAGGAATATGAGGGGAGAAGTTACTCTGCATGAAAGAATTCTTCATGCATGGCACGGAGATAGAAACTTACAAAAGTCTGAAGCTGTGGACTCATGAACAAACAAGAATAAAAATGGCGTGTAAAAAAAGTCTGCAATCTAGGTTCAGATTTACAGGGCAAGGATAGGGGTGTGTGTGAAAGACTACATCCCACCTGTCAGTGACACCAACAAGAATAGTGTATGACACCTTTACAGACATACGACTTGTAGCCTGCATTCAGTTGGGAGTTCTGGGAACTCTAGAGCTTTTCTGGCCTGACTTCATGACTGAATTCTTTGCAAGGCAGTCTACCACATCAGAAAAAGACAGCTTGGAGAAGGACTTCAATGAGCACAGTCCAGTAGTGCAGAACAGATAAATGAGATCGAACTAAAGGAAGCAGAAGACGGAAGAGAGATGGGTTGACACAGATTGATTGTGGAAAACAATGCTGTATATACACTATACGAACTGTTCAAAGCAGTGCAGTAATGAAATGAAAACAGCAAATGGAAACTTCAATAGCTTCACACAGGCCATAATAAACCAGTGATATGTTGATGGCAAGAACAGCACGATCATATTTAATTCTTCAGGAAGATGGTTATCTGGTGGGCGCCCACTCAAAAACTGTGATCGGGAAGCAGAAGGTCTGCTTCATAGTATTTGGAAGAACTTATGTGCTATGTTGAGGACATAAACCACTTTTTAAATGCATATGATTAAAAAATAAATCACGCAAAGTAAATCACGTGAGGACTCACGAAACAATGATAATATTGAATTAGGAGTACAGACATGGGAGAGTTTCACAGCAAAGCAAAGCAGGAATATTTTACTGCCAGAGTTTCTCCATTGTTGTTGGCTATATGTAATACACTACCTTACTGTAACATTCTAGGCTTTGATGGGGTGTGTGTCTAAGATGATGTTTTCTCTCAATGACCTTGCCTGCTGCAGCCTCCAGAGAATGGCATAGAAGCCAAGAGACCACTACTCCCTGGCAAGACAATAAATGGTAACAAAGGAGCCAAGAATAGAGTCTGCAGGTCCACAAGAATATCAGAGTCCCACTGGCTAGCAGCCTAGGAGGTAAAAGCACAGAGGCAGTAGCTCCTGTGAAATGCAGATCATGTCAGATAGCAAGGAACTGGGAGCAATGGTGACACTAAGATCATTAATGAAGAGATGTCTAGCCAGAAACTGGGAAAAGATCCAGAATATGAAGAATTTCAAGTCATCAGCAAGACCCTGGTCTGCAGAAGGAAAGCAGTTTGAAAATAAAACACCAAAACATGGAGTGGCTTCAGTGAGCATTCCAAGGTTGTGAGGCTCATTTTCTGCTGTGGGAGTTCACTGAAAGACGTGTCCTCAGGAAGAGTTGCATAGCAGGAAAACCCTGTCACAGAGAGTCAGAGAGTAACACTTGGAAAAAATCCTCCAGAGGCTGGAGTTCGAACAGTTTGGATGCAGCAGGACAATACTTGTTTCTGCACATCAGCTCGCAGGCTACATGATTCAAATTTCCGTAGGGAGTCACTACGCGACTCGGGTTTCACTGCCTGGAAAGTTTTCATATTAACGGCCACTGTCCAGCAGGTGCAATCGCAACACTGTTGCTGAAGCTGATGTTGGTTTTGTCCTAATCAGTACCCTGCTGGACACTTTTGCAATGAATGAGGAGAAAAAAACCCTTCCTAACCGATCTAGAGTCTTCACTGAAGGCTTGCGGTTTAACAACCCCCCCCCAACCCCCCCACCCCGCCCCTTTCTCGGAGCGGTCGCAGTGCTGATCTGTGGAAGAGGTATTCGGGAGCCGCCTGCCTGTCCGCAGAGCCACAGCGCCATCTCCTGGCCTGGGCTTTCATCTCCCTAGTGGGCATTTCAACCCCACTAGGTGGGGTTCAGGAGCCGTGTCCCCTGTCGGTGTTTCTCCTACTCCTTCACGTTTAAAGACGTTTTGAGGGCAAAACAACTTTTCCCAAAGCTGTTGCATCCTGGTAAATATTTGATTACAGGACAGCCTGAAAGCTGTGCTGCATGTACGTCGTTGTGTTGGCAATTGCTTTCTTTCTTGAAATGCTGTTGCTGTTTTACTTCCACTAGCACACAGTTTTGAAGGAAGTGTTTCGTTAGTTTTTCTGACAGAATTCACAGAAATACCATGTGAATTTGGTTTGTACATTAGGAAAGGATAGGGTTTGTAAGAAATTTCTACAAATCTTTTTTGGTTGCTGAATTCTGTCTAGTTAACCTTGTTGACTCTGCATTTAGTTTTCTACCTTTCAAGTCCAATGAAATCCTAGTAAGACAGAAAGAAGGTCCTTGCTCATAAATTAGCCATTTCATAATCCTACAGTGCTTCATAAATTATGCTAATGTGCAGGAACGGGAGATTTTTTTTAAAAATCTGCTTTATTTCCCCATTTCTATCATTATGTAAGATGCTGACATCAGTCCACCTGGGAAAGAGATCCAAGCCACTACCACATTCTCTGCTCAGACGTATTCATTCCAGCCTTGACTAGGGCAGGCCTTGTGAGGCTAGAGCTCTGATCTCCTGCAATGACAGACAACCATGACCATGCAATTGCTTACCTTTGCTCATGTGGTTTCAGAGGTCTAGAAAAGCAGTAGTTAGGGTAAATGTCCCTGAGAAAGCAATATTTCAAAGCCACATAAGCTGGACAAGTTATTTGGCCAGAGTTGTAAGGTTTGATTTATTTGCCTCTACCAAACATACTGAACAACACTGAATGACTTTTATTTAATAACTTCAATAGAACTGAATAGTTGTTGAACAAAATACACACACCACCCTCCCAGATGGTTTGAGAAATACATCATTTGAAGCTTCATCCATCCTGAGGTCTTTGTTGTTTAGGTTTAGAGAACTACGTTACTTAGGATCATGGATTTATATGCTGTAAATTGCTGCAAATCAACACATCCTCTTCTCTCTCATTTAGAATACAATATAAGTGGGGGAGTACTGAGGACTCGTACTGGAAATTAATTTCTCTCCTCACTGGATCTTTCTAGGAAACACAAGCTTTGGGACTCTGGTCTGATTACTGCCTCTGTGCAGGCATGCAGCAATGCCTCCTGCAGGATGCTTTGAGCTCTGTCCTCAACTAAGCTAAGAATTCAAACCCAAAATCTTTAATGTGTTTCTGAATAAAATCTTTAATGTGTTTCTGAATTAAAAGTCATGTGTTTCTTATTGAATTTGTTTAGGACATAACTTTGCTTGGAACAACTCAGATGCTGCACTAGGTTTGCAGTTGTTTGAATTTCTTGAAGCCTGTAAGAGGTAAGAGCTGGTATGTGTTTGATCAGAAATTACAACAGGCTGATAGTCACTAGTTTACTCAAAGACAAGACCCGGGGAAAACAAGGCTTGTAAGTATGCTCATGGGCAGTAGGGAAAGAAAGACAGTGTGTAACAGATTCCAAAATAAAGGAGGAGCTTCATTCTCCTTCATGTGGTCTTCTGGGACATTCGTCACAGAATTCTCAACCCATATACACTAAGAGGCTAAGTAGCTGGGTTGGAGCAGCACCAGTCTTACCACCTTGACAGTGTGGTTCCTGGTGGGGACATCTACCTTAAGAAAAGTGCCTACTTGCTCTGCAATCAACACATCTCAGGAGTTTTGCTGGTCATTTGGATAGGCTGATTATACGTTGCTGTTTGATCAACAGAATTGCTCGTAATTCTTTGTCATATACCTTTCTCTCTATGATTTTAGCATCTGAGCGATAAGCGTTGTAGTTTCCAGTATATCTTTCTCTTTATGATTTTAGAATTTGAGCTATAATAAAGTGTTGAAACTGTACCCAGAGGGTACATGTGTTCTCTGGTCCCCAGAGAACCCATTGGAACAAAGCCTCTTGAGGGGACTTCAGCTAGCCTTTACATTTTCCAGACTGCAAGTTTTAGGAGCTAATTATTATTTTTTTTTTTTTAATTGTCAGTTTTATACATACTATAACAGCCTTGCCATAGACTACTTTTACTGAAACCAAGTGAAAATAAATGTCTGAGTGCTAGATGGAGTTTAAATGTTGAATGCTTAGCAGAAATGTTGAGAATTGCTACTCCATTCCTGCAGCTACTCTCGTAAATCACTGTCTATGCCATTGCTGGTGTTTCTATCAACCCTAAGCCCTGAAAATTACTTGGACACAATAGCTATACCCATGTGTATAAACAGTATATGTATATGTAAGTATGTACAGACACACATACACCTACCTGTCAGGAGGTGCGAATAAGTGGTATACAATTTTGAGACCAGCTTTTCTGATGATCCGAGTCTCACCATGTAAGCATTTTGAATCCACATGAGCCAGCCTCAGTGGAATTTCCATTCACTGCATTTTCCAGCCCTGAGGCTTGCTCCATGTCTCAGAGCTTGGCTAACAGAAATATTTTGATTAGAGTTCTAATTGGTAAAATAAACCAAATATGCTTAAAGAGGTAAAACCGAGCCTTGATACAGTTTTACCAAGATGTAGGTGATACACACTGAGCATTTTATTAGCAAGGATTAGTTAATTGCCTTGTGTTTTTTTCTGGGTTCAGGAGAATGAATGAGCCAATTTCACCTCAGAGCTCACCTTCATCTCCTGGGTTTGTAGTGAGCATTTCTATAGAGACCCAGTATAGTGCTGTATCTTTTACAGCTAAACCACAGCAATATTTTCTTCCTGGTTGTGGAGGTTTGGCAGTTTTTTTGCCACGCTTCTTATTGCCTCTGTTGAATAAATGGCCCTGATAGTTGTTTAACATGTCAGGCTGTCCCAGTCTGTGTTCTGCAAGGTGGAGAGTTTTGCTGGACATGTATTGCCATTTCTTCCTCATGGTGGTTGTGGGTACTGGGAAAGAGAATGTGGTCTTGTTTGTAGTCAGAGTTTCAAAAAATTAGGATGCTGATGAGGATTTTTCAGAAGTCCCTTTTCAGTGACTGGACATGGAGCATGATGTTCTTTGAGAACCTCACTCTGAGTTCTGCTGGGTGCTGGAGATGGTTATTGATAAGTACAAACACTGTACAATACTCTCAGTGTACTTGCTGCCATTTAAGGCATCGGTGCATACAAGTCAGACAAGGCAAGTGGTTATGAAAGGTATGCATTTTGTTTCCATTCATATATAATGCTTTAGGTTGCTCACCTGAGATTTCTGTGCTTGTGCATCATGTAGAACTTTGGAACAATTACTTTGAAAAATAATTGTGATATTGCTTCACAGTGATATTGCTAAGCCTAAGATGACCCTGAACAACAGATTGGAGAAAGAATAAGGGAAGAACCAATCTAGTGGCTTTCTGTGACAAAATTACTATGATGGTAGATAAGGAATGAGTTATGGATGTGATCTACCCAGAATTCTGCAAGGCCTTTGACACAGTCCCCCACAACATCCTGCTCGTTGAGTTGGAAAAATATGGATTTGATGGGTGGACTGTTTGGTGTATAAGGAATTGGCTGGGTGGTCACATCCACAAGGTTGTGCTCAATGGTTTAAAGTCCAGATAGAGAGCAGTGAGAAGTGGTGTCCCTCAGGGGTCTGTACTGGACCTGTGCTGTTTAATGTTTTTGCCAACAATATAGACAATGGGGTCCAGTGTACCATCAGCAGGTTTGAAGATGGCATCAAGCTGAGTGGTGCTGTTGATATGCCAGAGAAATGTGATGTCATCCAGAGGGACCTGGACAAGCTAGAGGAGTGGGCCCAGGTAAATGTCACGAGGTTCAAGAGCAACTGCAGCGTTCTACACCCGGGCTGGAACAGTCTTCACTATCAATACAGACTGGGGGATGAGGTGATAGAAAGCAGCTCTGTAGAAAAGGACTTGAGGGTGCTGATGGACAAGAAACTGGACATGAGCAGACAGTCTGAGCTTGCAGCCCAGAAGGCAGATTACACCCTGGGCTGCATCAAAAGCAGTGTTGCCAACAGATCCAGAGATGTGATTCTGCCATTTTACTCTGCTCTGGTGAGACATCACCTGGGGAACTATGTCCAGCTCTAGAACCTTCAGTATAGGAAGGATATGGACCTGATGGAGAAGGTCCAGAGGAGGGCCATGAAAATGATCAAGGTGTTGGTGCACCTCTGCTACAAAGACAGGCTGAGGGAGCTGGGGTTGTTCAGCCTGAAGCTCTGGGGACACCTAATAGCAGCCTTCCAGTACCTGAAGGAAGTCTACAAGAAGGCTGGAGGGAGACTGCTCACAAAGGCCTGTGGTGATAGGACAAGGGGAAATGGCTTCGAACTACAGAAGAGCAGATTTAGATTGGAGGTTAGGAACAGGTTCTTTACTGTGAGGGTGGTGGAACAGGTTGCCTGGGGAGGTGGTTGAGGTCCCATCCCTGGAGATATTCAAGGTGAGGTTCAACAAGGCACTGGGCAGCCTGATCTAGTTGAGAATGTCCCTGCTGACTGCAGAGGGGATTGCAGTAGATGACCTTCAGAGGTTCCTTCTGACCCAGAGCGTTCTATGATTCTATGAAAAAGATCCAGAGAAATTAACAAGAAGGGACAAAGTGGGCAGGCTTTGACGGAAGTGTAGGGAAATAGAAGAAGCAATATTTATATTTATATAAAAATAAAACAGAGTAGAAAGCTGTTAGTAAATGGTTGATACTGGTGATTTCATCTAGTGTGGCACATCAATCTGTGTATTCACATAGCAGTTTTACTAAACCAAACAGAAAAACCACTCAAGAATTTAAGTGCTGTACTACTGGTAATAAACTGCTCCATCATAAATGATTTAGGCAAACACATTAAAGTTCATTTAATATCAGTTTTATAACTGGTCACACTGAGGGCTTCTAAACTGTGACTGCTTGCCTGACCTGACTGCTCCATAACTTTGAGGCTCAAAATGGTGATCTGCACTAATCTGAGTTATGGCTTGAACTTGCCATCACTCATCCACATCATCCAGGCCTCTTCAGGTCATTTGCCTCAGATTACACACGTCATATGCCATGCTGAGCCTCCACAAACTGACATAGCAGGTGGTTATCCCAGGTCAAAGGACATACTGGGTAGAAATTAAAATGTCTCTGAACTTGTCTTTTTTCAGATATCTTGCAAGAGGGCAGCAGAAGATGTTAGAAAAACGTAAAGGCAGGCAGTTTGCCTCCCACATAGCCAACTTAAATCACTACTTTTAAATTTAGAAATACCTGCAGGTTGTATTTGGTTTGGCTGAGCTGAAGTTAATTCTCCTTAAAGCATCTTTCCAGTGTTATGTTTTGCAGTACTGTATCTGTGTGTTAATAACTCAGCAGTGTTTTGGCTACTGCTGAATGAGCACCCAGGCTGTGCTTTTCCAACATTTCCCCACCAAGGGTATGCAGAGGAGTGGGCAAGATCTTGGGAGGGGACACAGCCGAGCCAGCTGACCCAAACTGACCCAAAAGGGTATTCCATGCTATATGACGTCAGCTCAGATATATATACCAGAAAGAAGGGAGTTGGGGGGTATTTGTCCATGGTGTCTGTCCTCCAGAGCAACCACTACACATAGGACCCTGCTTCCCAGAAGTGACTGAAGATTGTCTGCTGATGGGAAGTACAGAATAATAGCTCTTTGCTTTTGCTTCTGCATGCAGCCTTTGCTTGTGCTTCACATTATTAAATTGCTTCTACTTTATTACTGGCCTTTTGTTAGATTTTCTCCTCTACTATGTCCATCTAAGAAGGTGAATGATAGAACAGCTTTGGCTGGCATTTGGCTCCCAGACAGGGCCAAACCACCACAGATAGAGATGAGAAGTTACTAATCTGTTACTTTAATGCTCAGTGCTGGGGATAGACATTCATGCAGATCTCTTGGAAGTCAAAATGGAGGCCACAGCTGCCCTGTTGTGTATTAAGCTAGGGATCTTATGATCTGCATTACAGATGAAATGAAGACAGCAGGCAACTCTACCACACAGGCATGCCTATGGCAGGTAAGAAACATCAACTGAATGGAAAAATAGTTATTCCTGTTTGCCTTTTTGCAGAGATCTCTGATTTGAATTTTGGCACTCTCAGGAATTGAATTGTTTTGACAGGCAGGATTTCACCCAAGTTCAGAGAATTTAATAAAAGATTGCCAAGGCCTTTTTTTTTTCCTGAATCAATACACTGGAGACAACAGTCTTGTCCAGCCTAGCTGGACCAAGAGTTGTTTTGATAGCTGTGAATTCAATATTCATAGTATGAACTTCTTCCTCAGCCAGACTGAGTAGTAATGTGAAATATTCTGGGTGATTGGAACAGTAGATTGCAGAAATGGGAAGGGGAAAGGGAGTCATGAAGGGAGGGATGGAGGAGAAGAAAGGCCATGGGTCACAGCAGAAAGTGCAAAATGCCAGCAGGATTAAATTTCCCTAGATGCATTGTAGCCACTTTCCTTGATCCAATGGGATCCTTTGTGGATCACAGTGCAGAGGACAGCTGTTATTTTACATTGTGGCCAAGCAAACCCCAACTGTTTGTCCCCACCTGCATGGTCCACTGGCATTGTTTATTCAGCTGTTGTTCTTTCTTTCATACTGAGACTCCACTGAGTAGAAAAGTCTGAAAAAGTAATCACAAGAGGACTATGACTATATTCAGAGTCTTGTAAATGGAAGATGAAATTGACTTAAAATAGCATGTCTTGACTATATCTTCCTTGTGAGTTACCAACCTTTACTCAGGAAACTACTGTTTCCAACTCAGGAAGACTTCACTGTGAAGACAACTAGGTAAGATAATGCCTAACAGGTTGTCAGGATGTCTGGCTGAGAAGAGAGATAAGAGACTGAATAACTTTTCTGTCTAATATTACTGGTTCAAATAGAGATGCTGGCATAGCTGAGTCTCTCAAGTGTAAACCAGCCTGTACTCTTGATAACTTTGTGTTTGCCTCTATTAAGTGATGCAGTGGTTTCACTCCAGTCTCTGGATGATTTCTCAGATGTGGAATACAGGCTTTTTTCTGTGGCAGTCAGCACAGAAAATGGTAGTTAGGACAATTGGTGACTTTCAGCCATTGTACATGTTCCCACAAGTCAGCACAGTAGCTGACAAAAGATACCAGTACCATTTCCAAGTACTTTGGAAAGGGCTGTGATGGTTTGTCTGAAATCTTCTACAAGTCTGAAAAAAGGAAAAGGGAGGAAAGATATAGAATTATCTGGTCTTTATAGAAAAGAGGTTATTCTGCTGTAACAAGGATTTGGGTAGAGCTGGCTCTTCAAACTGACAAATGAAGGAAGAATGTGTTTGCTGCTGATGGCCCTATCTCCTGCTGAACTAGCTCCTAGGGTTAATCCCAAGAGTTCCTGACATCATCCGTGTTTTCACTGTAGTGTTTGCTCGGGCAAGAAAGAAAAATGTGATAAACCATTTCATGCTAGCAGGACATCAAGCTAATTTTTCCTTTCTCTAAAAGCTTTCTGGAAAATATCCACCAGTCTTTTATTCTAGTAATTGCTTATCTGCACTTTCAGTCTTTTGTAATCTAATGTTTTGGTTGTGGTTTTTTTTTTTTTTTTAAATTATTTAACTAAATATATTACTGGATATATACTTAGTTGACCCTTTGAGGCATTAAGCTAACTGAACATTTAGGAAAAGCAGCTGAGTCTGACAATGTGTCATAAAATAAGAGTTTGCCAGAGCCTGGACACAGAACCCTTGTGCATGAGAGCTTGCCCAAAGCATAAGCAGAAATCTGATAGCTGGAGAAATACCCTGTAGTTAATGAGCATGTAAACCAAGGAACCACTGTGAGATTAAGTATCAGGTACTATTGCACTCTGCTGCACTAGGACATCTCTTTGGTTGAAAGAGGCCCTTTACCAGGCCTGAGCTGAGTGTATAGATGCAGACCCTCTGTACATATAAGGAGGCCTTTATTTTCTCATAGTAAAACAGAAGTTTGTCTGTGACCTTTCCTGGCCCTGACTCCCACCTCTTCCCGGAGCTCTCCTCAAGCAACTAAGTGACTGTTTGAAGTTGGAGAGAACAGCAACAAGGGGAATTTGTATTTGGTTCCACTAAGGCTTAATGAGACCTTTATTATTGCTTGTCACTACCTTTACTGATGCTGGAGCTCAAGAAGGCTTTTTAAAAACAGATCAAGCACTTTTTAAACTCTTGCCCCAAGGCAAATTGGTCACTTTGTCTGATGAAGCCTCTATGCTGATATAAAGGTCCATCTGTGAAGTTGCACAGACAGCTCTTGTAAAAGCCTTGCTAAACTGGGTACATTCTTCAAATGTTATTCACTTAGCATTATTCAACAGCTTCTCAGCTGCTAGAGTTTTCTTAAGTCTCTGTTTGTGTGTGTGTCTATCACCATAAGGGCAATATGTATTCTTTGAAACAACTAAGTAGCTTTTAGCAAGGTGTTGGAAAGGTGAGGTGGTAATAATAGCTGTAGAGTGGCCTTCCTTGTCAGCCTTCAGTCCTTGTGCTACTGAAAAGATCTTGGCATTTTACACCATACAACTGCTGTGTGGGGATTAGAAACCTTGAGGTGCTAAGTACGCAGCGAAAATGTACAAATAAGTGATTTGCAGTTTACTGGCTGTGCTAGAAAAAATAGTCAGGAAAATGAACAATTTCTCTGAGTTTCAGAAAGTATGAAAGTAAACAAACATTTTGATGCAGTTTTCAAGTTTATTTTTATCAAGCAATAAAGAAGTTTAGATACATTGTGTAACAAAGCTGTTTTAAAATAAAAAGGAAAATAATGGTTTTGTAAAGTCAGTTCACAACTATAGAAGCTAATTCTAATGGACATTTGTAGTTGCATAGTAATAAAAATCATAGCACATGCATGTGTATCACTTCTCATCTTGCATTGGAGGGATCAATATTTACCGGAATTTTGTTTAATAACACTAAAAAATGTTCTGGTTAAGGTACTTTGCTTTGGGAGAAATGGTTTTGATTTTCCAAATTCCTTTTCACTTGCATGCGTTTAAAACTGGTAATATGCTGAGGTTCTATGTTTTTGTAGAGGTAGGCACACTGCTTGTTTTTGTATACTCCACTAAGTACTGCATCCTATATCTTGTGGTGCTTAAGTAAGGTTTTACATCACACTTTTGAAACATTGCATCTAAGACGCTATGCTATGAATGCAATTAAAGCTCTAAGTCTTTCAGAAGGTTTGATTTTTTCCACTACATCTATTTACAGAAAGAAAAATGAATTTGCAATATAATCTTCACATCAACAATGGTAATAAAGAATAAACTTAAAATGATGTGAAATATGACAAATCATTCATGGAGGCATGGTGGATTATCAAGATAGTAGGGAACAGCTCCAATGTGTGCTGTGCATTTTTATCTTTTCTTGTTGCTTTAATTCCCATTTTGCCAGTAATTTACCACATTTGTAAAGTACTTTGAGTTTTAGGTTAAAGCATATGAAATAGAGCAGTTATCATTGCCAACAGTGTTACTGCAAGTTACACATATACTTACTGTTTCAGAATAAACACCTTGCACTATGTAAGGAAAATCCCTTCCTTCTGGAAGGACTTTGCTGTGATGATAATTGGATACCAGGTGAAGCTTGTGTACTGCAGGCATACCGCAAATGCTAGCTTCCTGTAGATGTTGCAACTGAACTGCCCTTTAGTGCAAAGTGCAGGCACTAAACTACATAAAAACAATGGGGCAGCTGCTTTCTATTGTTAGCTTGAGCTATTTTTAAAAACTGCTGTAGCTTCATAAAGTTTTAAATGAAAGCAAATCACAATCCAAACTGCCACCTTCTGAAGCTCAGTATCTGGCTGTTTGTTGATTTTTTGTGTGTTTTGGATTTTTTTCCTTTTTTTTTCCCCCATGAGAGGTCTCCAATTACAGTAGACCAATCTGTCCAGCTCAAGAGTTCTGATGCCCTTAACAACCTGAAACATTTTGTGGTTTGGACCTTTGTGCATGGAGTAAATTAAAACTGATTCGTGGATCAGATTTCTCATGTTGTCCTGTAATCTCACTGATGCTTGGCCAGAATCCTCAGGAAGGGGCACCATCATTTCTGCCATCTACTTGGTTTGTACCAAGATGCCTATTTCAATAGCAAAACAGAAAACAGAAAGCGAGTAAATTGATATAAAATTTTCACACCTAATTTTTATATCTTATAAACAAACAGTTCCTTCCATTTGTCTGTGGTCTACGCAGTGTTGTGTATCTGTACCACAGAGTACAACAGCACAGCAGCTGTTGTCATCAGGAAGCTGTGAGGGCAGGGTCCCCTTCAGACCTCCTTAGATGATGAGCAGTGAAGAAGACTGAATAGTTCCTTCCTTCCCAAACAGACCTAATGAATGCTGTGTTATATCTAAAGTAACTACTAATAAAATATTAAAATATGGTAATATATCTATAAGAAATAGTTAAAATTTCATCTGTGGTGCTTAGTGAGTATATGGTTACTTATGTGAGGCTACAGTGGTCCAGGTCTTTAAAGGTGTAAATGTGCTAAAAGGTGTGGGACTTGTATGAGCTTGTAAGGATATTTGGTTCCTAACTTCCATTGTCTAGGAGATTTTTAAAGTCTTGATGGGCATCTCTTGCAGCTTTCAGACAGGTAAATGACCTTGAGAGCCTTTCCCCTAGTGTCTGGAAAAGACTGAGGGTACATGGAGGACTCACAGTGTACTGTGGCCTCCAGACTTTTCTTCAACTGAAGCTTCATGACAGCAGCCTGAGCAGCCTGCTGTCATGAGGAGCAGTTTTTTGTAGTGGATGCTCCCTTTAACTTATCTTGTATCATCCCCTTTGTGAGATTAATCTGGCATGAGAAATCAGAACTAATGAGAATACCAGCTTATTAGTCCTGAAACCCTCTCACTAAGGACCTGATATGATGGCCTTTCTCATGGGATATTGCTCTCCTACTGGTAAATTGTGTGCAGTTTGTATTGGGAAATAGCTGGCTTTTCAATTTGATTAAGAACAACAAAATTTCTCCTCAGTCCTAACTCGAGCTTCACATCAGCAGAGTTAATAGCCCTCTGCCGAAGGAGGGTGGTAAGGACTTCAGGGCTTGGCTTGTACTTAGATCCACTGTAAATTAGAGACTTGTCAGAGCATATGACAGTACAGAGTGTTGTAGTCTATAGAGTATGGAAGAAACTGATTTGCTAGGGTGACTGCTCTTCTGTCCCAAGGAAAGAAGACAGAAAACTGCCTTATTTTTCTCCACAACTTTCTTATCAATATCTATTTTGTTCTTTTCAAGTAAAGGAGTGTCCTAATGAGTAGTAGATAGTGAATATGAGAAGATTTTCAAATATGAGAAGTTTTCAAAGCCCTGGAGAAGCTAGGCTAGGTAATGAGGACAAGGTAAAGACATTAGGTTTCCAGTGAGAAGCCTTATAATTGTTTATCCTGATGGTGTACGAGTTTTCAGATGCAATGGGATATGCTGCAGAGGCTGCAGGGGAAAATGCCTTCTCAAGACATGGTGTTGCTATTGAAGTATAACACCTCCCTTTTGCTCTGAGGCTCTGCACACAGGGGGTGGTCATCTGTGCTGATGAATGGACGCTACAGTGGGGCAAACACTGATGCTGCCTTGTAAAGGCCAGGGAGAGCTGCCCTGCGAAGAAACATTGAGGACAAGAGTCTTTAATTCAAAGCTCACTTAACTGATATGGATCTGGGCTTTTCCTATGAAAAGGTATTGAGATCTCTGAAGGTTAGGGGTGGTATTAGGACACCTCATGTTTGTCAGTCACAGCTGGTAACTGAGGATGGTAACACATGAGAGTGACAGGTCCATATCCCCTTTTCAGTGCAATTCCTGCAAGGGAATCTCTGAAGTCCTAGCTGAAACAGGATTTTGATTAATAAAAGTTTCAGCAGCAGGTTTATGGATATTTTCAACAGTAACTGATGAGCACATAGGTGTCTAAGGTGAACTCTGATGCCTGAGTTAAAATCTGAATGAGAGGCGAAATAGCCATTAAGTTATTCTTTTATTTCTGCTCTTGATGAGACAAAAAAATAGATTTGGAGTTCTTCCAAAGTATTTGTGATTCAGAATAATTCACTGGATTTCTTCAAGCAATTACTTTGTGAATGTTTTAAAGTTTACAATAACACAGCTGCACATCAAAATTCATACTGTGATAGTTAATAGATGTAAGACTCTGATCCTACTGAGTATGAAATCTTAGTATTAGTGAAACCAAAGAGGAGTTTCAACATCAAGACCAGGATAGAATCCCAATGCAGTCCTATCAAGGCTGCCTTCACACTCTCATATTCATGGCAGAAATTAAATTCAAATACCTGTGTTGACTGAGCAGTACCTGAAGCCAGATCTGTTTAAAAGATAAGTCAAACATCTGCACCACATCGGTTGATTAGTGAATTTTAAGAACTTGCACATAAATCAGTAAATTAGAAGATCAAGCCTCCTCCCCTGACAACAGATCATTACAGGCCTTTTCACTGAACTGCACATTGCTGACAAGGTTTGGCAGAAGATGAATGATTTTGTTCCTCATGAATATTTTTCAGTGGCTGATTGGCAGCTGACAGGCACTTTTCCTCTAGACAACAGTAAGCCATTTCCCCCCATCATTGTATTTATGAAAGCATTACACATACCACCTGTGACATGGTTTTTATGGTCTGAACCCTCCCCAAAATCACAGTACAGGAACCTCACACTCACACATTACTTGTGAGACTTTGCAAAGCTGAGGCATCGGGCACGGTATCCTGGACTTGTGGCTACCGGGAGTTACCGTAGGGCGAGCGATGGAAGTGCAAGTAGCTGATGTCCAATGTACCTGCGCACAGCAAGACTGATGTCATTTGGCCTTGCACCAGCAGATGGCAGGATCGTGATGTTCCGTGAAGCCTCTACCACAACTCCTTACTCATCTTCTGCCTTGTTGGAAGGAGATTTTAAAGCTCTCCCAGGACCTACTGCACCTTGTGTAAAAGATATCAAGCTTGTGGCTAGCACTTAGGGAAAATATACTGTCTGTGCTCACTAGTTTATTTAAGGAACTATCACTCTTGACTTGAAACTGACCTGAGTTATGTGATCAGCACTCAACCAACCATAGTGTGATCAAGGACAGAAACTTAGTTTACACTGTTTTTTTCCCTCTGGATACTTCTGTCCTACTTGTTCCTCAGACAACAAGGAAACTGTACAATAGACAAGTCACCTTTTCTGACTGATCTTTTCTGCTCCCTCCTTCTTCCCTGTGGATTTTCTTTCGTTAAATATACTTTGCAAATGAATTTGTTTTTTATTTTCTTGTTTTGTTGGGTTTTGGTTTGTGGGTTTGGTGTTGTGGTGTGGTTTTTTTTTTTTTTTCCTGTTCTGATCATCCTTAGCACAGTTCACTGTCTTTCAAGCTCTGAAAGACAGAGGGATGACGATTTCACAAATGGCACAGAGGGCAAATCCTTAACTTATTCTACCTAAAAATCTCACAATCTCACAAAGTTGCACAGATAATGAAATGTCAGTGCCTGTTACCATCAAGGAAAAAGCCTACTTTGGCTCAAGGGAAAAAAACAAGCTAATTTGTGCTGATCTCTTGATAACTATAATAGCTTTCTCCTGTTACATTTTATAGCCCTACTCAAAAACTGAGTTACATACTGTGGTGATTTTTCAATCACAGATTAAGTATAAGGTTTGTAGTAAGGGATTTTTAAACTTGTTTTGCATAGTGGCGAAGGCCAAGCAGCTGTGTGTAAAGCTGGATTTTTGCTATTCTGTTGTGGATGTGTAAGAGGGATAAATAAGGCGATAAATAATTAATCATAGTGACAGCAATGTCAGTGATTAATTGATCAGACAGGAGGTATGTGTCTGGTCAATGACAGTCACTGAAAGTGGGGTAGTTTTTAGACAGTGGCGACTTGTTGCTTTAAATCTGGAGCACCACGTTTATGCCATCTCTGTGTGCCGTGCCCAGGCCAGCACAAGTGTTTGCAAAGTCCACCCATCTTTCAGTGATAACTCTTTCCTGCCTTCCTCCAGTTGTGGCCACGTGGTGGTTCAGCATGAGAAAACTCATCACCTCACTGCCAGCCCAGCTCCTGGTGCTGTACATGCTGTCACTGCCTGTCTGCACTGTATCAGTAAATGCCTGGGGCTTGTGGCCTGGAAGGACACTGTGAGTCTGCAAGACCTGCTGGGTGACATGTTGAGGAGTTTTAGAGATTTGACTAGAGGCTGCTGAGCCCTCATTGTGCCCATTGTGCTTAGAAGGGTGCAGTATCAAACAGTCAGTCAATCCTGTGGGCAGGAGAGCCAGCTGAACATGTGCCAGGCATGACCCCTTGCCAAACCCACTATAGCAGCAGGGCAGCTGGTCACAGGGTTTGGAGCAGATGATAAGCTTAGGCAGATGTAGTCTGAGGAACTTTGGTTCTTCTCAGACTCAGGTCTTCCACTAACAAATATGCATTTCTTGCAAGCAGTGGAACAGGGTGAATGACAAAGCTGCATGGGGAGGGAAGTATTATGCAGTTCCCTCCCCTACTCTGACTCTGCTGCTGAAGCAGGCTTTCTTCCTTCTCCATCCTTCTTGGTGCTGGAAAGCTTTATTGGTGATGGTTGTCTCATAGTTTGGTTGTACACCAGCTGTGTGAACCATATAACCTCATCAGGAAAAGAACAATGAGTAGGCACTGTTAAGTCTCTCTTTGTCAAGAGCTGTGGGTTGTTATTACAGTATATGCTCTGACTCTGGCATGGTTCATTGGGCACAAGCAAGACTTCAGTCCTCAGCAGCACGCATGATTTACAGCTGTCAGCTTTATGTTATCCTCTTGCCAAAGATGCAGTACCCAGAGCTGCTCCAAACCATGCTGTGTTACAGCAGCACTGATTGTGTCAGATTAAATGCAGGGCATGACTGAACTGCTCACCTGTATGGCAGAGACCAGGGCAAGAGGTCTGTGTCAATGTCAAAACCAAATGAATTCTCTACCTTGAAAGACTGTTTTGAAATAACCTGCATAGTCAGGTTTAGTCTTGTACCACCAGAGACATCACCTTTCTTCGGCTTAAGGGGGCAAATTCACAGTATGGGTAAAAAGGTAAAAAAAAAAAAATCAAGTAAATTTTCACATCTCAAAGATACTCTTCAAAAGCTCTCATGTGCTTTGGTATCATGGACTCAGACAAACCAGTCATAGTTAGGACCATTTTGCTTTTAAGTTACAGTCTGATATGTTTTGAAAAACCCATAGCTCACAGACCATTTCAGGAAAGGGATGAGGTTTACAATTACTTGAGCTATTTATGCTGACACACACACAAAGAAAAGGACCATATTCCACACCAGGCCTGGAAATTAGTTCATTAGTTCTCTGACTTTTTTTTTTTTTTAATTATTCAGCTGTCATTTCTTTTGTTCCAGTGTAGATCCCTTTTTGTTAGCTTGTTCCCATCTAATTCAGAGCACCAGTTGGTCTTTGTGCCTCTGAAAAAGTCTTTACAATGTTCTTCCATATTTGCTCAGCACACCCTCACATACAGCTGGAGGAAAGCATTGCTCTTGTCATTGGTAAGACACATTTGTTTTTTTTTATAAACTGGGGCAAGTTTTAGGGAGTCTTGCAGCACACAGAAGCACTCTGCTTTTATTTGGTTGCCTGATCATTTTGTAAATGTTTTCAGTCAAATAAAGAGAAAGAGGAAGTCTTTGCCTGTGGAGGTCTGAATAGGCAAAAGTAGCCAAACAGGGAACCAAATTTTGTCCACTGGATGCATTTAACAGCTGCCACTTCTGCAGCCCAGGGGAGCTCACAGCAGGTAGTTTATCACTGCAGGCTCATCTGGCAATGCACTGGGTCAGACACAACTTGTGGTGGTCTGTATGTGAGAAGGAGTGTTATAGAAGTATCCTGTAGATTTGGTTAAGCATCATAAAGTGTTGGGGTTTTTTTTATTTTTTTTAAATTTGCTTTTTAAAAATAACTCATTATATCTTTATTTTCTTGTCTTAAGGCATTGTATTTTCTCTCTCCTTTTTTTTTTTTTTTTTTTTTTTTTTTTAAGAAATGA
>VWZI01006875.1:847-13414 GCA_013396835.1 Psilopogon haemacephalus
CCACCTTCTCTGTCTCCTTCTCCTCCTCCTTCTCCAGTGCTGGAGTTCTGTCCACCCCCACCCCATTCCCTGGAGAGGCTTCTCAGAAGGTTCTCCTCTTGCTGGAGGCTCCATGGTCCCCTCCACTCTTCCCTCCCCACCCCTCAGCCCCCTCCAGCTCCATGAAGGAACCTTCCCTCTGGGCTCCTTCCTTCTGACCTGCTGCTCCCCTCGAGATGAGACCCTTCCCCTCCTCCTCCTTCTTTTCCCTCCACCACCCAAGGGAAATGTCCCCCCAGGGCTGGTGCTGGCAGTGCCCTGCAGGAGGGCAGGAGCTGAGCTTTGGGGGGGGGGGGGGACTCACCCTGAAGTTCTCGGGGTCCACGTGGAGCTTGTCACAGTGCAGCTCAGACAGCTTGGAGTAGGTGGCCTTGATGTTGTCCAGGTTCTTGATGGCATCCCCGAAGGAGGTGAGCACCTTCTTGCCATGGGCACGCACCTTGGGGTTGCCAACGATGGCAGTGGGGCTGGAGAGGTTGCCAAAGGAGGAGAAGAACCTCTGGGTCCAGGGGTAGACAATCAGCAGCCTGCAGGGGAGACAGAGAGAGAGGAGGGAGGTGAAGGGAGAGGGGAAGATGGGTCAGGAGCTGCCCGAGCTGTGCTCTGCTCCCTCCCTCCCTACCTCCATCACCTCCTGCTGCCCCTCGGGGAGGGTTCTCCAGCAGCTGGCACCTACCTGAAGATGGGTCAGGAGCTGCCCGAGCTCTGCTCCCTCCCTCCCCTCTCCATCCTCTCCTGCTGCCCCTCGGGGAGGGTTCTCCAGAGCTGGCACCTACCTGAAGATGGGTCAGGAGCTGCCCGAGCTCTGCTCCCTCCCTCCCTACATCCATCCCCTCCTGCTGCCCCTCGGGGAAGGTTCTCCAGCCTCTGGCACCTACCTGGCCAGAGCCTCGGCCCCACATTCCTCCACGTTGACCTTGGCCCAGATGTTGCTGATGAGCTGCTTCTCCTCTGCTGTCCAGTGCACCATGATGCTGCTGCTGCTGCTGCTGCTGCTGCTGCTGCTGCTGCTGAGGGCTTGGAGGCTCTGCTCAGGAACCTGCAGGAGGGACCCAAGGAGCTGGAGCTGATCTGCAGCCCCCTCCCAGGGCTGGAGGCTTTTTATCCTCTGCTGCTGCTGCTGCCAGCTCCTCCCAATCCCTCCAGGCTGAGGAGGGGGGAGGACATTGGGGCCACGGTGGAGGGTCCCCAGCAGAGGAGAAGGGGGGTGAAGGGAGCAGCAGAAGGTGGTGGTCAGGGTGTGGCAGCTTGAGATGGGGCCTCTGGGGGCCTGCTGAGGGCAGGAGATTGGTGGCAGCCCTGCTGGGCAGGGTCACTTGTCCAGCTGACCCAGCAGATTAGGGAGCTGGGGGTGGGGTGGAGAGAGCTGCAGGAGGCACCAGCAAGGGATGGACACAGCCAGGGGATGGTCTCCACCACAGGATGGTCCCTTCCATGGCATGGTCACCCCCTACGGGCTGGACCCCAACACAGGATGGTCACCATGGAATGGTCCCCACCATGGGATGGTCACCACCATGGGATGACCACCATGGGATGGTCTCCACCACAGGATGGTCCCTACCATGGCATGGTCACCCCCTATGGGATTTACCCCAACACAGGATGGTCACCAGGGGATGGTCACCACCATGGGATGGTCACCACCATGGGATGGTCTCCACAACAGGATGGTCCCTACCATGGCATAGAATCACAGAATGGTTTAGGTTGGAAGAGACCTCAAAGATCATCCAGTTCCAGCCCCTCGTGGTCACCCCTATGGGATGGACCCCAACACAGGGTGGTCACCACTACAGAATGGTCACCATGGAATGGTCACCACCATGGGAGGGTCCCCTCCATGGGATGGTCAGCATGGAATGGTCACCACCATGGGAGGGTCCCCTCCATGGGATGGTCAGCATGGAATGGTCCCCACCACGGGATGGTCACCACCATGGGATGATCACCATGGACGGTTCCCACCACGGGATGGTCACCACCATGGGATGATCACCATGGAATAGTCCCCACCACAGCATGGTCACCACCACTATGGGATGATCACCATGGAATGGTCTCCACCACAGCATGGTCACCACCACTATGGGATGGTCACCATGGAATGGTCTCCACCACAGAATGGTCCCTACCATGGCATGGTCACCCCCTATGGGATGGACTCCAACACAGGATGGTCACCACCGTGGGATGGTCACCGTGGGATGGTCCCCACCACAGGATGGTCACCACTGTGGGATGATCACCATGGAATGGTCTCCACCACAGGATGGTCCCTACCATGGCATGGTCACCCCCTACGGGATGGACCCCAACACAGGATGGTCACCACCACGGAATGGTCCCCACCACGGGATGGTATCACCATGGGATGATCACCATGGACTGGTCCCCACCAAGGGATGGTCACTACCATGGGATGATCACCATGAAACAATCCCCACCATGGGATGGTCACTCCTATGGGATGGTCACCACCACTATAGGATGGTCACCAGGGGATGGTCTCCACTATTGGATGGGCACAACTATTAGATGGTCACCCCAATAGGGTGGTCTCCACCGTAGAATGGTCCCCACCACAGCATGATCACCACCACAAGATTGTCACCATTTGTGATGGTCACCAGGGGATGGTTCTCTCTATGGGATGGGATCCCCTATTGGATGTTCCCCCCTAGGGGATGGTCCCCACCACTATGGGATGATCACCCCTATTGGGTGGTCCCCATGGAATGGTCCCCACCATGGGATGGTCCTCACCATGGCATGGTCATCACTATTGGATGGTACTCACCACTATGGGATGGTCCAAACCACAGGATGGTCATCATGGAATGCTCACCCCTATAGGATGGTCACCACCATGGGATGATCACCATTATGGGATGGTCCCCAACATGAGATGGTCCCCACCATGACATTGTCCCCACCACGGCATAGTCCCCCACCATGGGATGGTCTCTAACATGAGATGGTCCCCACCATGACATCGTCCCCACCACGGCATAGTCCCCACCATGGGATGGTCTCTAACATGGGATGGTCCCCACTGCTATAGGATGGTGGTCGCCATGGGATGGTCCCCATTATGGGATGGTCCCCACCACTGTGGGATGGTCACCACCACTGTGGGATGGTCACCACCACGCCACATAGAGACATGGAGACATCAAGGCTGGGTGAGACCTTTAAGGCTATCAGGTCTAACCACTGCCCCACTTTCTCCTGCCTCTACCCAAGCTGGTTGCTCTCCCCCTTCAGCCTTGCTGGAGGTCTTCATCTCATCAACTGCAGGAGGACAGAAGGTCCTGGAGAGAGGCTCCAGGCTGTGATTCTGTGGTTCTTTGCTTCTTTGAGTAGTCTTTGGTTCAATGATTAGTTGATTCTATGATTGATTCTTTGGTTCTATGATTAGTTGATCCTATGATTGATTCTTTGAGTCTCTGATTCTGTGGTTCTTCGATGCATTGATTCTGTGATTGATTCTGAGAGTCTTTAATTCTGTGAGGCTTTGATTCTTTCTTTGATTCTGTGATTCCATGATTCTCTGATTCTGTGATTCCATGATCCTCTGATTCTCTGATTCTTTGATTCTGTGATTCCATGATTCTCTGATTCTCTGATTCTGTGATTCCATGATTCTCTGATTCTCTGATTCTGTGATTCCATGATTCTCTGATTCTCTGATTCTGTGATTCCATGATCCTCTGATTCTCTGATTCTTTGATTCTGTGATTCCATGATCCTCTGATTCTCTGATTCTTTGATTCTGTGATTCCATGATCCTCTGATTCTCTGATTCTTTGATTCTGTGATTCCATGATCCTCTGATTCTCTGATTCTTTGATTCTGTGATTCCATGATCCTCTGATTCTCTGATTCTTTGATTCTGTGATTCCATGATCCTCTGATTCTCTGATTCTTTGATTCTGTGATTCCATGATCCTCTGATTCTCTGATTCTTTGATTCTGTGATTCCATGATCCTCTGATTCTCTGATTCTTTGATTCTGTGATTCCATGATCCTCTGATTCTCTGATTCTTTGATTCTGTGATTCCATGATCCTCTGATTCTCTGATTCTTTGATTCTGTGATTCCATGATCCTCTGATTCTCTGATTCTTTGATTCTGTGATTCCATGATCCTCTGATTCTCTGATTCTTTGATTCTATGATTCCATGATCCTCTGATTCTCTGATTCTTTGATTCTGTGATTCCATGATCCTCTGATTCTCTGATTCTTTGATTCTGTGATTCCATGATCCTCTGATTCTCTGATTCTTTGATTCTGTGATTCCATGATCCTCTGATTCTCTGATTCTTTGATTCTGTGATTCCATGATCCTCTGATTCTCTGATTCTTTGATTCTATGATTCCATGATCCTCTGATTCTCTGATTCTTTGATTCTGTGATTCCATGATCCTCTGATTCTCTGATTCTTTGATTCTGTGATTCCATGATCCTCTGATTCTCTGATTCTTTGATTCTATGATTCCATGATCCTCTGATTCTCTGATTCTTTGATTCTGTGATTCCATGATCCTCTGATTCTCTGATTCTTTGATTCTGTGATTCCATGATCCTCTGATTCTCTGATTCTTTGATTCTATGATCCTCTGATTCTCTGATTCTTTGATTCTGTGATTCCATGATCCTCTGATTCTCTGATTCTTTGATTCCGTGATTCCATGATCCTCTGATTCTCTGATTCTTTGATTTCTGCGATTCCATGATCCTCTGATTCTCTGATTCTGTGATTCCATGATCCTCTGATTCTCTGATTCTGTGATTCCATGATCCTCTGATTCTCTGATTCTTTGATTCTGTGATTCCATGATCCTCTGATTCTCTGATTCTTTGATTCTGTGATTCCATGATCCTCTGATTCTCTGATTCTTTGATTCTGTGATTCCATGATCCTCTGATTCTCTGATTCTTTGATTCTGTGATTCCATGATCCTCTGATTCTCTGATTCTTTGATTCTGTGATTCCATGATCCTCTGATTCTCTGATTCTTTGATTCTGTGATTCCATGATCCTCTGATTCTCTGATTCTTTGATTCTGTGATTCCATGATCCTCTGATT
Organism: Psilopogon haemacephalus; assembly: GCA_013396835.1. Taxonomy (NCBI): domain Eukaryota; kingdom Metazoa; phylum Chordata; class Aves; order Piciformes; family Megalaimidae; genus Psilopogon; species Psilopogon haemacephalus. The sequence continues at coordinate 5,983 of VWZI01006875.1, forward strand.
CTCTGATTCTTTGATTCTGTGATTCCATGATCCTCTGATTCTCTGATTCTTTGATTCTGTGATTCCATGATCCTCTGATTCTCTGATTCTTTGATTCTGTGATTCCATGATCCTCTGATTCTCTGATTCTTTGATTCTGTGATTCCATGATCCTCTGATTCTCTGATTCTTTGATTCTGTGATTCCATGATCCTCTGATTCTCTGATTCTTTGATTCTGTGATTCCATGATCCTCTGATTCTCTGATTCTTTGATTCTGTGATTCCATGATCCTCTGATTCTCTGATTCTTTGATTCTGTGATTCCATGATCCTCTGATTCTCTGATTCTTTGATTCTGTGATTCCATGATCCTCTGATTCTCTGATTCTTTGATTCTGTGATTCCATGATCCTCTGATTCTCTGATTCTTTGATTCTGTGATTCCATGATCCTCTGATTCTCTGATTCTTTGATTCTGTGATTCCATGATCCTCTGATTCTCTGATTCTTTGATTCTTGCGATTCCATGATTCTCTGATTCTCTGATTCTGTGATTCCATGATTCTCTGATTCTCTGATTCTGTGATTCCGTGATCCTCTGATTCTCTGATTCTTTGATTCTGTGATTCCATGATCCTCTGATTCTCTGATTCTTTGATTTCTGTGATTCTCCGATTCTGTGGTTCTATGATTCCTCGTTTCTCTGATTCTTTGATCCCATGATTCTGATTCTTTGGGTATTTGAGTCTTTGATCTTATGATGATTTGATTCTGTGATTGATTGTTTGATTCTCTTCGTTCCTGTGATTCTGATTCATTGAGTGTTTGAGCCTTTGATGCTATGGTTGATTCTGTGACTCTGTGATTCTATGATTATTTGCTTCTGTGATTCTGTGATTTTTTGGATTATTTGATTCTACGATGTTATGATTCTATCATTCTTTGATTCTGTGATCCTGATTCTTTGATTCTGAATCTTTGATCCTCTGATTCTTTGCTTCTATGATTCTTTGCTTCTTTCCTTCTATGATTCTTTGCTTCTATGAGTCTTTGCTTCTATGATTCTTTGCTTCTATGATTCCATGATTCTTTGCTTCTTTGCTTCTATAATGCTTTGCTTCTATGATTCTTTGCTTCTTTGCTTCTATGATTCTTTGCTTCTTTGCTTCTATGATTCTTTGCTTCTATGATTCTATGATTATTTGCTTCTATGATTCTGTGATTCTATAATTCTTTGATTCTTTGCTTCTGTGATTCTTTGATTCTGTGATTCTATGATTCTTTGCTTCTATGATTCTGTGATTCTATTATTCTTAGCTTCTATGATTCTGTGATTCTGTGATTCTATGATTCTTTGCTCCTGTGATTGTATGATTCTGTGATTCTTTGCTTATTTGCTTCTATGATTGATTATTTGATTCTATAATTCTTTGCTTCTTTGATTCTATGATTGTTTGATTCTGTGATTCTGATTCTTTGATTCTGAATCTTTGATCCTCTCATTCTTTCCTTCTATGATTCTTTGCTCCTGTGATTCTGTGATTCTATGATTCTGTGATTCTTTGCTTATTTGCTTCTGATTTCTGTGTTGATTCTATAATTCTTTGCTTCTCTGCTTCTTTGAGTCTATGATTGTTTGATTCTGTGATTCTGATTCTTTGATTCTGAATCTTTGATCCTCTGATTCTTTGAGTCTGTGATTTCTTTGCTTCTATGATTCTGTGATTCTATGATTCTTTGCTTCTGTGGTTCTATGATTCTTTGATTCTTTGCTTGTGTGGTTATATGATTGTGTGATTCTGTGATTCTTTGCTTCTATGATTGATTGTTTGATTCTATAATTCTTTGCTTCGCTGCTTCTTTGATTCTATGATTCACAAATACAGCACAAATGAAGCACAACTCCAGGCTGGGTGGTGAGTGGCTGGAGAGCAGCTCTGAGGAAAAGGCCCTGGGGGTCTGGGTGAATGAGAAGCTCAACATGAGCCTGCAGTGTGCACACAGAGCCCAGACAGCAACTGTGTGCTGGGCTGCAGCAAGAGCAGCTGTGGGCAGCAGGGCAAGGGAGGGGATTCTGCCCCTTTACTCTGCTCTCCTCAGACCCCACCTGGAGTACTGTGTGCAGTTCTGGAGCCCCCAGCACAGGAAGGACATGGAACTGCTGAGAGAGAGTCCAGAGGGGGGTCACGAAGATGCTCAGAGGGCTGGAGCAGCTCTGCTATGAGGACAGGCTGAGGGAGTTGGGGCTGTGCAGCCTGGAGAAGAGAAGGCTGCCAGGAGACCTTATAGCAGCCTACCAGTATCTGAAGGGGGCTACAGGAGGGCTGGGGAGGGACTGTTCACAAGGTCTTGTAATGACAGGAGGAGGAGGAATGGGTTTGAACTGGCAGAGGGGAGTTTGAAACTGGATGTTAGGAAGAAATTCTTTGCAGTGAGGGTGGTGAGACACTGGAACAGGTTGCCCAGGGAGGTTGTGGCTGCTCCCTCCCTGGATGTGTTCAAGGCCAGGCTGGATGAGGTCTTGAGCGACCTGCTCTAGTGGGAGGTGTCCCTGCCTATGGCACAGGGGGGTTGGAACTGGATGAGCTTTGAGGTCTCTTCCAACCTGAATTCTATGATTCTGTGATACTTTGATTCTATGCTTCTGATTATTTGATTCTGTGATTCTATGATTCTTTGATTCTGACTGTTTGAGTCTATGATTCTATAATTCTGTAATTCTTTGATTCTGTGATTCTGAATATTTGAGTCTATGATTGTATAATTCTATAATTATTTGATTCTATGATTCTGTGATTCTATAATTCTTTGATTCTATGATTCTTTGATTCAATAATTCTGATCATTTGATACTTTGATTCTATGATACTTTGATTCTGATTATTTGATCATTTGATTCTTTGATTCTGTGATTCTGATACTTTGATTCTAGGATTCTATAATGCTTTGATTCTTTCATGCTATGATTCTTTGATTCAACAATTCTGATTATTTGATTCTTTGATTCTATGATACTTTGATTCTATGATTCTTTGATTCTATGATACTTTGATTCCTTGATTCTATGATTCCTTGATTCTATGATACTTTGATTCTATGATACTTTGATTCGATAATTCTGATTATTTGATACTTTGATTCTATTATACTTTGATTCTGTTATACTTTGATTCTGATTATTTGATCATTTGATTCTTTGATTCTGTGATTCTGATACTTTGATTCTACGATTCTATACTGCTTTGATTCTTTCATGCTATGATTCTTTGATTCAATAATTCTGATTATTTTATTCTTTGATTCTATGATACTTTGATTGTTTGATTCTATGATTCTTTGATTCTATTATACTTTGATTCTATGATACTTTGATTCTGATTATTTGATCACTTGATTCTATAATTCTTTGATTCTGTGATTCTGATACTTTGATTCTATGATTCTATAATTCTTTGATTCCTCGACTCTATGATTATTTGATTCTATAATTCTGATCATTTGATTCTTTGATTCTATGATTCTGTGATTCTATGATACTTTGATTCTACGATTCTATAATTATTTGATTCTTTGATTCTATGATTCTGATTATTTGATCATTTGAGTCTATGATTGTTTGACTCTGTGATTCTGATACTTAGATTCTATGATTCTATAATTCTTTGATTCGATAATGCTGATTATTTGATCCTTTGATTCTATGATCCTTTGATTCTATGATTCTATAATTCTTTGATTCTTTCATTCTGTGATTCTTTGATTCTACAGTCCTGATTATTTGATTCTTTGATTCTATGATACTTTGATTGTGTGATTCTACGATTCTTTGATTCTGATTATTTGATCATTTGATGCTATGATTCTTTGATTCTACGATTCTGATACTTTGATTCTAGGATTCTGTAACTCTTTGATTCTTTGATTCTTTGATTCTTTGATTCTATTATACTTCGATTCTGATTATTTGATCATTTGATTCTGTGATACTTTGATTCTGTGATACTTTGATTCTATAATTCTTTGATTTTATGATACTTTGATTCTATTATACTTCAATTCTGATTATTTGATCATTTGATTCTGTGATACTTTGATTCTGTGATACTTTGATTCTATAATTCTTTGATTTTATGATACTTTGATTCTATTATACTTCAATTCTGATTATTTGATCATTTGATTCTGTGATACTTTGATTCTGTGATACTTTGATTCTATAATTCTTTGATTTTATGATACTTTGATTCTATTATACTTCAATTCTGATTATTTGATCATTTGATTCTGTGATACTTTGATTCTGTGATACTTTGATTCTATAATTCTTTGATTTTATGATACTTTGATTCTATTATACTTCAATTCTGATTATTTGATCATTTGATTCTGTGATACTTTGATTCTGTGATACTTTGATTCTATAATTCTTTGATTTTATGATACTTTGATTCTATTATACTTCAATTCTGATTATTTGATCATTTGATTCTGTGATACTTTGATTCTGTGATACTTTGATTCTATAATTCTTTGATTTTATGATACTTTGATTCTATTATACTTCAATTCTGATTATTTGATCATTTGATTCTATGATTCTTTGATTCTTCGATTCTATGATTCTTTGATTCTGTGATTCTGATCATTTGATTCTATGATACTTTGATTCTGTGATACTTTGATTCTATGATTCTGATTATTTGATCATTTGATTCTGTGATACTTTGATTCTATAATTATTTGATTCTATGATTCTGTGATTCTATGATTCTGATTATTTGATAATTTGATTCTATGATCATTTGATTCTATGATACTTTGATTCTGTGATACTTTGATTCTGTGATTCTATGCTACTTTGATTCTTTGATTCTGTGATTCTGATATTTTCATTCTATGATTCTATAATTCTTTGATTCTGTGATTCTTTGGTTCTATAATTATTTGAATCTCTGATTCTGTGATTTTGATTCTTTGATTCTGACTCTTGGATTCTAGGAATCTTTGATTCTATTATTCTATAATTATTTGATTCTTTGATTCTGTGATTCTGATTCTTTGATTCTTTGATCCTGTGATTCTATAATTGTTTGATTCTGTGATTCTGATTCCTTGATTCTATTAATCTTTGATTCCATTAATCTTTGATTCCTTGATTCTATAATTCTTTGATTATTTAATTATTTGAGTCCGTATATTCTAAAAATTCTTTTTAGTCTGTGATTCTGCATTTCTTTGATTCTCTTAATTCTTTGATTCTTTGAATCCATGATTGCCTCTTGGCCCAGCCCTCAGCACCACACCTTCACCTTCCAGCCATGGCCACTCCACCCCTGCCCTGGGCAGCCTGGCACAGGCCTGCCCAAGCCTCCAGGGACACAAATTGCTCCTCAGGGACAACCTCAACCTGCCCTGCCACAGCCTGAGCCTTGGAGTCTCCTCCAAGGCTTGGAGGTGATGGAGCCCCAAGCCATGGACCCAGCATTGCCCCCAGCACCACCAACCCATGGCCCTCAGCACCACACCTTCAGCCCCAGCTGCCTCCAAGCTGCTCTCAGCATGCCCAAGGAGGAGGAGGAGGAGGAGGAGGAGGATGGTGGTGAGGAGCAGCAGAGGCAGCAGCAGGGCACTGCTTGGCCACAGCCNGAGAGCTTGGAGGTGCAGAGCTGCAGAGCCCCACAAGGGCTCCCCTCAGCCTCCTCTGCTCCAGCCTCAACCCTCCCTCAGCTGCTCCTCACCAGATTTGGGCTTTGGAGGCTCTGGCTCTTCTGGCAGCAGTGCTGAGGTAAGACCTGGAGCGTTGGGTTGAGCAGAGGTGACCAAGCTCCTGCCCCAGCAGCAGGGTTGGTCTTCCTCCATGGACCATGGGAGAGGGCAATGCAGCAAGGGGAGAAGACAGAACCAAGCAGATGTCCTCCTGTGTCTTCATTTAGAGCTGCTCCACCCAGCCTGACCCTCACCACCTCCAGGGGCAGGGGGCTTGGTGGGCAATGGGGACACCAGACCAAGACACCATGCTCCAGTTCTGACCACACCTCCTGGAAACCACTTTGGGATCTTCTAGGAGCCACTTTCTCAGGTGCCCACCTTGACATGGGACTCAAGAAGCCTCCTGGAGAACCATGGGTGAGAGGTGATGGCTCATGGTGGAGGCTTGGTGACCATGGTGGAGGGTTGGTGGCCATGGGCACACCAGACCAAGCATCCCCTCCTGTGCCCACCTTGACACGAGACTCAAGAAGCCTCCTGGAGGACCATGGGTGAGAGCTGATGGACCATGGTGGAGGGTTGGTGATCATGGGCACACCAGATCAAGCCACCACACTGCAGCTCTGTACAGACCTCCTGGAAACCACATTTGGACCTCCTAGGAGCCACCTTCTCAGGTGCCCACCTTGAAATGGGACTCAAGAAGCCTCTTGGAGAACCATGGATGAGAGCTGATGGCTCATGGGGGAGGCTTGGTGACCATGGTGGAGGGTTGGTGGCCATGGGCACACCAGACCAAGAATCTCCTCCAGTGCCCACCTTGACACGAGACTCAAGAAGCCTCCTGGTAGACCATGGGTGAGACCTGATGGACCATGGTGAAGGGTTGGTGGCCATGGGCACACCAGACCAAGCATCTCCTCCAGTGTCCACCTTGACATGAGACTCAAGAAGCCTCCTGGTAGACCATGGGTGAGACCTGACGGACCATGGTGAAGGGTTGGTGGCCATGGGCACACCAGACCAAGTATCTCCTCCAGTGCTCACCATCATGAGCCACCAGCTCCCACCCATGGTCCTCCAGCAGGGGGCATCTTGAGTCACTTGGCCCTTCAGGAGAGGAGAGTGTGGTGGTGCCAGGGGTGGATGAAGCAGGGGTAGGACCTCGTGGCTGGTCCTGCTCTGGGCTCTCCCAACCAACCCTGGCCAGAAGGTGCCCAAAGTCCACCCAGGAGACCTGCTGGAAGAACCCCCCCCAAGGTGGCCAAAGGACCATCAGTGGTGGCCACCAGCAGCCACAGGCCAGAGTGTGAAGGAGGAGGAGGAGACCTTCAAAGAGCCCTTCCAAGCCAAACCCATTCCATGGGGCCATGGATGTTGCCACTGGCATTAATTATTAGCAGGCTCATTGGTACTGCTATTAATTATTAGCCTCATTATTGGCCCCATTCTGAGTTATTAGCAGGCTCATTAGCCCTGCTATTAATTATTAGCTCCATTATTGGCCGCATTCTTAATTATTAGCAGGCTCATTAGCCCTGCTATTAATTATTAGCCTCATTATTGGCCCCATTCTTAACTATTAGCAGGCTCATTAGCCCTGCTATTAATTATTAGCTCCATTATTGGCCCCATTCTGAGTTATTAGCAGGCTCATTAGCCCTGCTATTAATTATTAGCTCCAATATTGGCCGCATTCTTAATTATTAGCAGGCTCATTAGCCCTGCTATTAATTATTAGC
>VWZI01006879.1:12532-24173 GCA_013396835.1 Psilopogon haemacephalus
GCTCTAGGGTAGGGTGTCCCTGGGCATGGCAGGGGGTTGGAACTGGCTGATCCTTGTGGTCCCTTCCAACCCTGACTGATTCTATGATTCTAGGTCCCTCTGTGTGCCTGCTCAGCCCCCGATTTTCCTCCTTTACAGCTCACACACCAGCCACAAAGGGGAGAACTTCCTAAAGACCTCCGAGGACGAAGCAGGAGGATCCTTCCTCCCATTGCAGTCTCTCTGGATCTTCAGAGCAGCTCCAATGGGGAGCGGTGGGTGCCAGGCTGCTCCCTCCCACCGTGGGCATGGCCACCAGCCCTTGATTTGCTTTGGTTGTTCTGTGCCCTGGGAGCTGAGCGCTGCCGGGAGATGTTCCCACATCTTCGGGAGGTGCTTTGTGGTGCGGCTTTGGGATCTCTGGAAATCCCCGGGAGCGCCTGGGGAGGGGTGTGTGGTTCCCGGTGGTTTTGGAGCCAGGCTGTCTCTTCAAGGGTGATGAGAGTCACTTTTGTGGATTGGTAGGGGGAGGAGGAAAAAAAAACCAAACAAACAAAAACCGTGGAGCTTCCAGGTCACCTACAAAGCAGCGGTGTGAACGAGAAGCCAGACTCACCCTCGGCCCAAACACCTCCTCTCTCCCAATACACACAGGGCAGGGAGGGAGGTGCTCTGATAACGAGCCAGGGATCCTGCTCCTTGGGGGTTGGAAAGGTGCTCACATGGAATCACAAAACTCTTGGAAGAGCTCTTTAAGGTCGCCGAGTCCAGCTGCAAACCCAGCAGTGACTGCTCGCCACTGGAGCATGGTCCTTGGCATCACAGCTGCAGGGCTTTCAAACCCCTCCAGGGATGGAGGCTCCACCAGGGCATGACCCTCAGCATCACAGCTCCAGGGCTTTCAAACCCCTCCAGGGATGGAGGCTCCACCAGGGCATGGCCCTTGGCATCACAGCTACAGGGCTTTCAAATCCCTCCAGGGATGGAGGTTCCACCAGGGCATGGCCCTCTGCACCACAGCTGCAGGGCTTTCAAATCCCTCCAGGGATGGAGGTTCCACCAGGGCATGGCCCTCTGCACCACAGCTCCAGGGCTTTCAAACCCCTCCAGGGATGGAGGCTCCACCAGGGCATGACCCTCAGCATCACAGCTCCAGGGCTTTCAAACCCCTCCAGGGATGGAGGCTCCACCAGGGCATGGCCCTCTGCACCACAGCTCCAGGGCTTTCAAACCCCTCCAGGGATGGAGGCTCCACCAGGGCATGACCCTCAGCATCACAGCTCCAGGGCTTTCAAACCCCTCCAGGGGTGGAGGCTCCACCACTGCCTTGAGCAACCCTCAAAGGAAAGAGATTGTTCCTCATGCCCAACCTTAACCTCCCATGGCACAACTTGAGGAGGGGGAATGGGTTTAAACTGGCAGGGGGGACATTTAAATGGGATGGTAGGAGGAAGTTCTTTCCAGTGAAGGTGGTGAGACACTGGCACAGGTTGTCCAGGGAGGTTGTGGAGCACAGAAGCACCCAATGTGATCTGTGATCTGTGATCACATTGAGGGCTTCTGTGCTCCACAACCTCCCTGGGGGTGTTGAAGGCCAGGTTGGATGAGGCCTTGAGCGACCTGCTCTAGTGGGAGGTGTCCCTGCCTATGGCACAGGGGGGTTGGATGTGGCTGAGATTTGAGGTCCCTTCCAATCTAAACTATTCTATGATTTCCTCTCGTCTTGTTGCTTGTATCACGGGAGAAGAGACCAACCCCCACCTGGCTCCAAGCCCCCTGTCGGGGAGCTGTGGAGAGCAACGAGGTCTCCCCTCAGCCCCCTCTTCTCCAGGTTGAACACTCCCAGCTCCTTCAGCTGCTCCTCCCCAACCCTGTTCTGCAGACCCTTCGACAGCTTCCTTGCCCTTCTCTGGACCACTCCAGCCACTCAATGCCATTCTTGGAGTGAAAAAACCCAAAACTGAACCCAGGATACCTCACCACTGTCAAGTTCCAGCCTGAGCTGTGAAGCAGGAGCTCCAGGGACGGACTGGCAGCATCCTGCCGAGGTTCAGGAGCACCAAAGGAGGTGAAGACATCCTCGCTTTGAGCCTTTTCTGTGCTGAGCGGTGGCACAAGCGCTGCCCGAGGACACCCCGCAGCAGCCTCTCCGCCACGAACAGGTCCTCAAGAGTCTCGCAGCCAAACCCTTCCCCACCTTTCCCACCCCTCCGGCTGGTTGCCATCCTCCGGTGGCGGCGCTGCAGCAGCGGCAGCGGCCGGCAGGTGCCGCCCGACTCCGCCGAGAGCGGCCCCGGTGGGCTGCGGGCGGCTGGGCAGGAGCGGAGGAGCCCTCCCCGCGATGCCGCCCAGCAGCGCTTGAGCAGCCGGGACAGCATCTTGGGATGCTGCCTCCGTTTGGTAGCCGATCGGCGTTTGCGAAAGGAGAGCGTGTGCCCGAGGGCACCGAGCGGGGCTCCGTGGGCGTTTCATGTTCTGATGATGTTGCCCTCAGCTTGCCGGGCGAGTGGAGATGACCTCTGCCAAGGAGAGCAGAGCTCAGCACACAGCGAGCACCTCCGAACCTGCTTTCCTCCTCACTCCAGTAGCTGCAGGCAGGATGCTATGGAGCAGGGAGCCTCGTTTGATGAAACTGGAGGTGCTGGAACAGGTTGCCCAGGGAGGTTGTGGCTGCTCCCTCCCTGGATGTGTTCAAGGCCAGGCTGGATGAGGTCTTGAGTGACTTGATCTAGTGGGAGGTGTCCCTGCCTATGGCACAGGGGGGTTGGAACTAGCTGATCTGTAAGGTCTTTTCCAACCTAAACCATTCTATGATTTTATGAATCCCAGCGTGATGAGAGTTGGAAAGGGACTTCTGGAGATCACAGGATGTGAGGGGTTGGAAAGGACCCAGAGAGATCATTGAGTTCAATCCCCCTGCCAGAGAAGGACCAGACAATCGAGCTCAGGTCACACAGGAACACATCCAGACAGGACTTGAAAGGCTCCAGAGAAGGAGACTCCACAACCTCCCTGGGCAGCCTGTGACAGTGCTCTGGGACCCTTAGAGTAAAAAAGTTCCCCCTTGTGTTGAGCTGGAACCTCCTGTGCTGCAGCTTCCATCCACTGCTCCTTGTCCTATTACAGGGAGCAGGTGAGCAGAGCCTCAGGGAGCAGTCCCCCTCATCCTGACCCCCAGCCCTCAGATATTTAGAAACATTGATTAAATCCCCTCTCAGTCTTCTGCTCTCCAGACTAAGCAGCCCGAGCTCCCTCAGCCTCTCCTCATCAGGCAGTGCTCCAGTCCTGTATCATCCTCATAGCCCTCTGCTGGACTCTCTCCAGCAGATCCTAGTCCCTCTTCAACTGGGGATCCCAAAGCTGAAGGCAGTATTCAAGATGCTCATCCAGCCCAACCCCTCCCCTGCTAAAGCAGGGCACCCACAGCAGCTTGCCCAGGAGCACAACATCCATGTAGGTTTGGAATCTCTCCAGAGGAGACTCCACAACCTCTCTGGGCATCCTGCTGCAGGGCTCTGCACCTTCACACCACACAAACTTCTCTTGCTGTTCAGATGGAGCCTCCTGGCTTCCAGCTTGTGCCCATTAAACATATGAGAGGAGTCAGCCTGTGCCAAGCTGAGGCACAGGAAAGCTCCCCAGGGGTGTGCAAAGCACCGTGTGATGGAGATGTCCTGGCAAGGGTTGCTCAGTACCCACCTCCAAAGCACTCTGCAGCAGCATGGGCTGATCCCTCCCAGGGTGGTTGCAGCTCATGTGCTCCTGGAGAGGCTGGCAGGATCCAAGATCACATTCTGTGCTTCTGTGCTCCACAACCTCCCTGGATGTGTTCAAGGCCAGGCTGGATGAGGCCTTGAGTGTCCTGTTCTAGTGGGAGGTGTCCCTGCCTGTGGCACAGGGCGGGGGATGGAACTGGCTGAGCTTTGAGGTCTCTTCTAACCTAAACCATTCTATGATTCTATAATGGTTTAAGTTGGAAGGGAGCTCAAAACTCAGCCAGTTCCAACCCCTCTGTGCCACAGGCAGGGACACCTCCCACTAGAACAGGTCGCTCAAGGCCAAAGTTGTTCTCCTCGGAAGCTTTTTAACCCCTTGGTCGGTTTTCAGCAGACCAACAGAGCTCAAGAGCTCAGCTCCCTCTGTTTACAGAGCGCTGGGTACAAGAAGGACCTCGCTGGGGCTGCAGCTGTGAGAAACACCAAGAGGCTGTCAGGCTGCCTTAGGCGCTGGAGAGTCTGCATGGAGCTGACCTTTGATTGATGCCCACAGCGTGGGAAAAGCCTCAGCCAGGGTTGGTGCCCTCTCAGGCACCCAGGTCAGGCCCCTCAGAGACGCCAGCCTGTTGAGAGGCAGACTCTGTGAATCCTGCAGCTCCCACAGCTGCTTGTTTGCTTTCTAGTGCCAGGCTGGGAAGGGAGAAGGAGCTCAGCAGAAGGCTTAGCCAAAAGGGCTGCTGCTGGGGTGTGAGGATGGGGCTCAGCAGAACAGGAGCTGCAGCCTCACAGTCTGCATTAGGTGTGAGATCCCAGGAGCCAGCTGCAGCCTCACAGTCTGCATTAGGTGTGAGATCCCAGGAGCCAGCTGCAGCCTCACAGTCTGCATTAGGTGTGAGATCTCAGAATCCAGCTGCAGCCTCACAGTCTGCATTAGGTGTGAGATCCCAGGAGCCAGCTGCAGCCTCACAGTCTGCATTAGGTGTGAGATCCCAGGAGCCAGCTGCAGCCTCACAGTCTGCATTAGGTGTGAGATTCCAGGAGCCAGCTGCAGCCTCACAGTCTCCATTAGGTGTGAGATCCCANGAGATCCCAGGAGCAAGCTGCAGCCTCACAGTCTGCATTAGGTGTGAGATCCCAGGAGCCAGCTGCAGCCTCACAGTCTGCATTAGGTGTGAGATCCCAGGAGCCAGCTGCAGCCTCACAGTCTGCATTAGGTGTGAGATCCCAGGAGCCAGCTGCAGCCTCACAGTTTGCATTAGGTGTGAGATCCCAGGAGCCAGCTGCAGCCTCACAGTTTGCATTAGGTGTGAGAACTCAGAATCCAGCTGCAGCCCCAAGCCTGCATTTGGTGTGAGATCCCAGGATACAGTTGCAGTCCAACAGTTTCAGGGTCACCTCCTTTACCTTCTGGACTTGCCCTTAAGTCACCTTTCTGTAAAACTCAGGTGGTGTGAGGTGGTGCTCAGATTCTAGGTCCCAGGTTAGGTCTGTTGGTGATAGATTCACCTCAGTCCAGGGGCATAAAGACTCATTTCCTCCAGGTCCCCAGACAGCCATCAGGTAGCACCAAGGTTCAGTTGCCATGAGGCCAAATGGCATCTGCCCCAGAGGGCCCATGTGAAATGCCTGCAGCCCAGGGTGTCTGAGGTTGGCATCTCTGTTCTGCTGCTACCTGCAGCCTCCCAGCTGCTTCTCCTGCTGGAAATGGTTGTTAGGAGAGGTCTGAGCCTGAAGTGAGCTCTTGTCCAAGACTTGTGCTGGAGATAAGACTTAAAAGCACCCCCAAGGATGAACTGACTGAGGGGACCTCTGTCTGACTTGCTCCTAGCTCAGATGAAAGGAGCTGTTTGCTCCCTCTCCTGCCCCTTTTCTTGGTGAAACAGACAGAGGCCACGCAGCTCTTCCTCTGCCTTGGCACAGGGAGGGGCAGTTTCCTGTTTTTGCAGAGAAATGAGATCGATCCAGGATGCCTTTTGTGCTGCTGCTCCTGCTGCATGCAGAGGGACTGGCAGCCTGCGTGGGCTTTGTGGCTTCTGCTGCAGCTTCTCTGCTGGCTGCTGGCGCTCAGCTTTTGATCCTCCCTGCACTGCACCTCGGCCACAGCTTGGGGCTGAGATGTTCAGAGAGGTCACCCCCCTACCCCGACCTCTCATGTTGTGAAGAGCATCCAGAGAAGGACAATGATGCTGGGAAAGCGTTCAGAGAACAGATCTGGTGAGGAGCAGCTGAAGGAGTTGGGCTTGTTCAGCCTGCAGAGAAGGAGGCTGAGGGGAGACCTTCTGGCTCTCTACAGCTCCCTGAAAGGAGGCTGGAGCCAAGTGGGGTCAGTCTTTAGTCACAAGTGGCAGGACAAGAGGGCACGGCCTCAAGTTGCCCCAGGGGAGGTTTAGGTCGGTTTTGTGAGGAACAATTTCTTCCCCTTGAGGGTTGTCAAGACCTGGCCCAGGCTGCCCAGGGCAATGGTGCAGTGCCCATCCCCGGAGGGGTTACAAAGCTGTGGAGATGTGGTGCTGAGGGCCATGGCTTGGTGATTCCTCTGGCCCATTCCAGGCTGTTTGCAGGCTCTGTCCTGCTCCAGCTGTGGGACTGCAGGAATCTGCTCCAGGCAGGCAGGAATAAAGTGGAGAGGCACTTCCAGCTGCTGGGGAAGGCAGAGGCAGGGGAGCAGTGTGACAATCTCACAGTCTAGGAATTGATCTTGACTGAGGAGAGAGGGAAAGCAAGCAGCAAATTGGCTTTGCTCAGTGCTTTGGCCCCAGCTGACAAGGAGGCAGCTGGGCAGAGGTGAGGTGTGGTTAAGTTGGCTGATAGCAGAGTTCAGTCCAGAGCAGGAAGGTGTCCTGTGCTGCCACACCACAATTAGCTCTGTCTTGTAGCTGTGCTCTTCCTTGCCTCCAGGCATCCCAGAAAGCTTTTACATGACACACTCAGAAGTTTCTAACAGCCCTCGAGGGGAGAGGTGGCACATCTGGCCCCTGCACGCTGGCACATCTGGCCCTGCATGCTGGCACATCTGGCCCTGCATGCTGGCACATCTTGCCTCTGCATGTTGGCACATCTTGCCCTGCATGGTGGCACATCTGGCCCTGTGTGCTGGCACATCTGGCCATGCACGGTGGCACATCTGGTCCTGCACGGTGGCACATCTGGTCCTGCATGCTGGCACATCTGGTCCTGCGTGCTGGCACATCTGGTCCTGCGTGCCGGCATATCTGGCCCCTGCATGGTGGCACATCTGGTCCTGCATGCTGGCACATCTGGTCCTGCATGCTGGCATATCTGGCCCTTGCATGGTGGCACATCTGGCCCTGCATGGTGTCATGTCCAGTCCTGCCTGGTGGCACATCTGGCCCTGCATGGTGTCATGTCCAGTCCTGCCTGGTGGCACCTCTGCTCCTGCATGGTGTCATGTCCAGTCCTGCATGGTGGCACCTCTGCTCCTGCCTGGTGGCACATCTGGCCCTGCATGGTGTCATGTCCAGTCCTGCCTGGTGGCACATCTGGCCCTGCATGGTGTCATGTCCAGTCCTGCCTGGTGGCATATGTGGCCCTTGCATGGTGGCACATCTGGCCCTGCATGGTGTCATGTCCAGTCCTGCATGGTGGCACCTCTGCTCCTGCCTGGTAGCACATCCCAGGGCTGACAGAGGGAGTGGGACGAGGCTTTTCCTCCAAGGGCTGGGAGCCCTGAGGTCCCTTTGCCCGTGGGTGATTTTTTTTTGCCTGTGAGAAAGCTGGAGCAGGGAGAGGTGAAGTGGCTTTCTGAGGTCACCAAGTGAGTCACGGGTAAGCTCCAGGAATAGCAGGCAGCAGGCAGGCTCCCAGCTGCTGTACCTATGATTAGTTCTATTTCTGCTCTCCACTCCTCTCACCCATGGTTTACTGAGTGCATTCCAAGAGCAACTTGCCTGCCAAACTCCCTCCCCTTTCAAACCAGAAATGGACAGATAAGACAGTAGGAAGAAATCACTTTAGCTGCTGGTATGTGCCCAAACATACCTGAACCCTGTCCAACTTAATCAAAGCCTCTGGGATTGATTGATTGATTGATTGATTGATTGATTTGTTTGCCCTGTTTTTTTGTTTTTTTTTTTTAATCCCAGTGCTCTTTCAGGACAGGAGAAATTCCCTGGGCAGTCTCAGAGTGCCCTGGGCAGTTTGCTGGCAGGATGGAGTAGATGATTTATTTCCTTAGCCTCTGGCCAAAGAGGAGAAAACATTAAAAAAAAAACAACAAAAAACAAACAAACCCCAAACTGAACCAAAAAACCCAAACTAAACTAAAAAAAAGCACCCAAAACAAGACCAAAAACCCAAAGCAGCAATCATGTCAGACATAGCAAAAACCCAATCAAGTGAACTCCAGCAGAAATCCCATGAAGGCAATGGGGGAAACGTGGCTCTGGGAATTAGCAGCTGAGTCTCTAAAGCAAAATGAAGCTGAAGTCCCAAATGGAATCCTAGAATCAGTCAGGGTTGGAAGGGGCCACAAGCATCAGCCAGTTCCAACCCCCCTGCCATGCCCAGGGACACCCTACCCTAGAGCAGGCTGCCCACAGCCTCAGCCAGCCTGGCCAAAAACACCTCCAGGGAAGTGGCCCCAACAATGGATGCTCTCTTCTCCCCCAGTGCACTTTCTCAGAGTGCTTTAACTTCCCTGAGATCTTCTTCCACCAACCTGAGTTGAACCCAAGGCCAGGAAAACCTTTAAAGCACAGAAGCACAGAATGGGATCTTAGATCCACAACCTCCTCTGGAGGTGTTCAGGACCAGGTTGGATGAGGCCTTGAGAGACCTGCCTATGGCAGGTGGGAGGTGTCCCTGCCTATGGCACAGGCAAGTTGGAACTGGCTGAGCTTTGATGTCCCTTCCAACCTAAACCATTCTATGATTCTATGATTCTAAGCCAAGTGCCAGTATCTGAAGGGGGCTACAAGAGGGCTGGGGAGGGACTACTGGCAAGGTCTTGTAATGACAGGACGAGGGGGAATGGGTTCAAACTGGCAGAGGGGAGATTTAAACGGGATTTTAGGAGAAAGTTCTTCACAGTGAGGGTGGTGAGACACTGGAATGGGTTGCCCAGGGAGGTTGTGGCTGCTCCCTCCCTGGAGGTGTCCAAGGCCAGGCTGGATGAGGTCTTGAGCATCCTGATCTAGCGGGAGGTGTCCCTGCCTATGGCACAGGGGGGTTGGAACTGGCTGATCCTTGAGGTCTCTTCCAACCTAAACCATTCTATGATTCTATGAATCACAGAGGCTTGCCATTGTTTGCTGGGGGATTAAAGACCCTCTGGAGCCTTCTCTGCCTGGCTTTGCAGTGTGGCCTGGGGCTTGGGCAGCAGCACAGACAAAAGCCTGTTGCAGCGTTGCTAACTATAGCATTAATTTCAGGCTCATAAATAACTTCACTGCCATGGTTACAGAGCTAGCCAAGTATGATATCATTTTAGTTTAGGATTAGGGAAGGAAAAAAAAAAGATTAAAAAAACAAAAGGAAAAAAAAAAAAACCCAAACCAAACACCCAAACCAACACACACAGAGAGAAAAAAAAACCCTTCCCCTGAGGGTTGGGGCTTCTAAAATAAGCAACTTTTCCAGCACGGGTTTTCTCCCAAAGACTACAGAGAGAAACTCCAGCCTGGCTGCTGTGAATTTAGAAGGATTAATCGTGGGGGAAACTGATGGGATGAGAAGTGTCAGCAGATAAAATCAGCTCAGAGAGGAGATTCTTGCGAGTCCCTGGGTGAATGGGGGGCTCTCAGGGAGTGCCAGGACTAGGGGGGGATGGAGCAAAGCTGGAGGTGGGGAGATTCAGATTGGAGGTGAGGAGGAAGTTGTTGAGCATGAGAGTGGTGAGAGTCTGGAATGGGTTGCCCAGGGAGGTGGTTGGGGCCAGATCCCTGGAGGTGTTTTTGGCCAGGCTGGCAGAGGCTGTGGGCAGCCTGATGTAGGGTAGGGTGTCCCTGGGCATGGCAGGGGGGTTGGAACTGGCTGATCTTTGTGGTCCCTTCCAATCCTGACTGATTCTATGATTCTATGTTTCTATGAGCAGTCTGGAGAAGAGGAGGCTCAGGGCATACTTCATTGTGCTCTATAACTACCTGAAGGGAGGTTGTAGCCAGGTGGGGTTGGGCTTTTCTGCCAGGCTACCAGCAACAGAACAAGGGGACACAGCCTCCAGCTGTGCCAGGGCAGGTTCAGGCTGGATGTTAGGAGGAAGTTCTTGGCAGAGAGAGTGATTGGCATTGGAATGGGCTGCCCAGGGAGGTGGTGGAGTCACCATCCCTGGAGCTGTTTAAGAAGATGCTGGATGAGGCACTTCGTGCCATGGTCTAGTTGATTGAACAGGGTTGGACTGGATGAGATTGTAGGTCTCTTTCAACCCGGTTGATTCTATGATTCTCTTGTGGCTGCAGTGTGGTGAGGTGCCTCGAGGTGCTTACCAGAGCTGAAAGACCTGGGGAGGAGAAGCACAAACCCACAGACTGTGGGAGCCGAGATTGGGTTTGACCAAACCGTGTGAACCAAAGCTGTCAAGTTTCACACCAAGGGCTGCCTGAGGCATCCTCCTTTGGTTCTCAGGAACTGGAATTTGTGCATAAATAGTGTGACAGCCTGGGCTAACCAGAACCTATTCTCATCACAGGAAATGCTGTTGGTCAGGAGGAGCAAAAGTGTTTGGTCTCCACAAGCCTTCGACTTTTATCTAGCCCGCGCAGATCCTTCACTGATGATGTCCTCAACCACAAAAGAGATCAAACCAGGTTGGCTCCGAAGCAGGCAAGCCAACAAGGCACTGAGAACAACATTTTCAGAGGTGAGGCACATGGTGGAGCACAAGCAGCCTGCCTTTGCCTCAGATCGATTTGTACCCCCACGAACGTGACCAGCGGGAAGACAAACTGATTTAATTTACATCTTCACAGGAAAGGAGGAGGTTGAAGGTGTCTGAGGGGTTGAAAACACACGATGGGAGGTGGGTGGCTGCTGAAGTGAAACTAAAAGAACCTAACTGGAGTGCAAAGGAGGTCAGATTCGGAACAAAGCTCCAGGAGCTGCCAGAAGATGCCAACTTACCTCGAAGTTAGGAAGCATCGCAGCATGGTTAAGAGTTTGGCCTTAAGCATGGAGTAGGCAGCTTTAGGTGATGTCCTAATGGTAGGGACAGGGCATGGGGCATGCAGAGGACTCTGAGTGTGTCTGCTCCTTGCAGGGGAAGATGAGGATGGGCAGGAAATCAAGGGCAAGATGTTTGTAGTCATTAGGATCAGTCATGCCAAGAGGTTTGTAGTCCTTAGGCTCAGTTAAGTGATGTGAATGGAAAAGCAGCTCTCGTGCATGCACGAGAAGCTTTGCTCTGCTGTACCTCAGCAAAGAGATTTTGTGATAGCAGCAGTGAATTTGGAGCTTTATGTGTTAACAGCAGCTGTGTTTAAAAACAGACCCTCCCTCCCCCCCCCAAAAAAAGCAGGAAGAGGATTTTGACTGTAGAGGGAAATAGTCTGAAGTGCAGGAAAATAAAGGGGGAAAGAAAAGGAGAAAGGAAAAGGAAGGGGGAAAGAAGGAAAAAGAAAAGGAAAAGGAAGGGAAGAAAAAAAACCCAAAAAGGTAAAGAGAAAAGGAAGAAAAAAACAAAATGGGAACAAGAAAAGGAAAAGGAAGAAAAAACAAAAGGAAAAGGAAGGGANAATAGAGAAAGAAAAAAGGTAAAAAATAAAAAAAGGAAAAATAAAATGAAAGAAGAAATAGGGGGCAAAATAGCAAAAAATACAAATGAAAAAAGAAAAAAAAAAAGAGAAAATTAAAGGAACCCCAGAAAAAATACAAAGAAAGAAAAATACAGAAAAATAATGAAAAAAATGAATAAAAAAAGAAAAAAAAACCTAAGAAAAATAGAAAAAAATAGATAGAAAATGGAAAGGAAAAACAGAATGAAAAGAAAAAAA
>VWZI01006884.1:9176-24285 GCA_013396835.1 Psilopogon haemacephalus
TTTTTGGGTGGGGGGAGGGGAGGAAGGGAAGGAGGGTGAGGAGCAGAGGATGGAGTGCCTGGAGGTGCATTAGATATTGCTTTACAGTTGAAGCAGTTTGCTCTCAAAAGATAAATTTTAACATGGAGAGTGAGTAGCTGGTAGAGTAGAGCAGAAGCAGCAAACACGCTTTGATTCAAATGTAAAGCTGTTATGACAACTTTTTGGTGTTCTACTAATGATTAACTTTAAAGGACTTGATGGAGATACTGGTTTTCATGCTCTCCTTTCTACTGAAGATTGTCAGAAAGAGAAAACTGACAAAACTAAATGGAAAGAAAGTATGACAAAGCAAAAATTATAGAAATTGCACAGCACATATTGTGTGTGTGTATATATATATATACACAAAAACCATTCAATTGTAATGGGACATCAAAAAGTTGATAACAAACACACTCCTGAAAAATCTGTCAGCGCCATTACAACTGTCAGATGTCTAATTTGCAAGTTGCTTGGCTATTCTGCAAGCATAACAGTGAGATAAGAAAGAAATGAGACTTCCTACTGTACTAGTCTTTGGATGGTTTCCCCAGAAAAGACAGTTACTTTACTGGCCACAGAGACAAAATGCAGAGCTATCATGTCCACAAATACTAGAGGTAAACAACCAGGCAGCTTAAAGATTCTATGATCATGCATACCTGAGATCCATTCATTGCCTCAGTTTTCCTCAATACAAGAGGAATTTATTTTCAGTAATTAACCTTCTACAAGGAATTTACAAACAGCCAATATATAAGGCAAAAACTTTACTGCGTGAACTAAGGAATTTGTGTAGCAAACGTAAATATACAAATAATTATACTAAGTGATCATCAGAGTTGGTACCAGAAGCCAAGACTGATGCCACGGAGACGGTACCAAATACATGACTCCTCAGTGACATTATACTCTCTTCACATGTCATTTCCGTATATTATAAAAACAGGTAACTTCTTCATTTTGCAGGTTTTGTTTCAGATAAAATGCTATTACTTTATGGCAAGTGTTTTTTCCCCAAGAATAAAAATAATCACTTCTTTTTTTTTCAAAAGTTGTTCAATACTTGCCTGAAAGGTGGCCTGAAAACTGATTTTCAACTTGCTTGAGTCTTAGCTAAGTTACTATTTTGTTTAGTTATTTTTCTTTAAAGAAAGTTTTATCAAATGTCTTCTGTTAGGTCCTCAAAGGCATAAATTTTTTAATAAAAGGAGAAACAATAAGTTCATCAATACTGTCACGGGACTGGGCTAATCAAACACAGTATCCCGTGGGACGAGGAGGTCTTAGTGCCCTCCTCACCGGTTCTTCGGGTTTCGGTCGGCAGAAAAGACATGGATATTGCTTAAACGTCAGGTATAAACGTTTAACAACCAGGACAGGGGAAAACAGAGAGCTTACATGCAAGACAAATCCCGATCGCGCCTATGAACATCCGCGGGAGCGCGAGGCAAAGGGGGGAAACACGCTGCTTCCCAAACCAAGGGGGAAGACCGCGGAAGGAGGGAGACCGATTTAAGGAAAATAAAAGAGCGATTAGAAAGAGGGAGAGAAACTGGGAAAGAGAGAGAGAGGGGTCAGCCTTGCCGCGTGTAGTAAAGCTGCCGTGCCTCGCTGCCCGTTGCTGCGCATGTGGCTGGGGCTTCTCCCAGCTGCTGCGTGGGTGGCGGTGGACGAGGAGAGCGGGAAGAGAAAGGAAAATGGCTGCTGACCCGTTTAAGTACCCTGCAGGGCGTACGAAGCTGTCCATCAGGCGTCCAACATTTCCTGACCGGCCAATTGATTCAAGGTTCAACGTATATGGGCATCTCGAGGTTCCCCCCCTGGGTCCCGGGGCCACCTGGGATGCCCCACCCTTCCCCCCTACCAAACCTTTTAACAGTAGAGGGAGGAGAGAACCCAGGAATTGGATTAATCCTAGGATGCTCCGTCATTCTATGCCGGGACAAATACATGCATGGTAATGCAAATTTTTAGATCTAGGTTTTTATATCTTGTCAGCAACAATAGTGTTTTATAGGCTGATGGAGTCATTGATTTCTTTATTTACACACAGAGTAACAAGAAAATGAGGGATGTGGAACAAGCTCCTTACTTCCCAATTAAGAATCTGTATTGGAGGAGTATTAATGGATGCCAGACAGGATTTTTTCAAAATTAATATTGTTTATTAATCTTGATATTCAGAATTCTTGCTACCTGCTCGGTAATTTTAAAATAAAAATTGGATTATTTTCAATGGTCATGGAAACATTATATAAAGGAATGATTGAATCTAGAACAAATAACTAGCAACAATACAACATTAAACCATTAGAACAGGAAGAAAAGGTCTTGCATTAGTTGTACTGCTTGCCAGCTAGATGGGCTCAGGGAGCCCCTTTCTGATTTAAGGCAGAAGGCTAGGATTCAATTAGATTCAATTACTGAGTTTGCTAAAGACTTGTTAAAGAGACTTTTGAGTATTTATTTGCAAAAATATTATTTCTGGATTGACAGGGCTAACTAAAGTTTCCAGACAATACCTGGAGTTGCAGAGAAATCTCTTGGTGTCTTGTCATCTGTTGAGGCTTCTGATCTTCCCAGCCTCTTAGCAGGGATGCAGGGAGAAAGCAGACTATCTCTGACCTGGTCCTGGTTCCCCTTGGCTCCAGACTCAGCAGGGAGTCGTGCAGAGGGCCAGGCATGATGTCTTGCAGATATGCAGTCTTGTCAGAAGACTCGCAGATGTCACACTGGCTAAGCAAGCCTATTGCACAGAGGCATATAAAGCCTGTTCCTGGTAAATTCAAAGCAGTTTCCAGGAAGACAAACCCAAAACATTAGGGTTTGTTACTATGTAACAGGGCTAGGTTATAGTTTAATAGAGCATGGCAGGATGTAATGAAGCAGTAGCACTGCCAGAAGCAGAGCATGATAAGGTAGAACAACAATGGCAGCAGCAGCAAGCACATTGTCTCTAACTGCTCATCTCTTTTATCAATGTAGCCCAAGTCTAATGGACCTTTGGACACATTAGCCAATCAGAATGGCAGTTAGCCAAGCTTAACCATGTTAGGTAAAGTCAGGTCTTGCTTTTACCTTTCAGGCCAGAGCACAAACAAGTGTAGAAACCTGTACAGGTATCCTGGAAACAAATATGGACAGACATGAAGGCACCAGAGCCTTTTGTGTTCCTTTTCAATGATTTCTTCTCCCATCAGCAGAAGGAGGGAGAGCAAACAACATGTCTGGGCAAGCTAGGACATGTTTAGGCCTACTTTGGCCTGTTTAGGCCTTCTACGACAGAATCCCAGTCATTTGCTTAAATTACGCCAAAAAATAACTAGAGGTTAATAACAATGTGAATCCTTAATTGCAATTCTTTCTTGCCTTTTGGCACAGACAATAGCGATTGTTATACTTTAGTTTGTCACATCAAATTAAACTGTTTCAGTTCAGAATAGCCTGTATGTTTGTTCAATGACAATTACTTCTTCCATCCAGATAGACATCTGGGTTACAAAAAAATATGCTATTATATAATTCACCCTGTGATCCTTTAGTATCTATTTAGCTGCTTGTTTTCTAACAGGTAGATAAAATAAATCATGAGTCGTATTCCTTTCTTACTTACAATGATGCAAATCAAGTATATATTTGCTAAGATTACAGAAATTACATTTCTGTAAAAAGAAACAGTCTGAAGGAGAATTAGCCTGACATTTGTCTAGTACATAATTTTAATTTTTACACATATGAGTAATTATGGTTTCGAAGTAGAACTCTCATAGTTTCAGTGGCATGACTTTTCAAAGAACTATATTTGAAATACTGGCTTAAGACAAAAACTATGCCTTAGTCATCATATGTGTGGTATGACAGAACCCTATTCTCACCTGAAACCTCCAACAATACGTTAATACACCTGCCAGCAATAGACTCAATCTAATCTGTCAAGAATAGAAGAAAAAGTACTTAGTAATCTCTACGGAGACCATTGCCGTTAGAAAAGTCCCAAGATACCAAGTCAATAAGCACCTAGAAATGTTTCCATATAGTCAGAAATGCTTCTAAAACTTTGTAAAAAAAATGAAGCAGTATTTAGTGGACCCAATTCCAGGCAACAAAATTAACTGCAGCTAATTTTATATGTGTTTTCACAGTTTTGTTAGAGGATATTAAGCAATTGGAATATTTCTGTTTTAACTAAGAAACTGTGTATGCCAATGCTATTTTACCAGACTGCATTAAGAAAGAAGAGTTTAAAAAGAAGTGCTTTTTGAATCAAACTGGTTTTGTTTGATTAATTGTCTCAGCATTACACATGAAAATAAATGCATATTAGAAGCAAAATAACCTAAATAAGAGTGGCATATAAAAGATTTTGTCAGTTTATATACAAGGATAGAACTAAAATCATTTGGGGGAAAAACAATATTTTTATGTTTGATCTAGATTTTATGTCAAATCCTTTAGACTCAGGACTTCATATCTCTTTGGCATATAAGAGAAATTGTAGAGGTACTTGATTTGTTTGCTCAGAGCTTACTGTGTGGCTGCTATGACACATTTATTCTATTTAAAAAGGATTTGATCAGGAACTGCAAAGACCAGGTTGCCTCACTCTGGTTGTATACAAAGTACTCTATGGTATTGTAGGATAGAAAGAACTTTCTTTCTTCTCCCCACTGAATGTAAACAGAAGCAACAGCTCTGGAGAAAGATAAGGACTCAAACATCTCCTCAAAGAGTATGGCACTCTTGTAGAAAGAATATGGGTTACTTGTCAAGTATAACGTATGAGAGAAAAAAATAGTTTCCTGGTCACTCAGAGGACACTGAATAAGTGTTAGCAAGGAAGTCACCAAAAGATAACAAATTGCATAGCAGAAACAGAGGGAAGTACAAACCCTGTAAGAACACATTAGACAGGGAACACAGGATGCTTCAAACCTCTGATTTGGGTTGCTTCAAGGTAACATTTAAGGGCTGAATGCCTTGACTTACTGTATTTTGATTTAGTATTAAATCACTCAAATAAAGCAGAGGTTTAGAAATAGAAGTATTTTCTCTGATGTATTAACTTTTTTAAAAAAGGAAAAATAAAGAAAAATAAGAAGAAAGATCAGCTTCACCTCAAGGATCACAGAGTATAGATCAGCAAGGCGTTTTGGTCAAAGCATAGGAATGAGTCTTCACATCTCTGCATCACTATAGGCTTCTTTCGTATCTAAGAACAAATTACAAAAATTCTCTTTGCTTTGAGACTACTTTCTAAAAGAAGAATAAATAGCATTTTTCCGCTTGCAGAGGTTTGCCTTTGTAACAGTTTGTTGATATTGCAGCAGTAGTGACCACATTTATACCATAAAATGGGCAGGAGAAAAGCAAAACAGATTAAGCAAGTAATTTCATAGAATCATAGAATCATAGAATCATAGAATCAGTCAGGGTTGGAAGGGACCACAAGGATCATCTAGTTACAATCCCCCTTCCTTGGGCAGGGACATCCTACCCTAGATCAGGCTGGCCAGATCCTCATCCAACCTGGCCTTAAATGTGTGCTGACTAGAAAGCTGCAGATTTTTGAAAGTTGTCCTGCTCATAAAATGCTGATTAAGAATTGGCAAATAGCTTCAGGTTCAAAACTTGCAAAAGCGTAACTTTTCATAAGAAACAGGAACAGGCTGATTTTACTAATCACTGAGAGAAGTTATTTTAATCGGAAATGGTGTGAACAACACAAATATGACTGTTCTCCTGAATGTTATCACATCCCACTCATTAGTACAGAATCTGCCAAAATAAGATGTGCTTTAATGGACTGAAAATTAATAAGTCCATATTAAGTTTTCTGTAAGAAATTAAGTCCCTTAGCCAACAACATTTCCCCGTGTTCATTACCTCTATGTACAGTATATTCTTGTTATTACTCACTACTTGTATTATTGAAAGGCCAAAATTTCCAGTCATAGACAAGGACCTCATAAAAGTAAGCATCAAACAAGCATTACCAAAAAGATGATTTCTTCCCCAAAGAGATTCCATTTTAAATGTAAACTATCAAACTGGAAACAAGGGATCTGCCTAAATGATCAGCCTGCAGACAACTCTACCTTAGTCTGAGATGATTCTACTTAGTCAAGAGGGAAGCAAGTGGTGGACAGTCAGAAAAAAGGTCAAGGAAAATGACAGTACAAATATCCTATAGAAATTGTTAATATTCTTACATATCTGTACTTACAGATTCAATAATAAAGATAATGTTAATGTGCATAATTATGATACAAGTTAAATATTGCAGGTCTTGGAAAATCTTTTGTGTGCTTACAATGGACTTTTTCTTATTAAAGATAACTGGCAAGTATAGTAAAACTGAAGACCAATATTAAAAAAAAAGGCAGAGGCTCAGTCATACCAACATTAGAAAAAGAATCTGTATTCAGTAAATGGAACCTTGGAGAGGTCAGCCTCACAGAGACATGTGTAATGGAAAGACTGGTGGAATCTGGATCCAGTAGGGTCTGACTTGTTCTTAGAGAGAACAGGAGATATAATGAATATTGCTATTGGGCCTGAGAGAAATGCCAAGACTAAGGAAGGAAATACATACCTTTTTTTTTTTTTTCCCCTTTAAGTACATGTATCTCTGTATGCAAAAGAAAATATGTGATACTGCATACTGCATATCATGGCTATACATAGTCTCCAAAAGAAAGGTCATATAGGTAGGTAGTCCTTCCAGGTAATAACACATTAATCTCCCAGATTCTGTGTGGAATCACAGCTAATCATTCAACTTTTATCTGTCTTTGAAGAGAAGGAAGGGCATTTTATGGGAGCAGCCTGTCTTGGCTTCTGTTTAGTAAAATGTTTCTCAAAGAAATTTTGATGAAAGACTGCAGAATAATTCTTACAGGAAGCTGTGACATATTAGCAGCAAAATTTTGTTTACTGACATAGACTCCCTGATGAGACAGATGTCTGAGGTTCAGGACTGGCACCACAGAGAATATCTGTCTACTGAAGCAAACAAAGATATCACAGGATGTTTAAAGCAGAAAGCATGTAATCACCATCGTTTCACTTAGGAAGCCAGAAATGTTAAATTCTGTTTTCTGCAAGCCAAGTAATAATTACTTATATCAAATACTCTTATCACTGTTCAGTCCCACTCTTGCAAAGTAACTCATATATTTAATTTTGTCAATCTGACTACTAGTTATTCAAGTCTACTGTACTAACCCTCAGCCTGTTTTCACAAAAAAAAAAAAAAAAAAAAAAAAGAAAAAAAAAGTATCTATTACTTGGCATAAATTGATGCTGGAGTCATTAGAAGATTTTGATACAGATCCATACTGTGATGGTTATATCATCTGCTTCTTTAATTCCTCTTCCATGAATCTTTCCCACAAAGCACAGTTTAGACTGTCTTTCTGCAAAGATAGGATAATACCTGAACCTGAACTTAAACAATAAAATCCAAAGTTAGTGTTCCCAGATGAGTCCACATGGGCTTAGACAAAACATAGTTTATTCTGATTGTTCTCAAATATTTTAATTTTTTTTTTTTGTCATTTGAAAATCAGGGAAAATATTAACAGTGTCCCTGTAGAAACTTCTCAATTTGTATTTGAAATACAAATTTACAATCTTCTAAATTTGTACTTGAGATACAAATTGAGAAGACACTGAACATCTGTTTCAATGCACTTCAGTACTGCACAAAGAATACCTAGGGAGGGCAGTGTTTTCATCTACCATTAAAAAAGATTTTTTTCATATTTCTTTTTCTGACTTATTGTAACAGAAAAAACAACAACAATGAAAAAGAATCCCACCTACTACAAAAAACCCAACAAAATGAAAACCTCAAACCAAAAAATCCCACCACCAAAAAAGCCCCACAACAACAGAAACCCACAAACAAAAAAAACTTAAAATAATGTTCATGGGGAGAACATATTTTAAATAAATCCTTACAATTCTCAAAGGCAGAAAGGTTTTCATCTAAGGAAGGTAAATACTACCCCTGAAAACAGAATCTTAGAATTGCACCCGTACATACATCTATGGAACGAAATAATACCCTGTGATTCATATAGCATATCAGAAAGACACAGTACAACAGAATGTCACACACTCAAAAAAAAAATGCTTTTTAAAAGGGCTCATAGCCTACAAAAAGGGCTAACAGCCTACAAATCAAAAAGTATTCAGAGATACTTTTTTACTTAAATTGGCTCATGGGTTTGCTTTTAACTGAAAATGTCTTTGATTTGTTAATTATTCATTTAACTCTAATTCCTCAGGTAACTGTTGTTGTTTGTGTAAGGAGTGCAATGCTATTAGTCATATATAAATAAGAGGCTGTTTTTCTGGAATGTTCCCAATGGAAAAGAGAATAATAAACTACTTTGTTTGAAGGAGACAGCTTAGAACTGTGTTATTTTCTGGAAAATGTTATTATATAGTACAATAAAAAATCAGTAAAATTATTTGGAAACACAGAATCCTTAAAGCTTTATGTTGCAAGCTTTCTGCACAGAACTACAGAATGCTACCTAAATCTGTCTGTGGATAGTGTAAAGGATCTGGTATGCAAACATTTACATGCAGCATATCTTCTGCTTTCCAGAATTTAAGGAGGGAGGGGGAAAGGGTATTATTCCTTAGATAATTTAGATAAGTTCTTTAGAATACTTATAAAGCCATATATTATTTTTCAAACCTTTGAAAAATTATTTATGATGTAAGACTTGGCACTTGACTGTTTTGTCTATTTTATATTATTGGAGCATCTAAAATGTAAGCAGAGCATCTAAATTAGTATTCTGTTTATGAGAAAATTTTGAAATTAATCTTCCCTATTACCTATCTTTGTGATGCACAATGTAGTAAGATTACAGCATGCAAAATGGATCCCATTGGTTTTAAAGGAAATCAGAAGATATACTGCATTTTCTAATAAAAATCTGCAGTCAGTCAGGAAAATAATCAAGATACCTATAGAGATGTCAGATGCTCAGAATCATCATGTTTTGCATTACAAACTTACTCTTCTTAGCAGTGTGTTATTTACTAATGCCATTCTGGAGAGGCAGTGGCATTGGGACCAGCTCCAGCACTGAGACCAGCTCTAGCGATTAATGGTCTCGCTTTCTGGGTTAACAGGGCACTTGCTGAAGTGGAGGCACATGAAGAAAGGGGAGGAGGAGCACCAGAGTTGGCTCCCTCACAAGGGCTTGAGTCCCCTTACCCAAAAGATTTCTCCAATATTATCACTACTGTCAATAAACCAGGAGCTGCTGAGCTGTAGTTGGGTCGGAATCAGCATCACCTATCTCAACAGGAATCTTTCACCTTCTGTGTGTGTTAGGTGACAAGAGCTCAGTTCCAAGTGTGGTAGTCCAGAATGGTGGTCTTTCAGTCTATGCAAGCTGAGCAGTCAGGCAGGTGGTCCCATGGTAGCATGCACAAGCTTGTTCTCCATTCTTCTGGTTGCTTTCTTGACCAGTTGTATATTGGGGAGTTCTCAAGGGTCTGAGCTCATGCAGGATGGGATTTTCAGAACAGTGAGTACAGAATGCCTGCTTAGCATTTCTCAGAAATTTAGCTCAAAACAAGTTTTTTTCTGAGATATTGGGTCATATTGCTTATGTCAGCCTCCGACACAAGACTGCCAGCCCTTGTTCTTGTAGGTGACTTTAACCTGCCAGATATCTGCTGGGAACTCAACACAGCAGAGAGGTGGCAGTCTAGGAGGTTTTTAGAGAGTATATAGGATATCTTCTTTACACAGCTGGCAACCTACCAGGAGTGAGGCTCTTCTTGACCTGCTGTTTACGAATAGAAAAGGGCTGGTGGGAGATTTGGTGGTCAGAGGCTGGGGTGCAGTGATCATGAAATAAAGGTTTCAATATGCAGTGAAACTAGGAAGAGCATCAACACAACATCCACATTGGTCTTCCAGAGGGCGGACTCCAGCTTATTCAAATAAGTAACTTGAAGGGTGCCTTGGGAAAACAACCTTAGAAACAAATGGGTCCAGGAAGGTTGGACCTACTTCAAGAAAGAAATCTTGAAGGCACAGGAACAGGCTGTGATGATGTGCTGAAAGCAGAGCTGGAGGGCAAAATGAACAGCCTGGATGGGTGAGGGAATTGTGAAGGAACTAAGTTTAAAAAAGAGGGCATATCGCCTTTAGAAAGAGGGGGAGGGAAGTCAGAAAAAAAATTAAGAATGCTGCCAGGTTGTGTGGGAAGAAAATTAGAGAGACAAAAACCCAGGTAGAGCTTGTACTGACCACTGCTGTGAATGGCAATAAGAAATGTTTCTATAAATACGTTAATGGCAAAAAGAGGGGCAAGGATAACACCCAGTCTTTATTGAACAAGAAGGGAAATGTAGTAACTCGAGATGAGGAAAAGGCAGAGGTGCTTAGCACCTTCTTCACCTCAATTTTCAACAGTAAGGCAGGTTGTCCTCCGGACAGCTGGCCTTCTGAGCTGGTAGGTGGAGTCAGGGAGCAGAACAGCACCCCCTGTAATCCAGGAGGAAGTAGTTAGGGACTTGCTGAGCCTCTTGGATCCTCACAGGTCTATGGGACCAGATGGGATCCACCCTAGGGTGATAAGAGAATCATAGAATCACAGAATGGTTTAGGTTGGAAGGGACTTCAAAGATCATGCAGTTCCAACCATGAACCATAGGCAGGGACACCTCCCACTAGAACAGGTCACTCAAGGCCTCATCAAGCCTGGCCTTGAACACCTTCAGGGAGAGAGCAGCCACTATCTCCTTGTGCAACCTGTTCCTGTGTCTCACCACCCTCACTCTAAAGATAAGCTCACCAAGCCATTCTCCATCATTTCTCAGCAGTTCTGGCTCACTGGAGAGGTCCCTGGAGACTGGAAGCTGGCCATTGTGGCCCATCCACAAGAAGGGTTGGAAAGAGGATGCAGGAAATTACAGGCCTGTCAGCTTGACCTGAGTGCCAGGCAAGGTAATAGAACAGATCCAGTCCAAGTGCTGGGTTCTGCAACATGGCCACAACAACCCCATGCAGCACTACAGGCTGGGGACAGAGTGGCTGAATCACAGCCAGGAAGAGAGGGACCTGGGAGTACTGGTCAACAGACAAGTGACCATGAGCCAGCAGTGTGCCCAGGTGGCCTGAAAGGAGGTTGTAGACAGGTGGGTATTGGTCTCTTCTCCCAGGCACCCAGCGACAGAACAAGAGCACACTGTGCCAGAGCAAGTTTAGGCTGGACATTAGGAAGTTCTTAATGGAAAGTGTGATTGCCCATTGGAATGGGCTGCCCAGGGAGGTGGTGAAGTCTCCATCTCTGCTGATGTTTAAGAAGAGGCTGGATGAGGCACTTAGTGCTGTGATTTAGTTAATTAGATAGGTTGGACTCAATGATTTTAGAGGTCTTTTCCAACCTGGTTAATTCTGTGATTTTATAATGTAGAAATACCCGGAGTCTGCCTCCTTTAGATAAGACATAACCTAGAAGTAGTTTCAATTAATAATTGACAGCTACTTTGCCTTGTGTCAAACTAGACACAATGCTTTACTTTCAGAAACTAATCAAATTTGGCATAGAAATAGCATTCCATGATTTAATTCCCTAAATCAGGATTATTTGCCTTCAAAGACAGTAAATTAAAGCAACATGACAGATACACTTGACCTCTAGCCTTATTTTACTTCAGACCAACTAGATAAGCAACAGGCCTCAAGCTCTGCAGTGAACTGATGAGCTGGAGAGCTCCTGGTGTACTTGAAAAGCAGAATGAAGGTGCCTCGGAAAAACACGTCATAAGGTGGCTTTGAAGCCCCAAAATGAAAGATGGCCAGAGTTCAGAACAAGATACTGGGGCTAAAATGGAGACACCTGTCTTATTCATACTACTGACTGGAAACCAATTACTTCACCATACTAACATTACTATCAGGTTGACTGCAGTTTGAACTCTCCCTGAACTGCAGCTGGATTGCATGTCAGGAGATTATCCCATTGAAGGATTCTTGTAAGGTTTGAGATTCCTTATCTGATACTAAGTGATCCTTCCTTGCTGAAGGCAGAGATCCCTTACACATGATAGATTCCTGGTAAGTGACTGATGACTTGCTGAATTAGTACTAATGAAACATTGCTAATCCATATAGCCACTCAGTTTCCTGATGACACCAAACTGGGTGGAATGACTGCCACACCAGAAGACTGTGCTGCCATTCATCAAGGCTTGGACAGGACAGAGGCTTGGGCAGGACAGAGGCTTGGGCAGGAAGAAATTTAATGAAATTCAACAAGAGCAAGTGTAGAGTATCGCAACTGGGAAAGAACAACTTCCAGGTAGGTTGGGGACTGATCTGCTGGAAGGCAGTGAAGGGGAAAAGGATTTGGGGGTCCTAGTTGGTGGGAGATTGACCATGAGACAGCAATGTGCTCTCACGGCCAGGAGGGGCAATGCCATTCTGGGATGTGGTTTGTACGTCAAGAGAGGCTCTCC
Source organism: Psilopogon haemacephalus (assembly GCA_013396835.1). Classification (NCBI taxonomy): domain Eukaryota; kingdom Metazoa; phylum Chordata; class Aves; order Piciformes; family Megalaimidae; genus Psilopogon; species Psilopogon haemacephalus. The sequence goes on from VWZI01006884.1 coordinate 21,699, forward strand.
TGCCCCTCTACTCTGCCCTGCCGAGGCCACATCTGGAGCATTGTGTTCAGTTCTGGGCTCCTCAGTTCAAGAGGGCCATAGAACTGCTTAAGACAGTCCAGCAGAGTCACAAAGATGATTAAGAGAATGGAACATCTCTCTTACAAGGAGGGACTGAGGGAGCTGGAGCTCTTTAGCCTTGAGAAGAGGAGACAGTTTCATCAGTGTTTAGAAATCAGTAAAAGGTGAGTGGCAGGAAAATGAAGCCAGGCTCTTTTTGGTGATGTCCAATGGCAGGACAAGGGGCAATAGGTAAAAGCTGAGACATAGGAAGTTTTACTTAAACATCAGAAGGATGTTTTTTTTTTTTACAGTGAGGGTGACAGAACACTGGAACAGGCTGCCCAGGGAACTTGTGGAGCCTCCCTCTCTGGAGAGATTCAAAACTTACCTGGCAGATTCCTGTGTGATCTGGTGATCCTTCTCTGACAGAGGGGTTGGACTAGATTACCTTTTGAGGTCATTCCAGCCCTTGACATTCTATGATGCTGTGATCCTATGATTTATTATAAATTTTGCACATATAATTCTATTAGATGTAAAATGTTGTCCAAATCTGAGACTAAGATTGAAACTAGCCTCACTTCACTTAGGCTCCTTAAGGAGTGCACTCTGAACATCATGACTCAATAGTTACCATTTGTCTCCAGACTCTATATGAATCATTCTAACTTGATTCTAAGTTAATTTCTCTTTGTATATTTCTTCCACGCAGTGAACCTTTCCATCAAATTTACAGAACCTTGGTAAACTGTTAAACTTCCTTATATTCCACTGAATTTATTGAACATTCTCAAATTATTGTTGTTTCTCTCTTTTGAGTCAGGTGGTTTCACTCATCTGTGACAAGGAACTGACCAGCACCACTCTCCACATAGATAAATTACAGCTTTGGGGCTGGGAGGCATTCTTGGATGTATAGCCTGTGTAGGAGTCTTCTGAGGGCAATGTAGTTGAATGGGAACAAAAAGGATGTGTATTTGCCTTAATCATAACTGTCTGAGTTCATGAACAGAGATAATGTTCTGGAAATGAGATAAGGACTCAGTATTTCTGAATTTGATGAACTGACACTACTAAGAAACTGACTCAGAAACTTTCGAATGTCAGACATATTTGGCTGATAGGGATTGCTCAAATAATTCTGATACAGAGAATTTCAAGGACTAAATGCAGTGAAAGCAACTTTCCATATTCATCTTTACATGTCTCCTTCTTTTAATTCTGTTGAATAGGCAACACATATTGTTCTGCCTCCATCACAAATCACAAGTACAAACAAAGAACTTGGTATATTTTCAAGATTTCTTAACAAATCCATTAATATATCCATTAATATACCTTTTAGCACATAGATATCAAGAATAATGTGTATTTTCAACCACTTAAGCTATGTAGGTAAACACAATAGTAATGGAAGTAATGGTTGAATCATTCTGTTTAGTAGTAGTTGTACATTTCAATGGGCTAATCAAGTTAACATGATTTCTATCCTGTGGTTACTCAGTACTGTCTCCTGTAGAGTTCTGCACTCCATATATACACATACAGATGTTGACAATGCAAAGTAATTGGCAAAATCTTCTTGGATATGATTCACCATTTGTATTTCAATGTGCAGCTTAGAAAGATTTGAAGAGAGGGCTGCAGATTTCAAGTCAGTAACTATGCAATGAAGGTGAGAGGCTACATACATTTTAATGAGTACTTCTGCAGCCCTCTAACACTTTTTAAACTTTTTCTCATTTTCAGATGTTTTTTATAATTCTGAAACATTTTTTCTGTTTTAATAGATCATTTAAATACTCTCCATAAAAGGGTTCTTGTGAGCTGATACACAGTCAATGATACAACACATGACCTATAGTATTGTATCATAGGCTTTTACTTTCTAATGCACAAGCAAATTTGGTTACCATGGCTATAATTACCATAATTTAACACTTATTAATTTTGTCTGTAGCATTCAGTTCCAGAATACACAACTTGAAGCAAAAATATCATCTTCATTCTGTTGCTGGCAAGAATGGAATTATTTTGAAACTGCTAAATGTCACTTTTCTTCCTTTTTCACTGAATCCTTCCATACGGTTTCTAGCTTATTAAAATTCAAACAGCTGTTAAATAGCCAGACAGCAAGAAGATAAAAGCAAATGTGAGTTGACCTCCATCTATACCAAAAAAATGGAATATTATGAACAGATTATCCAACTGAAGTTAGAGAAAGCAAATTAAGAAATACCTAAGGCTATAATTTGAAAAAAAAATCTTATATTTCTAATAGTTTTGTTTAACTCCCTAATTAAAGTTACTTGTAGGCATTGCAGTGAAGCATGTTTGTTATGATCTACAGCTTCTATTGAACATTTGGCTAGTATCAAACAGTGATACTTTTATGGAATGAATCAAGAATGCTAAGCTTTAGTTAAAGGTGATTTAAAGAAATATGCATGCTAACAGCTTTATGAAAAATCAAAATATGTATTACTAGAGAAAGTTCTGGATTTTAAATTGCCCTATAGAGTTGCTTTATCTAGGACTAGTAGAA
>VWZI01006885.1:0-38587 GCA_013396835.1 Psilopogon haemacephalus
AAGGAAAGGAAAGGAAAGGAAAGGAAAGGAAAGGAAAGTTAAGTTAAGTTTCCTGGCTGTCTAGTTCTCCAAGTCGACTCATTGTGCACGAAAGCTGCCCAGGCCCAGGGACTCAAAGCAAGTGCCTGACTACAAATTGAGGAGTCAAAAAGGGTCAGGATCCTTCTCTTCCACAGCAGCTAGTTATAGCTCTGTCGTAGGAAGAGCAAAACAAGAAATTCAAGCAAACAATTCAGTCATACTGATAATCAAGCCCTCTCACCTTCTAAAATCCTTTAAAAAATTGTCAAAGTGATCCATCTATAAAGCCTAAGCCAACTACCTTGGTGGAGGGGAGGGGGAAACCACAAAATTTTGGTGCAATTTTTTTAAGCACTCTAAATGTTTGGGGTTTATTTCCAATTCAAATATCTGAGACATTGCCTCAATTGAATTGCCATTCTCTATCAACTCTTATACTAATGTTTCTTATTTTAACAGCTACACTTTAGGAAACACACATTTTTGCAATATAACAGGCACAGATATCTCCTTAGCTGCTTGTAGCAGACTTCAGGGGAAAAAAACAATTGCTTTCACTGCACATAAGAAAACAATAATGAATAAAGAGTGCTAAAAGCATCAAGATTGTAATTGCACAGAAAGAAACATAAAACAAGAGATTCTATTAAGAGAGATGTTCTGACACATAAAGCAACTCTGAACAGAATGAGAGTGACATGTTAACAGAAACACAGGATAAGACCAGTGAAGCTGAGACCAACTCAAGCGAGGAGAGAGGCAGTTCTCTCTAATTCCAACTCCCCATCATTAAATTGAGAAACATATGAAGCCAGTAGAAGACCTAGACTATTTCAAATCTGAAGCCACCACAGTGAACAACATCTTCTCACAACCTAAATAAATGTATTTAAGAGTCATAAAACCAAATTGCTTCTGCTGGCTCCCAGGCAGCAACTCTACCAGTATCTGCAGAAACTGAAAATCAGAGTGAAGTGTATGAAAACAAGCGCAGGAACTCCTTGAAGAGCGGACAAATTTCTGCAAAAAAACTTTCACATAAAATATTCATGGCTTCACTGAAGCTGAACTAATAGGCTTAGAAGTATATCATTTTATTGGTACTCTATAAAGAAATTTCAACAGCATATTCCTCCTGCCTTTCTCTATCAAAGTAGTTATCATATAGAAATAATTTTCTTTCATTCAAGGAAGCACCAGATCTAATTACCCACACAGATGATCAGAAAGCTTCCTCTTAATTTCTAAGAGTCAAAACAATCACATCAAATATGACTGAATTTGAATAACTGAATAAAATTTTTTTGTGAAGAGAATGATCAAACTTGACACCTGTTTTGTGAAACCAATAGTCAAAGTGTCTCTTCAACCACTATTAAATATGGCTACTTTCAGGTCTAAAATTCAGATAATGAGAGAACGTAGAATACAAGAAAAATCATTCAATGAAGAATGATTTTTTTTCTATGTCAGCAAAACATTCAGTGCAACTGAAAACTATTTACCTTTTAGACAAGTGTAAAAGTAATTTGACATATTGTAAAGATAATAAAGCTAAACAATAATTTAATTAATACTATACAAAGACTGGCTGTCATTTTATTCCTATATGAAGATCACAGTCTTGTTGAAAGAAGTTTTGAAGAGATGTTTCATACTGGTGATGGAGGGGTAACAAATTGATCAATAAAAATAACAGTAACTCAACTAAAAATTTTGGTTTTTAATTAAGAGAGAAAATAAAATAATATAAAATTAACAAGGAAAGGATAAGACAGAACAAAAAATAGAAGCCCTGCAAATTGTTTGATTTAACCAAATGGAATCTGCTATTATCATATGTGCCTGTGTATAACTTTGGGCAGACTCTTTAGCATCTAAGAAGGGAAAAAAACAACCAACCAAACAAAAAAAATAATATTACTTATTTGCTACATAGAGCTTGTGAAGGTTGATGTCACACATTTCTCTGGGTATTTCTCTAGGTGTCTCACAAGTCTGAATAATGTCCCTTTGAAGCAGACTGCTTCTCACTTCTCACCCTTTTCTTTGCCCTTATACAGATACTTGAGCTGTCTTTCCTACAATAGCCCTGGTTGAAAGCAGGCTGCAGCTTAGTCTTATCACAGGTGAACTCAGGAAAAAACATATAACTTGGTAGCCTGCTTCAAAAAAGCCTATGCTCATATAAATGTCTTGGAGAAACAGGATTCATGTTTCAGAAGCCACATTCCTTTCTCCCTCCATCAACACCAAGAGAAATGAAGTTTCTCACTAAATATTCACGAAGCTAGCATACAGAACACAGACAATACACAAATGAAGAAACCGACCACATCTTCCACGACATATACAATTGCAACTCTGTAGCAATGCACATGAAGCAATAGAGAAAAATCCCAAACAATTAGTACAAGTATCCTATGGTAAGCCTCTAAAATGCAAGAGATCTTCATTTCACTTACAATAATGACTTAAAGACTACAGCAAGGCACTTGAAACACCACAGGCAGACTCCAGGTAGCTTTCTACCAGCTCCCACTGTACAAGAGCTTTTTCAAACTCTGGACCATGCATGCTAACAGCAGAAAATACCTAACAAGACAATCAACAAAATGGTTGTGATAAAAAAACTGTAGTGTTCAAAATTATATGCCGTGGTTAAGTTTAAATATTGGCAATATTTCCTACTATTTATTAGTTTTACACAAAGACTTCAATAGGTTTTCAATCACTAGTATTGAAATTGAATGTGTAGAGCTACCTGTGAAACTAACTACAGAGTGGTTTCAAAATGCAGCATATATATTTTTTCTTCCTGCAATCACTTTAAATGTACATTTGAATTGCTCAATAAGCGGACTTCTGTCAGCGAAGTTTCCTCCTCTTCCTCTTTTCAACTGTGAAAAGCATTTCTCTCTCCTGCTGTTTGCTGAATTATTATAATGGAGATATTATTAGTGAATCACTCTGTGTGGTCAATATTTTCCACTAACTAAGAAATAGAAGCCAAAGGCAGCTTTTCATTACAGCATGGTTATTCTGGAGGAGAAGTGAAGCCTATTCGGTAACCACACTATGGAACAGCACACTGTTTGCTTTTTAAAATCAATGTAATGATAGACTCTCACAGTTCCTGATAAAAAGGAAAGAATTTGTATTTTTGTCCTGCAAAGTATTGCTTGTTTAGAACAGATTTCAAGGACAGTTCTGGTAACTGAAGGATGTATTTAAAAGTGATGCAAATCCAAACAAATTTCTACAACTAAAGCAGCTGTGACTTATCTTCAAAACACATCCAAGAGTAATTTTTTTTCTGTCTTCCTATTTTACACGAAAAAAAGGCAACACTTCTTTAAAGCAGATGTAATGTCCTTGCAGACATTAATAGTCTAGTTACTAATGTTTCAGAAGTCTAGCAAATCAGACAGCCCATGGTCTGCCAATATGGCCATTTCAAAGGCAAGAGATCAGAGGCAGCTGGGTAAGGAAACACCTGATGATTTGACAACAAAGAAAATATCCAGAGATATTGCTGGGTACCCCAGCATATGTAAGAAAACAATCCTCAGTATGGCTGGAGTTACAAAAAAGACAGGCAACTTCTGGAAATTAAACCAGGATATAAATGTCCAGCAAAGTCACAATTATTATCATCTTGTATTTTCTAAAAGCACGTTGCAAAATTGATCTTGCTAAAGAAAAATAGAAGTGGATGCAAGCACTGCTTTTTCTTAAGGTAGCTACTCACCAATAGTTAACACAGCCCTTTAAAATTATGTAAAAAGTATTTTTTGTGCATATATATACACCTCCCAAACCCAGAGAATAACCGACAGTTACACATGCCAGAAGAGATTAGTATGGGTTGAAACATTTGGCTTCTGTAAGAGTGGGTAGAAGGGGAAAAATTTTTAATCAAATCCATTACCTGGTTATTGATTTGTCTTTGCCAGACTGATCCTGTAGAATACTTATAAAGCTTTTGACATTGAGATGTTTGGCCAAAGATATTGGATTAGACTAAGCAAAAGCTGAGCTTCTGATATAATCTCTCATATTTCATTTATATGTGATTTATTCTTTTGTCCAGTAGAGGTCTTTTATTGATAAAAAATAACAAGATTGAGAATCCCAAAGGAAATCTAGTGCCCACCCACTCAAACATGTTCAAGAAGTAAAAACAGTAGGCTTTGTAGGCCTGGGAGAGAATGAGGTTATGTGAAGGATGTTTTCTTGCATAAAAAAAAAGCATGAAGGGTGCCAAAGATTCTGAAATAAACAAAGCTGCTTTTGAAATTAAAATTTTGCTATAGTTGAAAACACCAAGTACAGGGTTATTACTGTACACTGGGGAGCTGACTGACAGACTTCTGAAATAGTTTTTCCTTTGCAGAGTAAATTAATGCAAGTTTTTTTTCTTTTGACTTCCCCTATTAGCTTAGTTTGATGAAACATCTTAATGACTGTCTCTAGTCTGCTAAATATGATGTGCTACATAAAGTCAGTTAGATGACTGAAATTTAATCGTGCCATTCAAAAGAAATCTCTAACCATTGTCAAATTTAATATGTAATCTGGTAACTAGATGCTTTGTTGAATTACATGAGAATCCAAGATTCTCTAAGAAATTAAATCTTCATACCTTTTCAATAATCTGTTCAAATGAATATGCTGTTCAAAAGTCCTAAGTCAAACACACCAGACTGTCTGGCATTTCTTTAGTAGCTATCATAGTAATAAAATGATAAATACTTTTTTTTTCTGCAGTGAACCCTCAATTAGTTTTTGAAGTCTTGTATTTCAAGGCACAAATTGTAATGATTGTGCTTCCTCTGATAACCAAGACAGACTTTTGTGATTAACAACTCTTATGTTAATGCTTGAAGACAAGTAAGTGGCTTTTAAGTCTCATTTGTGTTTGATGTACAACATGGAACTCAGCATTTATGACTCAAAAGCTAGCAGAATAAGTCTGAAACTCACTGTTTATGGACATTTATTATCAGTAATCTCTAAGATCCTTTCACTGAGAGGACTATAGGTCTATTGGTTGACCCAGTGGCCAAACAGAAAGGGTGAATGTTCGTATTTTTCTTCCTCCTCCTTGCCAACTCTCAGAACTACCCAGCAGCTTGCCCAACCAGTGTCACCCTTCATTTAAACACCTATCTTCCCTTTGACAATGATGCCTGTGAAAACTCCTGGGACAGTGAGGTCCCTTCCGTGAGTATCTACAGGCCACCGGTCACTACCCACATAAAGGTTAGTTTTCTCTTGTTTCTACTCCATATTCTCAGGCTAAAAGGTGTAATTAGTGGCACTTCATAATTTAAAAGATGACTGATCATGAAACAACTTGAGCTTTTCCCTAAGCTTTCTGTATACAGAAGCCTGTTTTGTCAATAATGAACGCATTTCCAGGATGTGTTGCACTTGCTGCATGCCTGCAGAACACCTGGGCAGCATGTGTTCAGTACATCTGATTTGTCTGGATGTAGATGATAAAATGGAACCAGACTATGGGGCTTCAGCAAACTATGCACTTTTTCCTCACTACTTTACTCAGACATGAAGAATGTGGTTTTAAGCAAAAAAAAAAATTGTGGAATTAAGCATATTGTCAGGGGAGGGGGAAAAGAAGACTTTTCCATCTGCCTCATCTGACAACTCCTCAGAATCTCAGGCATCTTTGCCCCTAAAACTCAATGGCATTACAACACTTAAGGATATTATTGTAGATCAGTACTGGGAGAGAGTGCAAGTGACTCTCCTCATCAATATCATGTGGGCAAGGTCCAGAGCTTAAAACATACCTTGATACTTCTATTAGGTACAGACAAGTTCCTGCTACCAACTCACATTATCTCATTACTCTTGAAGAAGCTGAGGATATACAAACAAATAGCACCTTCAGCTTAAATATCATAGATCTTCACAGCTACCAAAAAGTCTTGACTTTTTGCAGAATACCTGGGCAGCATGTATTCAGTACACCTGTCTTGTCTGGATGTAGACGATAAACTGGAATTTTATTGCAGAGCAATACAGTCCCTACAGAGTGAATTATCTGGGTGGCCCATGGCCTGCATAGAAAAGTTTGGGGTTGAGGAGATATCCCATAAAAACACACACAACTCTAACACCACCAAAAAATAATCAGAAGCACAACAAGCAGGAGGGAGGGTACCTCACAGACGAAACTTTTCCATCATGGAATTTGAAATTGTCCCTGACAGAATAGAGTTCTCATCCTGTTTCCTCCTCAAAAGCTCAAAAAAATTCATTTTGTCTTGAGTGGGCTAACACTTATGGTGTTACCTTAGCATCAGTGTTGACCAAGGTTGGGCAGAGGCTTTAAGGGATGAATGGCAACAAAATCCAACACTTCAAAAATCACTGACTCTAAACCTTTCTTCCTGTTCACAATTTTTTTTTTTTAAAGCCTCAAAATCATATGTGAAGATCTTTAATCAGAAAGTCTTCAGTAGCACAGCCAAATCACACAACTTGATGTCAAATTACAGTTTACATACAGGGAAATACCGTTGTATTTAACAAAAGCTGACAAACATTCTAGGGTAACAACATACCATAGAACCCTGAATCTTGACTTAAGCAGTAATTCTTTGATCTGGAGTTATTCCTAGCTTCACCAAGTAACTACAGCATCAATACCAATACTTGAAAGTCAGTAAATTAAACAAAATGACAATAGAAAAATTCTATTTCTTCTCATAGAAATAAAAATAAATTTAAGCCTGGCATTGGGACTGATTGAAGTATGAAGAGGAATATTTATCATGTCAGTAGAATTTTTAAATTATCCTGTTATTGTGACTAAAGAACCTAGTCACTCAATATGTCATTAAATGCTTTTCATTTATTGAGACTGTGGGCCATGTACAATTTGCAATATGTAACCAAAAAGAAAGCAGACATTTGTTTTTACTATCAGATTGTCTGACTCATCATATGCAAATACTGTAATTGGTGAGAAGATTGGTATTGATCAATACCTCAACATCTACCAGTAATGAGATCTTCCTTCACCAGTTCAGTCTGCAGGGGGTCAAGAAATGTAGAGGCTTGTAACTCACCTTGGTGTAATCAAAGCACTTTCAAACTACAAAAGCACGTCCACTGTGAAACTCAGAAGTTTCACATGTACCTGCCAAGTTGTCAAGTATGATTTTTGCTCCTCAGTGTTCCCCACCTTCTCCAAGCACAAGTCCTCTGAGATGCATCAAGCAATGAGCAATGTCAGATTTAGCCTGTTAGCTCTGACTATGGCTGGTTGGAAGCTTGGCCTAGCATCTCCTTTCAATGGTTTACCTCCTGAGTGTGCCCCTCTACACCATTACTGTTCAGAGGTTCCTCCAGTTTCCCTCCATTCCCCAACTTCTGTTTTGCTGGGCTTTAAAGTCTATCCTTCTTTTACTTTGAAATTAACCTCTGGATAGTTTCTTCAAAAACTCAAGTGATGATATAATAAAAATTTTAAAAAGCAGATTATAAAACAAAGTCAGAAACTTAACCTGGCAAGAACTCATTTTAGTTTTTCAGTTTATCCTGACTTCGGTTCTGCTTAGGAATTTATTTTTTTCAAACCTGTGAAGTTTTTTATAATGAGGAAATAAAACACTCCCACTCTTGGTGAGTCCTCCTCAGCTGGAGGTTCTGAGCATACAATTGGATGTTCCAAATTGTGTCTTATATTCCCTATCTGAAAACTTAAATTTCCAAGCATATTTAAATTTCCAGAGCACACATGAAGTCAAGGGGAGACTTCATAGCTGTTATGTGTTGGCCTGCATTAAGTTCAGTAGTGATTTTGTGCTGCTCAGTTTTATGCAGCTCGTTTTAGAGACAAGTGCTTACATTTTCTGCAGACCAGTACTCAGAAACATTTTCATTGCTGACTAGCTATAACCCCCAAGTCACTTAGGAAACACAAAAATCACTGTCCCTGCACAGCTTTCTCTGATATACTAAAAGATTCCCCTAAAAGCTTCCTCCGTGAACTCAAGCCTCCTTGGAGTTGCTACTCCCTCCCCAACCCATTCCACCACTCTCTGAGTCCTCACATCTATCTTCAATATGTCTTCGTAATTCCCTACACACCTTCTCTCTGGAAGGTTGTCTTTCTCATTTATCCATGTGTAGTTTTCCTACAGGGTGACTTACCTCCTTCATCTTTGAGAGACAACCTAAAGTTGCTTCTGTTCCCTCAGAACACAGACTGTTCTTTGTCCAACACCTCATCTTTCTCTTGCATCCCTTCACTGACATCTTTTTCTAGAATATCAAACACTGACTACTTCCATTTTTTAGATATTTGATGCATGAATATATGCATCCTCTCATTTGGGTGTTTTTCTAATTGCTGAGGAGACAATACCCACCCTCCAGTTTTCCAGTAGTGACAGAACTTACAGAAAATCCACACAGTTCAAGATAAATGCAGAAGTATATTTTGGTGTAATACAAAAATTGATAACAGTTTTGATTTCTTTCCTTGGTAACTGTAAGAGCTGAAATAACAACAGAAAGAAGACAAGCAATTCTGCTTCTGTCTCAGGTGAGCAAGACATTACAAAGGAATTGACAATGTGATAATTTTCAGTGCAAGTTTTAAATAGCTTTAAGAACCTACAGTTTGTACTTCTTTTCAGTTTAGAAATTTGTTGTATTCCACAGACTCAAACAATATTTGCATGAAAAAGGCTACAAGCATTTTATACAAGTCAACTTGATTAATATTTATGAATATATTAAGGCCATTATTATTATACCAGCACACATGTGGAACAAGAATATAATACTTTAATGTGCACTGGGATTTTATTGGACATTAACAAACACCTCTGCCACACTGTAGGGTTTGAATCTTTATCCACCGAGGAAGGTTAGCAACAAAGATAAATAAACCTAGCACATGCCATAAAATATATTAATTAGAGTGTGGTTCTTAAAGGTGCAGTGTGAACATCCTCAGCTTGTTCTGGAAACTGGCAGGAGAGGCAAACTTTTTTCTACTATTTGAAATATTTGGGCCACGTGGTATCCAGAGCTACACTACAGAGTAATGTATTCTGCCACATTACACTTCAGCTATAATTTTAACAGAAAGGACATATGGATGACTGTGGCAGGAATCATTCTGACTCCATTACTTTTTCATACAGATAAAAAATAAGTTGGAAAAGATTTCAAAATTTTTCAACAGTGAAAGGAACTAATTTGCAAAATACTACCAAGACAGACCTGAGTAAAACTTGTTTGTTTTTGAATTGTGACCAGTTGTCACCTGAGCTTCAAAAAGGAAGCACTGTTCTCCTCCCCCCTTGAAGATATTGCCCTTGATGAGACTTGTTTAAAGTTTTATTTGAAAGGCTTTAAGGCAAAGCTCTACTCTCAGATCTGCAGAGAACATCACAAGAGAAATATTCTTCTCCCCTCACATGCACAGAACTAGTCTGCTCCGCTTCACCAATTGTCCTTAGAGTCACTGTCCTGTGGGGAGAACACTTGGGGAACTGAGACTCTTTGTACAGGCCAAAAAGCACAGAGTGAAATATGAAAAATGATACATGACCTGGAGCTTCAGCAAACTATGCACTTTTTCCTCACTACTTTGCTCAGACATGAAGAATGTGGTTTCAAGCCAAAAAAATTGTGGAATTAAGCATATTGTCAGGGGAGGGGGAAAAGAAGACTTTTCCATCTGCCTCATCTGACAACTCCTCAGAATCTCAGGCATCTTTGCCCCTAAAACTCAATGGCATTACAACACTTAAGGATGTTATTGTAGATCAGTACTGGGAGAGAGTTCAAATGACTGTCCTCATCAATATCATATGGGCAAGATCAAGAGAGCTTCAAACATACTTTTATACTTCTATTAGGTACAGACAAGTTCCTGCTACCAACTCACATTATCTCATTGCTCTTGAAGAAGCTGAGGATATACAAACCAAATAGCACCTTCAGCTTAAATACTATAGATCTTCACTGCTACCAAAAAGTCTTGACTTTATCCTTGTTTAGACAGTGGTGGCATAAAGACAACCACAAGAAAGATCCTTGTTGAAGTATTAGCATACTGTGAACATGTAAAAATGGACTTCTGGGTGCTTCAGCCATTTGTGTGCGCAGAAGCACCACTTACATTCGCATAACTCTAGACTGGTTTATCCTCAAATTATTACTACCCTCTGTGTCTGTGTGTGGATTATTCTGATACTGTCCAAAACCAATTTGAAAGTAGACTTGTGTGTGTGGCTACACATGCACACACATCCTATGGCTACACATAGCATATTTCTCAGGCCAGAGATGGAGGAGGCTCTAGGTCTGATTTTACAGGTGATGAGAAGAAACATAGAGAGGAAATGAAAATAATGTAGAAGTGTAAGAGTTCTACAGAGATTTCTGGATCACAATTTAATACTGCAGTGCCACAAAAATATTCTTCTTGTCAGCTTTTGGGTTAATATAATTTTAAATGGGGAGAAAAACAGAGGCTACCTACATTTGGATCCAGAAAAAAAATCTGTCAGAAATTTGCAATATTATTTAACTGTTTTTACTTCCAGAACACAATATGTAGAAGTTATCTACCTAAAAGATAAAAAGATTAAATGTATTCTGTCACATTATATATATTTTATCTAGTAACAAAAGACAATATTTTAACAGCATTGCTTTTGAATCACTCCAGAGCAATCAGCAGGAGTCAATTTATACTGCCTGAGAATGATGATGTACCTCAGCTCATTTTAATTTCAATAATTGAATGAGAAATAAAAAGGCTATTGAAAGGACTGTATTCTGGTCAAAGACTAATGAGAAAATAGTTTTGAGTCTCTGAGTCAGTGGGTGTCATGGTAACAATGCATTATCAAAATCTGATTAGCATGCCCAGCAGCTTTATAAGTGATAACATGTTCTTTTAATTGTGTTTCTCTTTCTTGCCCTGTGGAGAGTTTTATATTCATAACAGGTAAGAAGTAAGGCAGCATTCTGTTTATCTGCAAGTTAGACTTAGGATGTCCAGCATACTCATAAACTCTGTGCAACATTCATTCAGTAACAGAAACATTTTCCTATCATCATATGAAAAGAAGCAGCTGAGGTTTCAGTTGATTCCCTCCTGTATTATATGCCAATATTTTAGTCAGATATTGTTCTCCTCTTTTAAACATTTACAATTATATTTAAGGATTCACACATGAAAAACAGGACATTGTGAAACATATGATTCTTAAAGAAAAGCATATTTTTCATAGGAGAAGGAAAAGCAAGAAGACAGTAAGTGCATGTTTTAACTCATCCCTGAAAGCAGGACTCCATGTTCCTGAAGTTTTAAAAAGAGGGAAGGGATTTACCAGGAATTGAAGGATTTTTGCAGTCATTAACTCATCAGTACACCAGAAATCAGGAGGAACCATGAAATTAAATAAGATACTTCTAAGAAGGAAATAGATATTATTGTTTCATAAAATAAATACAATGAAAATGCAAGGCTGAAAGTCTAATAATGCTCTTTTTATAAGTGAATCTCAGGTGAATAGCCTGACAGACCTTTAGTGTAACAACAGCAAAGAACTCTATTACAACTTCAGTCTCACAAACCTGACATAAAATCATTTTAACATACAGAGTCTCAGACTTAACAAATGGAGAGCAAAATGGCTTCCTATTTTTCAACAGAATGGCCAGGAAACCTACTTCATATTTGGCCTCTTTCCATACCCTTGTAACCTAAATGTTTATTTTTTATTTCCAGTATTCACTTTCATTTATTAATTCAGCTTCAAATCCGTATAAAGAGAAGGGAGCAAAGGTCATATTCTCATTCTCTAGGCACACTCAAATACTCTTAGTCATATGACAAATAATACCTAATAGAAGGAATCAACTTCTCAGTATTATTAGTAATGGAACTGTGTTTGTTACAGTGCACGAATGCAAAGAAAATGAATACATTGAGACCTAAAAAAGCTTATTAATTCTTGTTACGTGCACTGGCACGTGGACAAAGTTTAAGATGTACAAAATACTAAAAGCAATCAATCTTAAGTCAATACACTGAAAGCCAGAGGAACATTTATCTACACATTTGGAAACTCAGCAGAGAGTGCAGGGATACACTGAGAATAGAAAGTCAGCAAAGCAGGCCAGTGAGTAAAGAAAGAGCAAACAAGTACTCCCCAGAAGGGATTAGTGAGGGTTCAGGGCAGTGTTTGCACTAACCTCGTGTGGAAGTGGCAGCCTGAAAGCCAATCAGTGTGACCTTCACCTGTCACAATGAACTTCCCATCAGGTAAAGTCCACATTTTCCAGAGGTGGTCATCACAGCCAGTGACTAAAACGTTTGGAGATTTTTTTGGGGTGTAAAACCAAGTTATAACAGAAAAGAGAAGTAAATTATATTTTGTATCAATTCCATTTTATGTGACATACACAGCAGCTGAGATTCATTTAAGTTAGGGAAAAGGTACAGAGGGGACAGATTCTGAAGGGACTGAGCAAGTAGCGATGCCTTCTACGTCCATAAGAATTTAAAAGAGATGCTACATAGACAAGTTTGCATTGCTACTGAAGAAAACAACAGAACGTGACTAACTTCTGTGAAATCAGAATTGTTTTCACACTCTAAGTTCCAGTTAGTTAAAACACTTGAATATGTTTTAAAGTACTTTGTCAGTATATATTCTTACAAACATGCAACAGTTTAGCGCATGATCAAGTTGTACCAATGTAAACATCTTTTTCTCCCACCCAAAAGAACTTCAGAGGCATTGATTTGTGAACTTGCTGATGATAGCTAGAGGGAAAAAGGACAAAAGGACTTTGCCTTTTGCACCCCCACTCCCCCTTTCTGCTTCAGTGTGACCACAAGTCTAAAGTCTCCTGCCACTGAGAAACAACTCAAGTGATCATCACAGACCAGGAGCTAGTCTTGGCCACCACTTAGCACTATTCAATGGGACTAGGTCACAAAATCCATTTCAGTTCTATACTAAAAAAGTGATTTTTTTTTTTTTTACTCAAATAGCACAGTTGGATGTAATAGAAATCATACACTTATCACACCCCTATACTGAGAGCTCAGTTTATTTTTTATTTGCCAACTGCAATGCAGCTTAAAATGGACCCAAGAAAGAAAATAAATATGTAGGAAAGAAAACAAGTGATGTATTTCATATGGATTTGGTTATTCGATTTAAATTATTGTAATGCTTTACTATTAGCTGAACATTAAAAAGTATCTAGGAGTTGACTTAAATCTCAGAAGTAGATTGTTTAAATAGAGTAAATCTGGAGTTCTGTACCAATGGGGAGAAGAATCATAGCTGTGTGTGCATCTATTTCAGTTGTGCATCAGAGCCAACCATTTGCAGAGAAAAATGCTATATTAAAAGAGAATGAAAGTAAAGAGAAATGATTTTAAGCAGCCAAATGGGGAGAAAAGAGAGGTCTTAGAAGGCATAGTATTATTTTTAAAATCTCTGTTTTAATAGTACTTTTCTCCTTCACTCAAATTATTTCATAAAATTCCTAAAACAGAACATCAGCTTCTACTACATTGGGGGGGAAAAAAAAATCCCTCTATCAAATCCATGTCAAAACCATATTTATGTCCACTAGATTTTCACCAAAACCCATAATCTGTTCTTGTAGTTTAAGGCTCATTCTAGGAAAATTCTTACAGATTCATGATCTGGATTCATCTGCTCGAAGAAAGTGTCAGAGTCTAACTTGTTCTCTAGTTTCAGAGAGAAAAGAGAAACTTCCTTTATGATTATAAGGAGAAAAGAGGAGGGAATGATGTTGTTTAAATTCTCCAGAGATGCACAGAGAGCAACCGTGTCACTTAGATTGTCCACAACAGATACCTAGAAGACCAAGGAAGGAATAGAGACAAAAGGAGAAAATGAAAAAGAAAGAAGGCATGTCAGTAGCCTACAAATCACAAGACAAGAACAGCTGTCCCAGAATCCCTTTAGTATTGGAGACCACTAACATGCCAAAAATCCCATTGCTGTTTTCTGTAGTGTGCAAAGGCCCATAGGACCATGTTTCTGGGGACTGCTAAAAAAGGAGAGTAGTTTCACACAAAAACAAGTGAGATAATAACATAAAGATAAATCTACACACACTCTTCTCTCAGCCTCTGAAAAAGAGGACTTTCCTCAATGGTATGCATCTAGCCTAGAGACCAGCACGGGACTATCTTTTACTTGCTAGCAACAAGGTCCTAAGCTTCTCTGAATGTAGCAAGGGAATGGCAAGGGGAAAAGAAACAGCAAGGGAATGGCAGTGGATTCAGGAAGATGTGAGAAGAGGATGCATGCTGCAACAGCATTGATAGCATGGTCTGAAGGAAACTTGCACTGACTGAGGCCTATTTATGATGTAGTTAAAAGCCTGGATTTTTTTCTAGTTGAGAAAAGAAACAAGAAAAGAATGTCATACAGATATAACTTACATTTTTCTCTTAATGTTTCTGATATGTCTGGTACTATCCAGTTCTTCGCTCCAGATATTTCTGCCATTATTCAAGCATATATCTGTTGCAAAGCCTTCCCATCAGTTCTCTCTCCTTAAATATTTGCCTTCTCAGTTCCCCAGACACATTATATAATTTAATTTACACCAACATTGATCCACCTTTCACTCCAAGAAAAGTTAATCTCCTAGTTTCCTCCAGATCCCATCTCACTTTACTAGCAGTCCTTACCCACTGTCTTGGCTGCTGCTACCAATGAGTGCAAGCTGCGCTGTCATTCACTATGCAATTGCTCCCAGGAATATTTTTCCTGTACTTAACATTCTGAACATATTTCCAGTCTAACTTTTGAAATGTCTGAACATCTTCAGTGACTGGATATTCCCAAGAATCTTTGAAACACTCCATAAGGTGAGTTTCATACAAAAAAAAAAAAAAAAAAAAAAAAANACCCCAAAAAGGAGTTTTTTAAAAAAAAAAAAAAAAAAAAAAAAAAAAGTGTCTTGCCTTTTAGCATGAAGCCATCAATTTTATCTTTCATAAGTTTTTCTTTTAACTACAGAGCTCTTATAAAATGCTGCTGCTGTCCAATGTTGGGGTTTTTTTTCCCTCCATGCTATTTTTACTGTGAACACTATTTAATTAACAGCAAATTTGAGACATAACCACTGTTGAGCTGCTTCTGAGAAAGGGAAGCCCATTCATCTAAAAAAACATTCTATATACAACATTAATTAGGCACCCTTGTCTTCATTTCTGGCAATCCAGCATTGTATAGATTTCTGCTTCATCTCTGTTCACAAGGTCTAATTATGTCCAGCACAGAAGACTTTGGGTAGATGGGAATGGAAATCAATAATGGAACATGTGTGATAGGAACATTATTTTTCTCCTCCTCTTCCTCCAGGATAGAAAGGGGATCAAAGGAGACTTGGCCAAGAAGAACAGAAGAAAAAAGACTTCTCGGAGATTTGCTGCTGTGGAGCATATGAATACCCATGTTTACACAACTCATTCTGGCACTGTAAAACATTCTCATCTCTTTAGAAACACCATGGTAGATATATAGTGCTCCCAGTAATTTGCTTTCAAAACAATCATTGATAATTTTAATTTATTTTGACTCAATAAATAAATATAAAAATATGATATATTTAGATGCAAAATATTTTCAATTGTAGCATGTACTATATATGATCAATTCACTCATATGAAAATCAGCCTTCAGTGTTAAACTCAAAGCTGTCTGCATAACCTTAATTGTGCGCTTGTTCTAATAAAAACCTTATGTTGAATGGAGGCAGGGAGATTTCAGTTAGATAAGGCAATAATGTTTCTGAAACACTGGATCAGATAGCCACCTGCCATCACTAACCTGTTCTTAACGTTATTAGCACATATTACCTTGATTGATTACTTCCACCATGGTTAGGAGAACAGATTGATTGGCATCTTGAGGTATCTAAGGCAGTAATGTTCCTACTGAGCCCTGGTTTGTAAAAGCCAAAATACTATTTTAGTCCAAATTTTTGCTGGTCAATAACCAATTTCACACAGACCCAAGACACACAAACCAAATAATTAGGAACAATTTATGTAGCAATGGATGGGCAGGTTACACAACCTAACCATGTTTTTTTATGTCCTTTGTTGGTAACCACTTCTAAGGCAACATCTCATCCTGCACCACCCAGTGAGGAACAAGCATGGCTGCTGTGTGAGGAGGATCATCACCACCTCCTCAACTCTGTGACAGTGTTCCCAGAATCTACTTATCATCATAGAATTCCACAATAGTTAAGGTTGGAAAAGACCTCAGAAGTCATCAAGGAAAACTGTCAACCCAACACGCCCACTAAAGCATATACCAAAGGTGCCATGTCCACACATTTTTTGAACACCTGCAGGGATGGTAACTCTATCAGCTCCCTGGACATCCTGTTCCAATGCCTGACCACTCTTTCAGTAAAGAAAAATTTTCCTAATACCCAATCTAAGCCTCTGTTGGTCATCCTTTCACTTTATGAGCAAGAAGTAGGTGACAGAAAAAGACACTGTCAATCCCTTTGTTTGCACCACCTTTTGGTGTCAATCTCTAATTTTCCTCCTTATCTACATAATAGCAGTGTGGTGGAGATGAGAAAGAGGAGAAATAAATGCAAACTGAGAAAATTTATAGAAGGTGCAACCAGGGATGCGCTGTCAGCAACAGCGGCTTCAGCTCTGCCTGCCCTGAAGAGCGGTGGGGGCCGCCCTCAGCCAGGCAAAGCCGGACTCAGCTTGTTCACACTGGTTCCACCACCAGCCCTCTGCAGGATATGGCAGAGGCTTGTCAGTGACACTGATTGGACCTCTGTGAAAATGCATCAAAGAAAGGGCAGAAAATGCTGCACAGAGAGAGGAGGGGAGAATAAAAACTGTGAGAAATACCAAGGCCAGAGAAGCAGGAGCTCCACTGTGCAGGTTACACTCTGCAGTCAGCGCTTGCTGGAGCAGATTTTCTTGACAAGGGTCTGTGGCTCGTGTTAGTGAAGATTTCTGTGAAGGTCTGTGAAGAGCCCACAAAGGAGCAGAGGATTAGGAGATGAGAATACACCTCTTCTGAAGAAAGGCTGAGGCACGTGGGTTTTTTTACCTTAAAGAAGACTGAGGAGGGATCTTATCAATGTTTATATATAGTTAAATGGTGCGTGTTAGAAGGATGGGGCCAATCTTTTTTTCTGTGGTGCCCAATGACAGGACAAGAAATAATGGGCACAAATTTGAACATAGGATGTTCCACCTAAACATAAGGAGGAACTTCTTTCCATTGAGGGTGGTAGAGCACTGGAAAGGGCTGCCCAGAGAGGTGGTGGAGTCTCAATCTCTCAAGTCATTCAAAATCATCCTGGATACCATCCTGCACAAACTGCTCTAGATGAACCTGCTCTGGCAGGAGGCTTGGACTAGATAATCTCCTGAGGTCCCTTCCAACCCCTAACATTCTTTGATCTGTGGTACTAGCCATACTCCCTCATGGAAGGATTGAGAAGTCTGCAACAAAGTAGTGAAGAGGAGCTCAGATGCTGGCATTTGGATGGTGGCAAGGAAAAGTTTTTCTTTCATGTTTGTCTTTATTTCTCACTATCAAATCAATTTTAATTGGCAATAAATGAAATAAATTTTCCCCAAGTCAAGCTGATTTTGCCTACAGCAGTAATTGCACTTTCTCAGCATATTTTCTTCTACTATCTTGTTCAGAACAATGAGTGAACAGCTGGGTGGGCATTTAGATCTCAGCCAAGATTAACCCATCAGTTAAATTAAATATAAATACATCACAAAAGCTAAATCAATCATTTTGCCCACTACAACTTAGGTGTTGTCTTTGAACAACATTTCTCTAATACAGTTATTTCTACCACCTCTTTGCTCAAGTTATCCAGTCTCACCTGGCAGCATACTTCAGCGATAACTATAACCCTCACATTTAATTCAGGGTAGCACAATTGAGAAGCTTTGCATTCCTATTTGAGGTCTTAAAAATTTATCTTTTCATGACAAAGTGGAAGAGAGAAAAATGCTTTCAAAAGAGACAATAGGAGCTAAAACAAACAGAAAAAGGATAAAGCGAAAAACCCACAGATACAAAATAATGTAAGTAGGTGGAAATGCTCCTAGCAAAAAGCTCATGTCTTTTGTTTCATTTATATAAACACCTGTTACGAAGGTCAGTGATAGATCTCACTCACATCAATGCTTAAAAATCTCTATCCTGTCTAGTGAAATTTCTGTCTGTTTCCCAAGCTCCAGAGTTTAGGAGGGAAAAAAAACTTGTTAGAATCTCAACAGACTTAAAGTTAATCTTCTACGCTGGCCAGCAGTATATTCTTACAGGAACTTAAACCCATATCTCTAAAAGGCCAAAAGACCTCATAAATGACAGTGCTAATGTATGTACTTATTCTATTCACCATGAACAAAACATCTCCAATCTTAGCTGTGCTACAGTAGCAACCATATTTAGACTTGTGAAGCAGAAGAATAAATTCACACACTTCCTAACCTGCCAAAAACCATCTCTCCTCTCAACAAAAAACTGCTTCAATGTGTTCACTTTCATACAATGCCTACACAATTAATTGTACTAAACACATAGTTAAAACTCACAGATAGACATAGTTGTAGTGGTAAATTAATGAAGTCCATTTTATGATGTTTTGTTTATCCACTCTGTATGCAATTAGCAAAGCTTATGCATTTGTATTGCAGAATCACAGATGTTGGAAGAGATCTCAAGGATCATCCAGTCCAACTAATCATGTCCCTAAGTGCAAGGTCCACATGCTGCTTAGACACCTCCAGGGATGGTGAATTCCCCTTCACCGGGCAGACTTTACAGTGTTTGAGAACCCTTTCAGTGAAGGAATATTTCCTAATATCCAGTCTAAGACTCTCTGACACAGCTTGAAACCATTTCCTCTAGTCCTGTCACTTGACACCAAAAAGAGTCTGTCCCCCTCCTTGTTTCAACCTCCCTTCAGGTAGTTGTAGAGAGCAATGAAGTATGTCCTCAGCCTCCTCTCATCTGAACAACCTCAGCTCTCTCAGATGTTCCTTGTACATCATGTGCTCCATGCCTTTCCTGAGCCTCATTGCCCTTCTCTGGACACACTCCAGCATCCCAATATCCTTGACTGTTGACAAATAACGATGAATGACTTGGCAAGCACATCTGCCATCTCCTTAAGTACCTTTGGGTAAATCCCTCCTGGTCCCACAGACTTGCCCACATCTAGGTGGCACAGTAGGCCATTCATCATTTCCTCCTGGATTGTGGGGGCTGATTTCTGCTTCCCATACCTGCCTTCCAGTTCCAGGGGCTGAACCCTCCTCGAGCAGCTGGTGTCACTGAAAAATACTGAGGTAAATTAGCCATTCATCAGCTCCCCCCAGGAGTGGGTGTAGGGAGCTACTCCATACTTGATCACTCCAAGGCACTAATGTAAGTCCGAGCTTGTCAATAGCCCTTGCATCTTCCTTATCTCATGGCCCACTACCTCTGCATATATAGCACGGGAGCCATCACACCATCCCACAGGTATTCCAGGCTTGTCTTCAACACCTTTGGTCCTTTCTCTTTCTTCCTTCCAATCTAGTTTGAAGCCTTACCAATGAGCTTAGCCAATTCCCATAATAGATCCCTTCTCCCCTTTTGGGTGAGGTACACCCCACCTGCTGATTGTTGTAACCTACCTAGGTTTTACTGCATTAGATCTGATTACGTAAATGCTGGCCCAGACTTAAATAATTTTCTTCCTAACAATGAAGTTTGGCCCTACATAAAATCTTAGAAAAATTCAAAACTACCCTGTTGATCTGCATGTGTTTTATTGAGTTTTCAGTCCTTTGAAGACAGATGAGCATTCTGCAATTAAATGCAGCTGAGAGTACTGATGATTTGACAGCATATTAACTTAAAAACATACATAATCCTTTTCAAGATAGTGTCCTTACTCAGACTGTAGAAAGAACAATTTTCTAGAACCTGTATAATAACATGGAAATATGTTATAGTCTCAGGCACAGTGAACCTCTGCAACCTCATGTTAAGCCTTTTATCTAAAACAATTGTAAATAACCAGCGTGACTCTAAATCGGTTCTTAGAGAATCTTTACTTATTCATTCCTTCCTTTTGCTTACCAGGTTGTTGACAATTACCGCTCACCAAAACCCCCAAAATCACTTAGACTACGATGTCAGCTGTTACACATTGCAGGAACACTGCATTTCTGACCTGTTTAAAGCTAACAGATCTCCATTTTACTCCACAGTGAAAGCCACTGTTTATTTTTAATCTGCAGAGTCTATGAAGGCTTTATTTTGGTTTGCTTTGGTTAAGGTTTTGTGTGTCTGTTTGTTTATTTGATTTATTTAAATTATCATACAGCCTAGATGATGACAAAGCTGTGAACACAATAGACAGATCAAATGCTTCAGAGTGTTTTTTGTAAGACTGAGAGTGCTTTTGGAAAACCCAGCTCACAAGCTGTGATCCCAGTAGCTCACAAGCTCTTACTTAATATATATCTGCATCAATTTTTCAAGCTTAGTCAACTTACTAGGTACTTGGCACACTAAGGGAGAAGTAATTAAGTAATTCTTATTTTAAGAATAAAAGTAGTAACAAACAGATGTAATTAAAATGTTAAAATTTTGACATTCCTTCCTAATATCTTCCCTCTGGAGTGGAAACTGTACTTTCTCACCTGACACGATTTATACCATGGCTTGTACTATCTATCACCACATAACTCATCCTTTCCTATCACTTTCTTTAAGAAATATACTACATCACTTTCTTCTAGGGGAAGGCAATCCTATACGAGTATTAAATTACAGCATTCAAAATAATATTGAAATGAGATTATCTTAGATGTGCAGCAAGCTTAAGCCAATTCTGAAAAAGACTGCTGCTCAAAGGACAACTCTAGAGCAGCAGGGAAGAGGTTATATAAAACCAGGCTAGACCATACATAAACTTTGGCAAAGGAACAGCCCATATATTTTCATGCCATACCAGAGTTTAGGAAATTTATCACAGGCAAAGAAGCAAAGGGAAAGGCAATGTAGGCAAATTAGTATGATTTTTTTTTTCCTGTTTAATATATAATCGTTGCCTGTTTCTGACGTGTGCATTAGGTACTTTGTGGGTAGTGACATAATAGCTTGTCTTCCTCTGTAATGAAAGACAAACTGCTTTTCTAAGTGTAGTTTTAGCTTGACCAACTCAAAACCATGCAGATTGCTTTCACAAAAGCTTCTGCCTGTGGCCTGGTTTGAATTAGTTTTCATCATTACTGTTAGCAATTCCCAGTCTTCTGTTGCATGGCAGCTTTTTCACAGATGATTAGGAGCAGTGTTGTGGTATGTAAGAGTTTGGAACGAAAACTACTTCAAACTTGCCATCTGGTAAATCCTGTTAAATCAATCAAGGTTTGTAAAAGAAAATATTTTAAAATATAATTTGCAATTAGAGCATCAAATTGTCAACTCACATTTCTAAATTAGTAAGAACCAAAGCATTAACTTTTCAAGGTCACTTCCCTTCTCTCATTTGAAGGCAGAGAAGGGTATTATGCTCTGTGCTCTGTTTTAGTAACCTAACACTGAAGAATGTTTTCATCAGCAGAATTAATGGAAATTCTTTTGGGGAAAAAAAGGTTACACAAATAGTTGCTTCACATATAGGACTAAGAGGCAAAGCTGCTTTCTATAAATCACGTTCTTCCTCTAGTGATCTTTGTAACTGGCAATGAGAGAGAAATTAATTTTAGGCTCAGGAAAGATCATGGTAATTCTCTAGTCCCATGAGCTGTTAGGTGGCATGCTGGGGTGGACGGCAAAGCCGTGCTGAGCAGCTTGTCTGCTCCAATGGCTCTGCTACTTTTCCCACTGAAGAAGGCCCTTCAATTTTTTTTCCCTTGAAATGTCATGGAAAAGTATTCGAAGCTATTTTCTCTACTCTCATCTCCTGCACAGAACTGCAGAAATATGCTGAAAGGCATCATTGAGTCTGTCTTGTGCTAAGGATGGATTGCATAGACTGGCTCAATGCACAGTTTCCTGGAAAAAGGAGGTTCCTCAACATCTCTAGTTGGCTTTTTCTTCATTTCATACTTCAGGAAGCATTTTCTAAAGTGTAACTCTTATCACTGTGAATGTAAATTACAGAAATTTCCCTTAATTCTTCTCTCAGGAACATGCATGAAAATGTCTCTCAACCTTTTGTCTTAAAATCTTCATATATCAGATGTTTGTTAATAACGTTGTCTTAAATTATGTGAACTCAGTTCTTTACCTGATGCAATTTTCTAAAATTTTTTTAATGTTATGACCAAAAATGGGCACAGTATGTTGACTCAGACATCTCCAACCCTAAATTGGAATAATTACCCAAATCTATAGACATGATGTTTTTCTTAATGCATTGCAGAACTACCTCAGTTTGCAACAGCGATGCTGTATAGATGCAGATTTCATCACTCATTTTTTCCCCTTAACGGGTATTCCCTATCTTGCATTTATGTATCTGATTTCTTCTCCTAAATATATCATGTGGCACTTTACTTTATTGAATTTAATCTTGCTGATTTCAGGCCATGTCTCCAATTTGCCAAGTTTATTTTGAATTCTGATCCAATGCAGAAAGGTATTTGCAACCCCTCACAGATTGGTGTAATCTGCATATTTTCTAACCTATTCTGTATTCCATCAGGCTCACTGCTAATGAAAACCCTGAACATAACTGATTTCTCAAACAGTAATGTAGGCTGTGGAGTTCAACCAAGAGGTTCCGGAGAGCTATCCATTACACTGCTCTGTACTAAAACTTACCCTTTAGAAAAGCGCACACTATATATTTTAAAACCTTAGGTGCGAAAAATGCCACAACTTGCCATGCTAAATTGTTGCAATAGTTAATTATTCTCTTTCTATTTTTGCAGAACTTTATTTTAAAATCAGGTCAGCTTCACTCTCCAACTGCGTATTATACTCCATTTACTATATCACAGAGAGAATACCCATTGAAAATATTGACTTACAGAATTGCAGACATGGTGACTGACAGTTTCTACCATACCATTCCTTAAAATTTTATGGATTAATCTTCATAGACAGCATTAATAGAGGTTAAGAATTTCTGAAATTCTTTCTGAGATTTGAAAAAAGTAAAGCTGGTTTATGAGATTCAAGTCATATTTTGCTTTGTTTGGCTCTGCTGTTATGTACAAACACTTTTAGAAAACTATTCTACTACTAGCAAAGCAAAATCCTTTATGACTATGTAATTTCTAGAATATTTGCTATGAGATATTTGACATACTTGGCAAGTTCTCTTCCCACCTTTCCCTCCCTCGTTGCTGCCCATAGAATTTGTGTGGAAGATAGCAAAAAATAAAGCTATTCCATACTGAAAAAATCATCTTACAGAGATCTGAGATCCACATTTCTTTACAAATACTAGAAACAAGACTAAGGATTCTTTTCAACTTCCATCATGTGAAGTGAAAAAGAACTTGGTGTAGAACAAATAAGAGACCTGTCCATTCTGGGACACACATACAGAGAAATAAAAATTTTTTAAAAATAAAATTAAAAAAAAAGGAGCGGGGAGGAGGCGGAAAGGCTGAGGACATATTTCATGTGTTGCTAGAGATTGTAAAATAACCAAATCTTAAATAATAACACAAAACTTTTATCTACTTTACAGCTACAGTGACATTTATCCAGCCCTAAGCATAAACAACAGGCTAAATGATCTGGTTTCTGAAATACCTACAGTTCTTCAGGTCAATAAACACCTCCTGAAACGGATCAGGACCCAAGAGATGTTCTAGTGGCCCAGAAGGCAACTATGATGAACTCTGTTGTGATGCCCAGACATGCCGTATGGTCTTCCCTGGCATGGGAAGGTGTATAGCTTCCTTTCCATCTTTCTCTCAGACAAATTCCATTTGTGTTACTATCATCCTAATATTGCAGTAATGGATGTAACATTTACATTTTGTCAAAGCCCTGAAAATATGGAACTTCACATACAACAATTGTCTTTATGACTGGGTCTAGCTATCATTCTGTGTTTCTGTGAATCTCCTGATATTTCTTTACATTGTCCTAGACTTGAAAATGATAACATAACAGACCTTGTAAGTTCTTAAGTAAGGTGGTTCCAGTCTAAAGCCTGAAAGTGCAAAGATACTTCAAAGAAGATTGGCAGAAGACTTAAAAATAATATAAAAACAAACATATTGAAAAACACTGCTGCTGAACCTGAGTCTCTGATATAGATATATGATTCTATAGATATAAGACTCTTATTGTCATGTTACTGGAGTTATTTGAAATGTATCATCGTGCTGTTAAAAATGTGATGCTTTTCAATACTTACTGACATCTACAAAACAAGACTCACAACACTCAAGAGGTATGCAACATACAAATTTTAAATTCAAAGTGTATTTGGGATAAAATGTCTTCTCCCAAACGAAAATTATAGGATTTCAGATTTCTGCTTTTCACCTCTCTTACTATTCTCACCATCTGCTACCATTTATGGAGACCATCTGTAAGTTCTGAAGTGGTTTTAAATCTTATGATGGTCCCAAAAACCTAAATCTTCTGCTGTGCCACAGAACTATCCTGTTAACTAGCTGGCTACCATTTACCACCTTGAACACAGTATCATAGAGTAATCAAGGAGGCTTTTCCAGCCCTCCATGCAGCCATTTTACTAGCTGCTGTTTTCTGTGGCAAACATGCAAGAGCCAGACTCCTCCAAAGACAGTACTCACATAAACTGTGCAGTTAATATAATTTAATATAAGTTAATATAATTTCATTGGAGCATCAAGAGCCTTATGTCTGGAAGTACAGCTTGTTCTTCCTTTTTTTCTGCTTACTGCTGTGCCTGCTGCTATCTTCCCCCAACGCTGTTTTGGCTGCTGCTTCTGCTCCTTTCACCACTGCTTAACCAATTCCCCATCCTCCTTAAGGTTATATATATTATTTTGGGGTTTTTTTTCTTCCTTTCTTGTAGTAGTATATTGTTTTCATACTATTGTATTTAGTTTAAACTATAAGAAAATACTATTCCATTTTTCCTGACTTTTCCAAATGAATCTGTGTGGTAGTGAGTCTATTCTACTGGGGAGGAGGGGGGGATCCGCTCTAACCCAGTACACCGGGTTATAATAAAGGATAAAGATCAGCCTCAAAAGATTACTGCTGCTTCTTCAGTGCTCATTAATGAGAAGTAAGGAATATCTACTTTTAAAATACACTATACTATCCTGTTTCTGGAGCAGGAAAAAGAGGGAGAAATTTTCCTGTCATAGTGCTGTGAAACTAAGTCATCACTACAATAGAAAAAAAAAACACTAAGTCCATGTACAGAGAGATAAACTTTTTTCCCTGTTTGGTATCCTATGTCTAAGTCTCACAAGAGCTAAAAACATCTTCATTTCCTTTTGCTGCTACCCTTTTTTTTGGCTGCAACATGTACATCACATACCTCTTTACAAAAGGGAAAAAAAAATTATTCCTAAACTTTGGTTTGCAGAAAAATGTGCCTGCAAAGAGCTAAGGACTGCTGAGAATCTGAACAAATCCTAGAAAAAAAAAACCCAATAACTACCTTTCTAAAGTGATTTTATTTTACACATGTAAATGTTTGTGTATCATTAAAGTGCCAGAGAACTATGGATGAAGAGGGAGACGTTTCTGCTTATTCTTTCCATGACAGACATTAGACTTGCAGGAGCTGTTATTATGCCATCTATTCTGTAAAGAACTAATGATACCATAAAGAAAACGATGAATGAACTAAGGGACCACATCTTGCACAAGCCAATCAGAAAATCTCACGTCTAGAGCTGCAAGATTTCTTTCTGCTGAAGCAAAGCACAACCTCAAAGAATAGTTTCCTTTCCAGGGTAAGAATATCTGCATTGTTGCATGATTTTTCTAAGACATTTGCTATTTAGTGACTAGAATCTGGCATGAAGGTTGCCAACAGTTGCTTTGGAGAATCCTTCTGGATGAAATGTTAGGATAGTCACTGCTCAGATGTTGATGAGTCTGTGTATTTTTCGGCAGGACATATAAGCATGTGTGACAGCTTAATGCATTGTAACAGGTCAACCTGTCTGTTTCTCCCCCAATACAGATGTGAGAGAAAAGTAACATGCAAAATATCCAGGTTGAGATAAAGAGAATGAGATATGAGTTTAATATAAATGAGGAAATGTAATGCACAATTACCTCAGCTAATAATACAGTGCACAATTACCTTGGCTTTGCCTATTTGCAGAAAAAGCACAGCAAAATGAAGAAAAGGGGGGAAAAAATACCCACACATAAAACCACAAACAAACAAAACAACAAAAAACAGCACAAACCAGAAAACCAGAATACTACCCAACTCCCACCCATTCCTATGGAAAAGAGCCAAAAGCAGCAACCAGAACAGGGAACCTCTGATGTTACAATCTGAACTGCCAGCCCCGTAACACTTTTCTCCAACCAGCATTTCCATTTTGAAGCTGTCATGACAGCAGCAAGGGATTGAATACCAATGTCAGATTCAACTTCACCCATGACAGTGTGACATCTGTATAGTAGCTTCAGATATTATGCAAGTTAGGGCTTTTTTAAAGTACAAAACTCAGTTCCTCTCAACTCAAAACATTAGAATCTTTTGTGCTACTGAACAGAACCTCCTTGTACTAACTAGAAAACCAACAACCTAAAGGCCCTTTCTTGATCAGCTTTACAAAACATAACTGATCGGGTATGGTATGTAGCTCCCTCTCAAATTCTAATTTTAACATCTGTATAATACTATTTACATTTGATCAACAGATACTGCAGACTGAACCCTCCCTCCCCCTCACCATACCTTTTGCATGCTCTCTATTACTGTGGATTTAAGGACTGCTAGGAAGTAGAGTGTGCAGCAGAACTCTATGATCTATTTGTCAAGAAAAAAAAATGCAGTTTAAAGACCAATGATGGCAATTTGTTTCTTCCACGAAGTCAGAAAACTAATGAGGCACATCTTGGATTAGTTTAGCGCTATCCTAAAAGCACTAAATAATGCTTCCTATACAACTACTTTGAAGTAGATTGCTTGAAGTAAAAACAACACAAAAGATTCCATTCTAATGTTACAGACTCAGAAACATAAAAGCTTAAAATCACCATTAAATCAGAACTTACATGGATTACTTTTATTACTTTTAATTGCTCCAGTTTGGCAGAATACTTCACATAATATTAAACTAAAAAACACCTAACTTCAATACAAAACAAGACTGCAAACAAATAATAATATCCACTAAACAGAAAACAAAATATTATATATATATATATACACACACACATGTATCTAAGTAAACAACAGATCTTAGGGGGAGCCACTCTACATAAAGCTATGCTCTCCTAAAAGAAACTTCATCAGTTCCCTTATGATGTGGAGTGAAAAAGGAAGCAATCTGAACATTAATGTCTTAAACTGCCTATCTTAAAATGCTAACTGCAAAGGCAGGCTTCACAAGAGCTACAGAGTCTCAGTCATTAAATTACTTACACCAGTACTCATAGTTCAGCTTATCAAACAAAGGTGTCAGGCACATCTGCTGTCTCCCATGTGGCCACTCATTAGTGTATTATATAGAGCAGAGCAGTCTGTGATGAGCAACAGAAGTCCATAAAGCTACAATGGGGATGCTGAACTCTTTTTCCCCCAGTCTACAACAAAAATGTCCAAAGAAACATCTATAGCAAGTCCAGGGGCTGGTTTTGCAAAATTCCTTACATGTCTTGAAAAAGTGATGATAGTAGTGGTGTGTGCTGCAGAGCAACCCATGGAATATGCAGCATCTACCCCAAAATGGGGTCTTCTCCAAGCTCTTCTAATAAATTCATTCTTATCCACCGGTGTCATTACTGCTTGTTAAGCGGCCAGCAAGAGGTATGCTTTCCAACTGGTGTTTGGAGCTGTAGCCACAGTGACTTGTTTACCTATAAAAATACTCCTTTTCTTTGCATGTAACAGGGATAGAGTTTTTCAGTGTTTATGCTTGAATCCCTGCAGCCAGGTGCTAAAACTGACATAATCAATAGAAATTCTTTGTTCACTTAATGGGACTTGCAAGGAGAATTGCTTAGAAGAAGGAAAAACAAACCAAACCAACCAAACAAACAAACCCAAACACACATCATTAAAGTTCATGGGAATTTGGACTGACTTAGTGTTTCAGCATGTAGCACTGTGCAAACATCTGTTAATGTGCTTGATTCTCCCTCCGTAAATGCCACTGATCAGCTGTGTATACCTAGCAGCAGTACAAAAGGAAACAATACCCTATGTCCTATTTGATGAAATAACTACAGTCACAGTAATAAAATAGGGATTTATACAAACATCTACTTTAAACTGTTTTTAAAGCTCCTGGAATATCTCTGGTCTAGTTTATTTTAGCCCTGAATACCTGTAGAAACAAATGTTCTCTGGCCGTTAAGGCTTTACAAATCAGAAAATGCAGAAAGAAGCTGTAGCAAAAATATGTCAGTCTGGTAAACTACACCAAAAATCTCTCTTATAAATAACAAAAAAATCAGATGTCATGTGAGTACATGAGTATATAACAACAGAGCTTTATAATGTTGCATTCAAGACCTACTTCTGCACTTGCAATGAGCTGAATAGGGGAACTGGGCTCTCTGAAGAAATTCAAGTGTTCCAATTAAGAGCACATGTGGAAGAACAATGCTAATTGAGGAGGATAGAGAAACAAATCGTCACTAGATGTTTCAAAATATGATCCTGTATCACCCTCCAAGTTCCAAATGCAATGAAGACAAACGCTTAAGTTACATGCACAACTTTTTGCACACAATTAGCTCTCCAAAGCAGAGCTGAATAACAAACTAGAGCAATTTGTTTTGGTGTCAGAAGGATTAATTGCACCCTTAAACTTCACCACTGTCCTGTGTACTTAAATCACTTGGGCAGAAGAGCATTTGATATCAACACAGCACTCTATTCTTAAGAAGGATATTCCCAGCTCACATCCCATGAGAAGATGTTCCAGTTCTTGTCTGAGTTGTACAGAATGGAGGGAAAAAAAAAAACAAAACAAAACAAAAAAAAGAAAACACAGTTTTAGCAACCTGAAAAATTATACATCTTGCCCTTGTTAGTGTGTATGTATACATATTACCACACTTGCTATTGCAGCTGGCCTTCATATTTGTATATAATAGAGTATTTCAAACAAGTTTCCTTGTAATTAGCACATCAATCATGTGGTTCTTTAATGTAAATGAAGTATTAGTTCACTTCTCCATAAACTCCCTCACCATAACAAATGCAGTTTTTTAATTGGCTAACCACGAGCAAAATAAATGCAGAAAAATTACCAGAATTGCAGAGATTTCAGCAGCTGTATCATAGGCAGCATCCATGGTAACAACCCACCATCCCAGCAGCCATAGGTTAAGTGCAGAGGTTTCAGGATCAAGCTGAAAGCCTTCACTGCCTGCTGGTGCACAGGTTGCTATGAGTTTCTTATGTCTTGTTACTGAAAACCAAATATTCCTTTAAGAGAAGCAATAAAGGTTTAAGACATATCTTTAATATGTCCTGTGAGTGTCTTGTGATAGTTTCTACTGAATATCATACAACCACTTTCATGAAATTCTGCGGCAACCCCTGCTTCAGAGCTTCTACTCAGATAATACCATGGCTGCACCAGTGCAAAGCCAGGAGTCTGGTAGAAGGTAAAGGCAAAACCACAGTAGGAAGATCAAGACTGGCACAGACGCACAGCACCAGTGACACAAGCACTGTGATATTTCAGAGATCCTGTGCTTAAATACAGACAGTGGACTCTACTGAATGACATGTAAAGCTCCTGTATGTGCACCTGCAAATACTATCTGTTTCTTTCTTCTTCAAACTCAAAAACATATTCTAAGTAAGCCAAAGCCTACACTGTAAGTGGACACCCACCAATGAAGCATCTCCAAAATCAGAAAATAATAAAATGCAGAAAGTTGTTATAGTATTAACGTCTGTAATCATAGTGTAGTTACTCACTGCTCTCCCAATGAGCCTTCTAGCTCTGCTTTTACAGATAGCAGTATATATTTCTAGAAATGTTACCGTTTTGAGCTCCATTTCTCAGTTTCTTCTGGTGCATGCTTCTCCCCACGCGTATGCTTTTTAAACAGTACCTGCAACAAGGAATTTTCCTAGCATTTTTCAGTGCCGCACCTGAGAATTCAAATCAAAACTGTACACACTTAATACATATCTTTTTAGCTAAGACTTCTAGCCAAAGACAGTGAAAGGATACCATCCTTCCATTTTTATCCCTAACTACTTAATGACCTTGCTTAGAGGCCAAGAAAACCTCAAAAGAGCTGTTATTACAACACTGAGAACCAAATACCATGTTGAAACATATCCCTCTAAACAATACATCATAGATATCTTTTACGTTAGGGACATTACAATTTAAAATGTTGGTTTGGTTTTTTTCTTACTTTGGTTTGTAAAAATGTCCATTTTCTCTTTGTGTATTTGTTAGTAGCAAATCAAAAATTTAATTTCAATGGAGATATTTTGAAAAGGCTTCTTTATGAGAAACAGTGCAGCTTTTCCCACTGGATCACAGCATGATCAAACTCTTTCTCTCCAGAAACATTTCTCTAAAAGAGCTATTAAAAACCCTCTTGCTTTCAGTGTACACTTCTAGGATCTTTAGAGCATCCTGCCTGAAATCCTTTCCTTCACCTTCTATGTGATGTGGCAGAGCCCTGGAGCTGCCTGTGGCACATTGCACGTGAATAAATTTGAGACTGGAGGCCTTTTCTCAGACACCTGATTTGGTACACCTCACATGGGAAACGCATGATCATTTTTGCCATTTTTGTTCTTCTGTCCTTGATGCTTAATTAAACAACTGTTTCTCTGCCTGATAAGATGAAAAAGTTGTCCTGAGGTTGGACAAATTCTATTTTAGCTTGACTGAGCCTCCTCTTTCTCCTTGCATCTTCTCCCAAAACCAAACAAAACAAATGAGTGCAGCTGTGTACTAAGCACATCCAGGGGCACAGGAGAAATCAGTCAGCACTGTGCTATCACTCCGTGCTCAGTTCTGACTTTTACATTTTCTACATGGCACACAGAGAGGACAGAATTACACAGAAATCATGTGGAATATTATCATAGAAGTAGTGGGTAAAAGCTTGGTTGTCTAAGAGACCATTATGCACGGTTGTAAAGGAAAACAAAGCTATCAAACAAAGCACCTCTCTTCCTTTACAGGTGTAAAACACAAGGTGGTTTCACTGGCTCTCCAAATCCAGAATCAAATCTTTAAATGCAGTATAATATGTAGAGAAGGTCTTATTACCAGAAACAAGATGGACAAGTAAAGAGATGACAGAACATTAATTCCGCGCAGCCCTTTCAAAGGGCCAAATTCCACCCAAGCAATAACCCCACAGATACATCAGCAATCAGCAGATGGCAGAATTTACTTACTGAAAGGAAAACTACACCCACAGCTTTCAAAAGTTGCTCACTTACCAAGTTTAGTAGCTAAGGGGAAAAAAACCCCAAAACATAAAAACAAACCCGCAAAGAAAGGAAGAGGCTAGAAAAGAACAAATCAGAGACGCAGCTTTGCATCCACATCTAAATGCATTCTGTTCTAAAAATTCCTCTTAACACACCTCTAGGTCAGTAGTTTTTCTGCTGATGTTCATTTTTCTTCTTCCTGAAGGACTACATGCTTCTGTGGAAAGACTGAAGCAGAAATATAGAACACAAACCAACCTCCAAACTTTTTCTGTGCGTATGTGTTTTTTCTCAGATGTGCAAAGAAATCAGTAGTGAAATATTTTATATTCTCACCTTGGACTGATTCTGGAAAAAAAAAAAAACTAATCCAGTTTTGCAAGTCAGCTTTCTTCTGCTGTCTGCCTTCAAATTATCAAATGATAAATGATCAAATGATGAAGGGCGTTGTTGGTTGATTTACAATTCCCTTCGAAGTGAAAAAGGCTCAGCATAAAGAATCCTATGAATAAACAAATGCTGCCATTTTCATCTGTCATTTATCTTTATGGATCACGTTTTTCACATTTTCCCATGTCCTAATAGCTGAGCACAGAAGAAACGCTGCAATCATATTTAGACAATTTTTTATACCCTACCCCAAAGGGTGAGAATGTTCTAAAACATCCTTTTTCCAATTACTTTCTAATCCAGAAGTAGCAGCTACAACATATACATAGAAAGAGAAGGAGAAGACAAAGTACATTTCAAATACAGAATGAAATCTATGTGGAATCAATGCATAAAGGACACAGTGACAGATACTTGAACAGCAAGTCTCTGTAAGATAAGGAATGTGAAAAGGGCATCGTTTTCAAATAAACAAAGCCATGATTGCTTTTTTTACAGGAAAGAATTGAGGAAAAGGTAGGCCTAGCAAAGTAATATAAAAAAGATGGGATGGTGTTTCACAGCAATTGACACCAGCAATAAATGATCACAGGAGGAAAAGAACCTCAGAGATACAGCAGAGTTCTCTCTCCTGTACTCTCACACTGCCATAACAGCTAATTACCGTGATAAAATATTATTTATATACACACACTTAGATGAGAAAAGAACCTATTTTCTAGCACCCATGCATGAATTCAGGCAAACCACTACCAAATCCAACAACACAGCTCATTTTAATCCACCAGCACCAAACTAAGCAACCCCAAAGTCCTCATTTCATATTAGCATTATACTTTATTTCATGTTCTACAGTAAAGACAAAACTAAATAAACTGGAAAAAAAATATCTAAATCAGTTTTACATACAACTTATTGGGCACTTTGTTAGAGTCACACTTCTAAAGAAAGGAATACTCAAAACTGGTGTTTATGTCAGAGAGAAAGAAAATTTTTGGATTCTGACAGGTATATCTATACATACAGAATGTCTCTAGCCCTTCAGAGGTCTGTTTGGCATATTTTCCCCATCACCAGATACATTATACTTATGCCAGTGCTTGACAAAGTTGTAAAGAGAGATTCTGGCAAGAACTCATTCACACTACTTGGAGGAAACACTTCAACTACGCATGACATGCTGGAAGAATATTCTCTGCAGGCTCAAGATGAAGAAGATGATGGCCTAATTCTTGTGTGATATAGAAAACTTTCTAACTACACAGCCCAGTAGCAGCAGAAGTCTGCAGAGCAAGAAAACTCTTATGTCACACAAAATCCTGATCACTAAAAAGGTATGAATAGAAAGCATCATATTTCACACACGTTAGAATAATTTTTTTCAAGTCAATGCTCAAGGGTTTCTAGCATCAGGCCTCACGCAATCATCTATGGCAAGAGAAGAAAGACAGTTTTGCTGATTCCTTGTTAACTTGTAAATATGGGGGTTTTGGGGGGTTTGGGCTTGGGTTTTGGTGTTTATTTTAATGGAGATGAGACATTGAACATAATGAAATTTGTGTTTTTGCAACTCTTTTGCAGTGCCTGGAGCTGTGTGCTGGTGTCCTAAATATTCAATAAATGTATTAAAAACTCCAGAGCTTCATTTCCAGAAAAATTTATTTTTAAGCTTAACACAGTAAATTTTCATTAATTTCTTCCCCTAGGTTAATAGGAAACAAATTACATTTCAGAAAATGTTAATGAAATTTCCCTACAGTTTGTCTCTTACATATTTGCACCTGAAATTTTTAAAATATTACAAAAATATAAAAATGGGATGAGATAATGGACAATTATACACAATATTGCACAGGATTTATTGAAAACATTAAAACAAATCAGTTCTTTTAAGCTGTTTGAAAAATCTGTCAGGCTTGATGCAGAAGTTTGTTCTGTCCCTAAAAGGATCTTCAGAGCAAAGAAAAAATTAGATGATGTCTTGCCTTGTTAGGATGTGGATGCAAGGCTTGGTAGAGAGAATGAATGGTAACAAGTATAGAAATTAAGAAGACAAGAGAAATAAAGTTTAAGGTGGTTCATCTGTAGTAGAATAGACAGAGAATATCACTGACAGCAAATCAAGAAATCCAAATGGTACTCTAGAGGTGTAACAGTATATGATTTCATTTTACATTTAAGTGGGATAGAGTTCTGTGCTTCCAAACCTTAGGATAAAGCCACTACTGACTTAATACATCACCATACAAAGTGAGCTTGTGTATGTTCTGATAATACTGTTATGTGTTTCTTTACTTTTCCTGTTTTGACACATCTACTTCCAAAGAGAATAACTTCTAATAGATAGCTAGAATTAAATAGTAAGACAGGTCTCTTCAGATGTATTTTGTGTTCTTTTTAGGCACTCACTCTAACATTTTAAAACCCTAATTTCCATTTCTTGTGCACAAATGACAGTCAGAAGCAAAGCTATTTCATTCAATTCACTGTTCAACTGCAAAACTGCAGATTGGATTTTCTCAGTCTACACAACAGTATTAGGCTTACATAAGGCCTGCAAAGGATTAATGGCAGAAGTTCCAGAAGTGCTTCACATGGCCATTATGAGGAGCCTCCTTCTAACCAGTCAAGTCCCCAGTGAACATATGGAATTTTGTTTTTAATAGCATGTATTTGTGTCAGTACCTACTTATTCACTGGTACTCCAAGAGGTAGAATTTCCTGTAAGGATCCCTAAGGGGCAGTACAGCTCCACGAAAGTGCAACCCTGTTTACAATGGCAATCACAACCCACATTTTACAGCATTTCATTCTGCATCTCCGACTATCAGCCATTCTTAGAAAGATACTGTGATGGTTCCCATAGAGGTGGCACTGTCATTCCTAGCCTATAATGTACACAATAACTTGGTACAATACACTTTGCAGGCAGCTGTGTGCTATCTCCATGGCATGCAGGGGGAGAAATCTCCCTTTATGCAAAGCAGGGCATGAAAGCTTCTACATATTGTGACATTTGTAAAGATGAAGGAGTTACTTTGTAAAGTCAGCATCAACCTGGTCTTTTACAGTGAGGGACAATCAAGTTATTTTGTCTGACTCTCAGTAGGTCATTAGCAAAGCTCCAGTATTCATACAGCCAGAAGTGAGAAATGTTGTCTATAAAGAAGGGTAGAAATTAGTCCACCAAGCTCACAGAGTATGATCAGAAGTGTAAAGTCTAGCTGGCATCAAGTTAGAAGAGGCATTCCCCCAGGGCTAACGATGAGGCAGAGAATTTTATCATCTTTATTCATCGTCTTGTAAATAGGTGGTTTTGGACAAGATCTTTCACTTGGGTCACTTTCAACCTGATACATTCTGTAATTCTATTCTATAATCAGGATGGACCTGAATACATCCTCTTTTCTATCTCACTTAGAAATCTCTCCACTCTGTCACTCTAAAACATGTATTTCCTCTTGTACATGGTTGTTTGATTGATAGCTTATATTAAAGGAAAAGAAAGTAAATTTTAAATATATGTCATGGTAGACCTGAAGGGTCAAAATAGGCCAGTCTGTGTGCTGGCTTGCACAGACATGTTTTTCTGCCTTCCCTCTGTTTTTGAGGAAGAAGCAACTGGTGGGAAGAGAGACAAAAGACCATGGTGCCATGGAGTCTGAGCACTCTGGCTTATATAACTTTCTTTTCTCCTGCTTGCAACCATGGCAAACAAGGTGCACATACTAGCCTCATGCTATGCCTATGCTGGGCCTACACTCTCCACCCATCTGGTATGAGCAAACCTATGCTCTCACCCAAATGTGGTAAGACTTGTCTTACTGCTACTCTGATTGGATATGCTAATGTCCGAAAGGGTCCAATCAATCTCTGGCATTGATATTAAAAGCAAATAAGCAGATAGCACAGCGTGCTTTTGCCATGTTTATGCTTCTGCCATGATTTTGCTATTATTCTGTATTCTGCATCCGTGCCTGTAATGCTTTATTATTATTATATAGCTATATAAGCTATATCCCACCCTGGAACCATTGGATCTTTTCAGGAGCAACTTCAATAGCCTTCACACAATGAGTGTGTGTGAGATACACATCTGCTGAGACACATTACAAGACGTCTGCCTGTACCTGCCGAAGCAGCCTGCATCTCCTGAAGACAACCAAACCTAGAGGCACACAGATTGTCGAAAGCCAGGAAAAGGTCAGAAACCGTTTGCACCCCTCTTCTTCACCCAGCAGCCTGGGGTGAATCAAATCTCACCTACAGCCGTAGCAGCAGCAGCCAGACCAGCCAGAAACTCTCCAAGTGTTCTGGGTACTTTCAATTTATTGATAACACTGCAAGACAAGAGAAGTTGTGAGTAAAATCTACCTAGATTCTGCCCTAAGCAGAAAGGGGCTCTGAGTTCCATTTAGTGGCCAAGTGGCACTATTGACCACAAAAGGTCTTCTAGTGTTAATTAATACTTAAAATTAAATTGATTGCTTATGCATATTAATAGATACTTCAAGATCTAGACAATGTTTATGTAATCGTTCCATAAATGCTACAATTGAACCTGTTTAGTATTAAAAACAAGTGGTCGGGCTGAAAAAGTTTGACTATTGAAAATTAATAAATAATATTAATTTTGGAAAATAATATCTCATTAATTAATAATAACCCCTTCCCTATATATATATATGTGTCCCTCTTTCTCCCATTTTACTTTCTTTGTCCCTCAGCCTTCACAGAGAGAGGTCTCTCTCTTGTGCCACATGAGCTCAAGACACAAAACTACTCAAGCATGTATGTGTATTTATTCATTGGAGGGATCTTCTGTTGTTCTTTTTTTCAAAACCAAGATCTGTATACATGCAACTAAATAAAAAGGAACCAGAATTCTTCAGTGGGGTTTATTTTCAGGAAATCTTGGTTCTGATGTTCTGTTTCATCTGCAAGCACTCACATTCCAGTAGCAAATTTAACAAAAGCAATATGCATTGCACAGTTGAAAGAGATAAATCTGGAACATTGTTTCAATTTAAAAGAAAAGAAGACCTCACAATTAAGTTGGTTGTAACATAAAATAACTTCTAATGACACAGAAAACAAAACTACTTTAATCTGCATCTCCTTTCTGCATGATTCGTAAGGAGAATCCATAGAAGAGAAAGGTATTTTAGGACAGAAAGCCAATGAAACTATTGAAAAAAGTAGTCAGTATGCCACTTTCAAAAGAAAGTGTCAATTCAGTAGGAGAAAACTACTGGATTATTTATATCTAACTCACTTGCCTTTCTGCTAAGGTATTTTCTGTCTTTAATAATACTGACACCTAAATGACCCGATCTAAAATAGCAAGGTACTGGATTGTGCAACTAAAGTAAGAAGCTACACTTTTGTACAGCTGAAAAGCAAGCCACATATTCAGAAGTTTCACATCTACAAATGTCTACATTTCTTACATCAACTTCATGAAATAAAATTATGGGTTACAAACACTAAACTCTTTTATAGTACTAAAGCTCAGCTACATTTTCCAGACTTTGTGAGGTATCTCAAAAAATTGCAAGATTATTAAAAGCTCATAATGGAGATATAAACTGCAAATTCCATGAGAATAAGTAGGGATGGAGTATGGAAATGTAGCTGTCACATATATGGTAAAACAGTTCTTGACAAACAGGCAATTAACAGGCTACTATTTAAAACAGCACACTTGTGTTGAGGTTTAAAATGGCCACCACCCTTACAAGAGTGTAGCTGAACCATGGTTGAGTGGGTAAGGCCAATCTATTTTCAGTGGTCAGCAGCAATAAGACAAGGAGCAAAAGCTACAAACCAGAACACAAAAGGTTTCACCTCAATATGAGGAGAAACTTTTTTACAGTGAGAGTGAGAGAGCACTGGAACAGGCTGCCCAGAGAGGTTGTGAAGTCTCCTTCTCTGGAGACTTTCAAAACCCACCTGGATGTGTTCTTATGCGAACTATCCTAGAGGATCCTGACTTGGCAGGGAGGTTGGACTTGATGATCTCCGGAGGTCCCTTCCAGCCTCTAAGATTCTGTGAATCAGCATTTCACTGCAATTGCAGTGGTTAGGGACAGGATAGTTCTGATTTTTAAAAAACTTTGATTTAAAATGTAATACTTTAAGAACTTCATCCATACCAGTGATTATTTTGTTCTTATAAATATTTATTATCAGAGATCTTCCTGCTTACACACATAATAACATCAGGGTTAAAGCCAGAAACAAGTATTATGGTCTCCTAAGGTTTTAATGAAGGAAAGTGGCAATAGACACAGACGGATGCAGTAAGAACAAGGCAGTTTCAAGAAAAGCAAGTGTGAAAGGCTAAAGCCCTGAGAGAAAGAGATGAAGGCCTAAAATCACTGAAGAATGGATGATGTCTCCAAAAGTGGGGAAAAAAAGGCACCTCTATCAGCAATGTTTTCTTTCGACAACGATTTTAGAAGGTATGAATGAGGTGAAGGGAATCCATGGAGCTCAACTTAGGAATACCTAACACCAAAACAGA